>OY740766.1:142995982-143281818 GCA_963513935.1 Aphrophora alni
TTTCTCTCTTATTCTAGTATTTCGACCATTCATGTATTTTGAACATTAATTGTCCATTTCCTAAATTCATTTTCAATTACATTTGAAATGTTTTAGCGCAGTTATTGTTAACGTTTGACTAACCTAGCAATTGAAGTTAGACCACTTACGTATTACTATTGTTGTCATGGCAACCTATAGCGTGAGAAAAAACAGCAAAGCGCACTGCGTGGGAAAACAGTAGAATGTAGGAAACAGTTGTTTTAAAAAATCAACCTTAGGAAAAAGTTAATTACGAAGTTGATTAAAAAACAACATAAGCACAAAACGTTTAAAATTGTTTTTCGTCCACTAAAGTACAAGTATTTACCCTTTTCAGGTCAAATATCTGATGTACCATATATACATATGGTGCATCAGATATTTGACCTGAAAAGTGGACATTTGTCACGTTCTGATAAAAGTTATTGGAAATTGCTGAAGAACATGCACGATGTCTGAGAATCGGGAAAAACAAAACTTTTTATTAAACATACAAGAAATTATTTTAGTTCCAAGATTATGCATAAAGGCCATCAATCTATAGAGGAAGATTGTTTTTTAATTTTTATTTTCACTGTAATATTCAAATGATATTAAATTATTTATTTATTTTTATTTTAACCGATAAAAGAAACGCAATTTACAGAAAACAGCAACAAACACATTTTGTTTGTTTAGAGTTTATTGTTGTCTGAGAGAGTTAATGCAATATTTGTCCACCATTTAATTTTCACGTAGAGCAGTTTTTTTTCTTCCGTCGGTCTGTATTCCCCTTTAATCTGTCAGCCAACATGGTTTGTTCCCGAAAGATGAAAGATCCTTTGATGTCCCAAGACTTTCCTCAGAAGTCCCATAAGCTCCAAGAGCGATAGAACCTTCCTGGTAAAGTTGTCTTGAGTAATTATCTGTCCCTTTGTAAAAGCCTAAAACATTTCCCGATCATGATCTAAGATGATATGGCACCCTTTTTTTTATATGGCTAACGGTTGGTACTCAGCAAGTCAACATTAAGACTCAGGTCATAGCATGTCTAGAACCTCAGTAAAGTAATAATGAGTAATTCTCCTCTCCCCAATTGAGATATGCTTCTGAAACAATCCCAGACTATTTCTGATTTCACTTGGTTAGCATCTCACTTTAAAGTCTACTTGAATAAATACACATTCTTAGTGTTGTATACAAGAGATACAGTCCGAGAAACATTCTATTAAAACTGTAAATTTATGTTCCGTTGGATACATTCCCATCTGTAAATCATGGTCCTGACTAGGACCCCCTCCACGGGATCTAGTTTCTGTTCAGCTCTTTGTTTTAAAACTCTCTGTTCAAGCGCACACATTGGTACTGGGCTCCATTCCTAGTTGTCAGTTGAATTCACCGTAAATGGTTTTTTTAAAGAAGTAATCCATACCGTCATATGTTCAGGAATAAAGTACCTGACAAAATACTGAAACACAAAGCGTAACATTCACAGCTTAGTGAAAGCAGAAGCAAATTATAATTATTGATCTAAAATCCGCTTAACCGCTCATTGCTATTCAATTACAAACATGAATACAGTAATTAATTATCGTACGAGTAATTATCTGTGTTTAACTATAAACTGTAACTAGCTACATGTTATTGAATATATTAGTTGGATAAAGCTCAATAAGCGATTGTCAGACTATTCCCCATAGTAACGGTTTGAAACATAGCACTAACTTTCTGAAATACTCATCCACACAATGACTATTACTAACAATAACATATTTACCGTTCTTTAAAAAATGTCCCTTGCACATTTTATACGTGAGAAAAATAAAATGTTATTTACGTTTTCATTTGGGACTATTCACTTTTATTTTTCTTCTTATTATTTTTTTCTTATAAGAGAATTTACAAATGGTGACAAACCCTTATATATATTTTAAAGCTTAAACTCCTGTTAAGTTTAATTATTGTTTTAATTAATTTACTTCATAATTACAAAGGTGAACTTTCATTATAGAAAGTATAGGGTAAGTTTGGTAATTATCAAAAATTTCTAACTACATCTTTTGACCGATTGTGTTTCATTTTCTCAGAAAATCTGAGGTACTCTTATGTAATGTCAAGAACACAAACTGTCTGGATGTACTTCCAACTCGGAATACTGAGAGAAAATTTAAAATTGATTTCCATCAGATTACAGTTATTTGAAAGAACAAACATTGATAACACAAAGTTTGGCGTTTAGCCTAAAATTGACTTTTGATTTTTATTGTCAACTCTTGACCTTTTTATTTATTTCAAAACCAATGTCACATTCGAGCTCAGTGCTTTAAAAAAATATCAATCTAGTTGTTTCACCAAAATCAGTCATTTAATCCAATTTTTTTTTTAATCTTTGTGGTATACCGGAATTTATGCGTGTCTCTGCATTAAATTCATAGAAACGTCAGTTATTTAAAATCACGATTTTAATTTAAATCATGAACTTTATAAATAATTAAACCCCGTTTTCTGTTAGCAGTTATACAACATACCAAAATATTGAAAACATAATGTATATTGGTAAATCAAGAATGTTAGCTCTGAATTTTATTAAAACTTGGCAATTATACTAAGTTTTACTATTAGTTGAATATGGTTTAAAAAATGATACTACTCTTTCAAAAAGGCGACCTGTTGAGATGTTTTTATGGTAGTGCCTTCTTATCTAGGATCTATATTAGGTTGGAACAGTTAAGAATGTATAACTGTCCGTTTTTATTGTTATTGTTGAGTAGGCAAATAAAGCAAATGGAAAAAATGGGCGAATAGCCGCATAAGAGCAGAGGAAGTGAATACAAGTAACAAGGTAGTTCAACGCTTATTACCAACTGGGTTTTTCTCGGTTGAATTGTGTGTTTTTTTTAATGCAACTATCCTCTTATAATATGCAAAAGAATAGAAAGTGAAGGCTGAAAAAGTAATGTATATCTAAACGAAAACTTTTTTTTTAAACATAAAAAACTGACTTTCTAATGTTAGCCTGAGATTCTCTGTCGAAATTGAGAGTTGAAAAAATTATGTAAAATTGTGTCAACATTAAATTATGTCACATTAAAAAATGTGACAGATAAAAAGAACAAGTTGAATAATTTATATAAGTTATCGTAATATTTTGTAAAATTAATAGATTTCACGATATTCGACGCTAAAATGTTTAAATAGTTACCTATTGGAAATGAGTTAATTCAATAGGTTGATCAGACCTAAGTAGCGTGCAAAATTCAACGTCATATTATTTACCGTTAAAAAGATGTATTTTTTTGTTAAAAACATAAAATTGCGGCTATATATAAAACTAAACAATTTAGGAAGTATGTTACATACACTTTTTTATTGGTTTTATGAAACTCTTTTTTAAACACACTGTATATTTAAACCTTGACAATTATTAAATCAGTGTCGTTCAACCCCCATCTTTTTACTTTGTAATTAATATTTTTCCTTGTAATAGTTGTGCAAGAAAGTTTTTGCCGTATCTTTTTCATCTAAACGAGAAAAAACTATAGAGTGTTTCAGGTCACAAAACAGAAGTGACATATATTAGGTTGACAATGTTTTGAGGATCGTATTGATTCACGTAACTACAAATTGATTTTATGGTGTTCCGAATTAATCAGCTGTTAATAAATCTGTAATATGGTAACAAACATTTAAATGATTTAACAGCGGATTTATTAGTTACTGTAGACTTAGTGATCTTGAACTTTTGGGTAAATTACAACTTTTGAACCAGATTTATCTAGTGTTATATGGTTCAGTTATGTGCAAAAATTATGATGATTAGTCAAATAGTTTTCGAGATATAACTTTTGTTACGTTTCAATTTCGATCCTACAATCGAATAAAACACATAGAAATTGGGAGACAAAACAACCTTAGAGGTTCCCAAGTCGTCTTCGCAAATGAAAGCAAACTTAACATAAAGTCTTAGCATTTGACGACTTCGTGACTTTGAAGCACTTTTGTCTATAATGTGGATATAAAACATTTTAAAAACAAAAAAATTTCAAAAAAAAAAAAAAAAAAGGTTGGAAATTTTTTAAATAGCCACCATTGTAAATAGTTTAAATACTTAGGGCCTATATTCTAATTATGTCAATATGAAGAACACCACTATGAACTTAATGTTTGCTAATAGCTAATAATTTAATGGTAGTAATAACTCACTTGGTGACTGATAAGGCATCGCTGGGATTCAATAAAGCAGTTGGAAAGCATATCATGACAGATTACAGGTGATATTGGCAATTATTGTATTCATAGCTATACCTTGAAATATATATTGAAGGGGAGGGGATTTGAACCGAAAAAGAAAGACTTTTGTTTTCTACTACATTTCTTCCTTTTGTTTCTCAGTACCTTGATAACTCTTTTCAATGATGTCTCATTTTTTAAATTTGAAAGAAATAGATTTAGAGAAATATAGTTCTAAAATTAATATAAAGTTACTTAACTAAGAAAATATATTCTCAGATGATAACCATAAACTTCCTTTCCTCACCGGCCAATTAACCCCACCTAATCTTAATGAGACGTAACACGTGTATTGGTAGATTCGTTGTTTGTGCAAATTTGCAAATGGTTTATTACACTGCAGAGGAAGTTGTAATTATTGTACTTTTTTTGACAACGTGCTATTATAACAGTCGAGTTATTTAACAAACAACATGTAGATAAATAGGTTAATCGATAATGTGTATTGGAGTTATTAATAAAGTTTCACGAGGCCGAATGTAAGAAAAAAAAAAAAAGTAAACTCAGAAAACCTAATAAAAATGAGATAGGAGAAGTGATTCTAAACCATGTTGATCTCCATCCCTCGTTGAATAAGAGGCAATATTGTCAGTTGTGCCTGAAATAAGTTGAACTAGAATTTAACAAAGTTTGTTACATCTTAAATTCCAACTATATATATATATATATATATATATATATATATATATATATATATAATACACTTAGTGTAAGAACTGAATATTCCAGTTAAACTGTCTTTGACCGTCGTCTGGAATTTTGCTAATAATAGAACGAACAAGAGATTATTAATTAATTTTTTAATGTTTGTTAAACTCAAGGAGTTTTTCCATTACCAGTACAGTTCGTTGCTTAACGCGGGGAAGGTATCGTTGATATGTCAATGTTACTTTAGCCGTAAAGAAAAATATTTTAAATTTTACATTTTTTATGAACTTAATTAATACTTTTAAATAGTTAAGTATGCATTTAACATCACTTTTTACGTAACGCATTTGAAAATATTGTGGTGCTCTCCCCTTCACAATCAACTATTTTTAATGTCCGCAAATAATAGTATCTACTAAGCAATGTAATTCGTTAAGCTATGGCTTGTATCAGTAGAACACCACTTCATATTAATTATAACATCAGTCATGTTACGATGTCTTATATTGCTGCAATGGTTTATACTACATCCGTATAAAAGGATATCAAGTGCTTTTTGAAAGCATTTTTACTACTACCCACAATTACTGTTGGCAGTATAAAAGTAGAATGCTCCAAGTAATCTAATATTACCAATCTGTTGTCACTTCAACCGATTATTGTATTCGCAATAAAATAAAATAACAGTTTCAAACATCAAGTTTATGCTTACGCGTTGTCATAAAATGGTTTTAACTTCCATTGTACCTCATAAAATTACCACAAATTTAACATTAATTATTTTGAGAAATTAGAGATTCTAATGTCCCCATTCAGAAACCTTCATTAGTGAGGACAGTTTCATTTTATTATTTTTGACACAATAGTGTCAAAATTGTTTTCAGGTACTAAAATAATGCTGTTAGCTATTGGGAATGTAGACGAGTTTGACGTCACAAGTTAGTGACGTAATGTTAGCTTCTGTAAGAATGATTAAAGAAATTTGGTATTATGATAACTTCTGAGAATGGAGGATATATGAAAAATGTTAATCTAGTTTTGAAAGACAGAAAATTATAATTGTGTATACAAAATGAAAACTTAATTAAGTTTGTTTTTATCGTTGAAACAAGTTTGAAACGTAACACATGAGTAAAAGATAATCTTTTGTATACACAATGACCAATATAATTTGAACTCTTAACAATCACCAGTGTTTGCTATATTTCTTGTTCAATTTTGGAGTTAATATTCTTCTAAATATTAAACCTACCTTCGAATATCATACACAGTTGTCATGTTTCAGTGTTGACAGAAATTTTAAACAATTATGATAGATTTTATGAATATTTAATTTTATTTTAGTTAAGACGTAGCAGACATATTTTTTGTGTAATTTCTCAAAAGAAGATGGTAAAATTTGATTTATCTATATGTCGAATTTCGACAAAAGTCTATGTTTTATTTTTGCCTTCAAAAATGCCATCGGACAGACTTTTCTGTATGAACTACATTTTTGCAGAGTAGACTTAAACATAGATCATTCCTTTTAAATATTTAGAACTTAATAAATGATCTTTGTCATTGCAATATTTTATGAGATAGGAATATGATCTTTAGATTACTTACCACGTTTGAGAGAGTATTTGTGAAGCAACACCAAGCAAGTAAACTTTACATTGTAATTGTTAAGATGAACTTTTCGAACGAACAATACTTGTATTAAAGAATATTGTGTTACATAAAATTAAATACATTAAAAAACCATTGAGGCAAGAATTTGTAAATGACTTTTTTTATGAATAGAAGAGAGATAATGAAGGATATATTTGTATGTTCCTATTCTCCTCATGGGGTAAAAAATATCGTTAACTATTGTGGATTGAACACTTACACATTTTATTGTATCATTTACAAAATTACAGCAATTATTTGTAATCATTGGAATTTCAGAATGTGTGTATCTCTCGCTTATGTTTACATTGAAATAAGTGTACTTGTCAAACTAAAGAGACTAATTTGGTTTACATAATCTAAATTTATATTCCAATTAATACATATTCTAAATATGTATTCCCGTCAACATGTAAATTTGTGTATGGCTGACAAGTAGCAATGTTTCAATAATGGCAGAGAATTAACGTTACATAATTGTTATATCTAAAATCCACGGCAGTACAATTTTATTGTACGTAAATTGTTTATGAATTTATTATTACTATTTTAATCATATATATTCAAGGGCTTTATATACAAAATAGAGTAACAACAAAGACATTATACATTCAAACTACTTTATTTCTATCTTTAAATAAATGTAAAAATAAAATTTGTATTTCATAATTCCTTTTTAGCAGAAACAAATATTATCTTTCAGCAACTACTGCACTTATTTATTAAAAGTTTACAAATAGCGTCCAAATCGTATACCAATTTTGCCAATGACAAAACATATGTTGTCCCAAAATGTTTTTAAATTCCTAAATATGTTGTAAATTTTAGTTTTCATATTAGCCGTATAATTTGGAAAATACTGATTCAATTTAAATGAAACATATACTAAAACCTAATCTCATAAGATTCCTGCATATAAAATAAAGTCGCATACAAATTGAATATACAGTTTTCTATACAATCTAACAAAGAGACAGACAGACACATTTAACGTGTTGTGTTTTATAAACTTAGAGAATCACGCTTGCAAACTAGTTTCCTCGTACAATCGTGCATCCAATGTAAACACAATCTTAATAATCAAGACAAGCTAATTGAGGAACAATGAGATAGGTCAAGACTTACCTCACAAAACAGAGTGTACACACATTTTGTTAGTTACACTATGTATGGCACTAAAAGGTTTGTGATAAGGTGAAAGTAAATTTATAAAAGCAGTAATAATCAAACTCTTAGAAACGCTAACAACAACAATGTAATAAAACGTTAACAAGAGAGGTTTCTCAGAGGATTCGACTGAAGACTTTCTTACAAAAATAGAAGTTATAGGCCTACTTATCATCTTAAGGGAGGTTAATTACCTTGTCGACGCCAATTTACTCCATGACTGCAGCAAGGCATGGGGACTTGGAAGTATAATACATCATATAGACACACTTCAAAATTTAATAAAGAGTTGACAAGAGGAAGCAATTCAGAGGACTTAAGGGAATACTTAATTAAAGAGCAAAAGTAAATAGCCCTCCTTATCAAATCAACGAAGGTTAAATAAGTTGTCAAGAGATGTTTACTCCGTTACTCCATTACAGTAGCAAGGCAAGGACATAGAAATACATTAAAATATATAGATACACTTTAAAAAAATGAAAACAGTGTTGGCAAGGGAAAACGTCTCACAGGATTTGTCGAAAGATATAATTATAAAGAGTGGAAGTTATGTTACCAGGGGACTTAAATTTAATAAAGGCGGAACCAAATGGTAACAATGTTTGAAAATAGAAATAAAAAAAAGACAAAGACAAATTTAGTAATTAACAAGGCTCAAGTTTATTGAAAGCAGAAGGAAATTTCGGCGCTTCAGACTTTGTCATTTACAACAAAAGACATCCTGACACAAATCATCAATAAAAAAAAACTTATGATTAACAATATCATAAATTGTAAAAGTTATAAGCCCTTAATTGTAACATATAATAATTTAGAAAAAAAAATTTAATCAACAGATTCTAAAAATTTATCCCCCCTTTTAATATGTATATTTATAGTTACAAAAATTTAACAAAAAAAAACAATGAGCACAGCTTAATAATTCACAGAATTATAATTAATCAAAAAAAAGATTATACGCCCTTAATGTAAAAGTATAATAATAAAAAAAAAATTTAATCAAAAGATTCAAAAAAAAGAAAAAAACTTATCCCCCCCTTTTTAGTTTATAAGATGATAGTTTCTTTTTAAACAATTACAGAATTTAACAAAATATAAAAGAGTTTGATATTTTAAGTTCAAAAATCATATCTATAGTTAACATGTTTATCACTAAACTAAAGATACATAATATAATTGGTTTGAAAAATTTCTTAAAAACTATATTGGCCAAATAAATTTATATATTTTAAACAAACAAAAAAAAGAATTTAGAATTTTGAAATTTTGTTAATTGACGTCAATTATTTTAATTTGGAAATTAACCTCTTGGAGGTTGTTAGGACCGAAAATTGCATGCAGGCTCCACCCAATAATTGTTTTATATATATATTTTATAATTAACTACACAGGTCTACATTTAGAAAATAGTCTTAAGGAACACATACTTGCGAAAGTAAATTTAGGCACATATACAAAATGAGTTAGTTAAAGTTCTGTAAAGTCAGCTGTAGAAAAAGACATCACTTTTATGCACTTGAAAATGTGAGGTTACGTTATACAAAAAAAAACGTGTTTTGCCAACAGGACGAAACTTGTTAGGATGTTTCGTTGGTTTGTGCAATGTGAGACAAGAATTTCTTTATTTCTCCAATTTCTCCTATTTGTCCTACCAGCATATTAGCTGTGAGCAAAAAAACATGTTCTTTTAGTGTCTGTACAAAATCAGACATGTTTTAGCATTAATGTTCATCATTAAAGAAATATCTGATCATTTGCCAAAATTAAAGAAAATTGGTTGTATAACAGAAATTCGTTAAGATGGTACTTAAAAGCTTCTTAGATTATTATAAATCTATTTATATATATTTTAATTTTGTTTAAAAGAAAGCTTGTATAAGACTTGTAAGATTTTGCAAAAGTCTGTAAAACGAAATTTTCTGATTTAGAAGAAATTTCCTCAATTGTTTTATATTTGACAAGTTCATATTCTGATCATTTAATGTTCAACACTAGTTTGCACTTATTTCACAAAATTGTTCAAAACGTAAAATGTGCCTTTGCAAAATTTTGTAAATGATGTTTTAAGAAAAGAAATTTTTTATAATCATTTAGTTTCAAAAGAAAATAGAATATTGAATAAAACATGAAATACATATTTTAAAGAAAACATGATAATTAACAAATTATTTTAAAAATTAACAAAATTTATAATATGACAAAATCTGTAAGGTTGTAGTACCTGGTAAATCCTGTCGCAGATCACGTGAGGTAGCACCGAGAAAATGATGGTTAATTTTAACATTTTTGAAACAGATTATTAGACTAAGGCGCACAAGCTGTAATTTAACATGATGTATTTGAAAGACGGTGATTTTGAGAGAAGAAGAAAACTTTTAACTAGCGGAGTTATGAAGAATGTAGACCATGTTGTTATCGCATGTAGACTGTGGACTGGTAATCGAGAAGCTAGCTTGACCGGCGAAATGTACTTTGGTTTCAAGTATCAGGTGATGCTTGGTTTTGGAGCGGGCCGCTAGGTGCCAGCATCTGTCACGCGACGGAAGGTAGAATGTATATTTACGAAATGAGTTAAGTTATGTTGCGGAAGTGCTTTTTTTGAATTTAAATGCTACAGCTCTCCCCCCCCCGAAAGACGGAGTTAGTGTAGAGTCAGAAAAGAGGCCAGAAGGGCCTCCCACAAAATTTTGAAAAGGGACAAAGGGCCAGAAGGGCCTCCAAAAGATTGAAGCAAAAGGGGCCAGAAGGGCCTCCTACAAACTTCTGAAGAAAGGGGCCAGAAGGGCCTCCTACAAAATTTAGAAACGGGGCACCTGATAGAAACAACGCTTCATAATGCTTTTATAATCACCACTCTAGGGTGTAGCCTCCTTCGGCACTTACTTATTAAATTTTGAAATTTCTACAGCGTCTCAGCTCTTCCCACCTATGATTGGGATAAGCCCAGGACAGAAAGAGCTGAAGGGTGACGCAAAGGTCGACATTGCTGTGCATGAACTGACTTTGTACTCTAAGGTACGTGGGGAAAAGGGGTGGAGTGGCACCTCGGGAAACCAAGTGGAGGTGACCACTCCGGGGACCAGGGGAGGGAAAAGTGCATAGCACATGGCATTGCAGGAAAGGTCGGACTCAGACGGGGGGGAGTATCCTCTGAGCCGACCTTAACATTAAATTATAAAAATAAATAAAAATAAATGAAAAACTCCTGAAGCCAATTAGGTCAGATCATGCTCAGCGTCGTTATTTTTAAATTCCTCTTCTCCCATACGAAGAGAAATTTAAACTATTCACGGCTCTTAACAATTTCCGTGAGAAAAAAGAATTTTGAAGGGTCTAAACAAATAATACATTTTGAAAATAAACAAAGAAGCAGTATGAAACGTTGGGAAGTCAAGATTGTTTTACTGCACAAGGCAGGGCATGTGGTGTTTGACTTAAGGTCTTATATGTGTATCATGTGCCCCCAAAAAAAAGGAATTTAATTTAATCAAAAAATTGTGTAAAAAAAAAATTTCATCAAAATAAGATAAGTGTTCTTAAAAAAAAATGTACAAAGAAAGATGTGTAAAAAAAAAGGTGTAGCTAAATTAAAGATGTATATAAAAAGGTGACCCATGAGTGAGGAAAACCCAACTCCGGTTTTCTCAACCCTAAACAAAAAAACTAAATCAGGAAACAAACATGTTGACCTGCTAACTAACAAACAAACAAATTAATCAAAACAAACAGGCCAACCATGTCGTCCTATATACAAAAACTGGGCCCCTATAATTTGGAAAAGAAAAAAAATTTTTTTTGCATGATTTGGAAACATGATTTGGAAAAGAAAATTTAGCTCACAAGGATATATTATTAAAAGGTGTTCAACATTTCAATTTACTATCAAACAGATGCCACCATCTGCATCAACCAGTCCACCGCCATCTTGCCTATTGCTCATGATGATAAAATTAAAAAAAAAAATAAATAAAAATAATTTTCCTTCAAGATGACCAAAAAAAATTCAAAAGCAAGCTCCGTGTTCTTTAACGGGTCCACTAATCGCAGCAAATCCACTGCCATCTTAACTGTTGCTGATAAATAAAAAAAATTTAATCAAGTGTTTTTAAATAAAAAAAAATTTCTTTTAAGATGATGTAAAAAAGGTGAAAGAGCCAGAGAAAGACTCAAGAATTATATGTAGTGTAGTTGTTGTGTATATATGTGTGTGTGTAAGTATGAATTGATACAGACAAGCGAAAGAAAACTCGAGAAAATTTTGAATGAAATTTTTTGAATTTTTTTTGTTTTTTTTTGTTTTTAACTATTTTTGGATTTTATTATTTATTTAAATTTTTTTTTTTTTGGATTCCCGAATGAGCCCGCTGTATGGATCAAATTCAGTGAATGTTTAGTGTGCAGTGTATGTAAATATATATATATATGAAAAAAAAATAATTAAGTAGACAAAATAATAATAATAAAAAAAAATTTTATCAAAATTGGTTTAGAAGTTTTTGTGTAATGTGTTTATAAAATAAATCAATAATAAAAAAAGAGACTATAGATTTATAGAGATTTAAATATTTAAACTAAATTAAAAAAAAATTTCATCAGCAACAGTTGTGCAGTATTTGAAAAGCTGCGAAACATAAAAATGAGCCTTGTTTAGCAAAGAAAATTTTGAATTTAAATTTAGATAGTTCCAATGCAAAATTTTGAAAATTAACTAGGGTTCCAGAATTTAAAATTAACCACGCTCTGCTACCAAAAACATGTTACCAGGGGACTTAAATTTAATAAAGGCGGAACCAAATGGTAACAATGTTTGAAAATAGAAATAAAAAAAAGACAAAGACAAATTTAGTAATTAACAAGGCTCAAGTTTATTGAAAGCAGAAGGAAATTTCGGCGCTTCAGACTTTGTCATTTACAACAAAAGACATCCTGACACAAATCATCAATAAAAAAAAACTTATGATTAACAATATCATAAATTGTAAAAGTTATAAGCCCTTAATTGTAACATATAATAATTTAGAAAAAAAAATTTAATCAACAGATTCTAAAAATTTATCCCCCCTTTTAATATGTATATTTATAGTTACAAAAATTTAACAAAAAAAAACAATGAGCACAGCTTAATAATTCACAGAATTATAATTAATCAAAAAAAAGATTATACGCCCTTAATGTAAAAGTATAATAATAAAAAAAAAATTTAATCAAAAGATTCAAAAAAAAGAAAAAAACTTATCCCCCCCTTTTTAGTTTATAAGATGATAGTTTCTTTTTAAACAATTACAGAATTTAACAAAATATAAAAGAGTTTGATATTTTAAGTTCAAAAATCATATCTATAGTTAACATGTTTATCACTAAACTAAAGATACATAATATAATTGGTTTGAAAAATTTCTTAAAAACTATATTGGCCAAATAAATTTATATATTTTAAACAAACAAAAAAAAGAATTTAGAATTTTGAAATTTTGTTAATTGACGTCAATTATTTTAATTTGGAAATTAACCTCTTGGAGGTTGTTAGGACCGAAAATTGCATGCAGGCTCCACCCAATAATTGTTTTATATATATATTTTATAATTAACTACACAGGTCTACATTTAGAAAATAGTCTTAAGGAACACATACTTGCGAAAGTAAATTTAGGCACATATACAAAATGAGTTAGTTAAAGTTCTGTAAAGTCAGCTGTAGAAAAAGACATCACTTTTATGCACTTGAAAATGTGAGGTTACGTTATACAAAAAAAAACGTGTTTTGCCAACAGGACGAAACTTGTTAGGATGTTTCGTTGGTTTGTGCAATGTGAGACAAGAATTTCTTTATTTCTCCAATTTCTCCTATTTGTCCTACCAGCATATTAGCTGTGAGCAAAAAAACATGTTCTTTTAGTGTCTGTACAAAATCAGACATGTTTTAGCATTAATGTTCATCATTAAAGAAATATCTGATCATTTGCCAAAATTAAAGAAAATTGGTTGTATAACAGAAATTCGTTAAGATGGTACTTAAAAGCTTCTTAGATTATTATAAATCTATTTATATATATTTTAATTTTGTTTAAAAGAAAGCTTGTATAAGACTTGTAAGATTTTGCAAAAGTCTGTAAAACGAAATTTTCTGATTTAGAAGAAATTTCCTCAATTGTTTTATATTTGACAAGTTCATATTCTGATCATTTAATGTTCAACACTAGTTTGCACTTATTTCACAAAATTGTTCAAAACGTAAAATGTGCCTTTGCAAAATTTTGTAAATGATGTTTTAAGAAAAGAAATTTTTTATAATCATTTAGTTTCAAAAGAAAATAGAATATTGAATAAAACATGAAATACATATTTTAAAGAAAACATGATAATTAACAAATTATTTTAAAAATTAACAAAATTTATAATATGACAAAATCTGTAAGGTTGTAGTACCTGGTAAATCCTGTCGCAGATCACGTGAGGTAGCACCGAGAAAATGATGGTTAATTTTAACATTTTTGAAACAGATTATTAGACTAAGGCGCACAAGCTGTAATTTAACATGATGTATTTGAAAGACGGTGATTTTGAGAGAAGAAGAAAACTTTTAACTAGCGGAGTTATGAAGAATGTAGACCATGTTGTTATCGCATGTAGACTGTGGACTGGTAATCGAGAAGCTAGCTTGACCGGCGAAATGTACTTTGGTTTCAAGTATCAGGTGATGCTTGGTTTTGGAGCGGGCCGCTAGGTGCCAGCATCTGTCACGCGACGGAAGGTAGAATGTATATTTACGAAATGAGTTAAGTTATGTTGCGGAAGTGCTTTTTTTGAATTTAAATGCTACAGTTATAGGCCTACTTCTCAACTCGAGGAAGTTTAACTACGTTGTCAAGACAAGTAATTCCATTACTGCAGCTAGGATAATACATAGAAATACATTAAAATATATAGATACACTTAAAATATAAAACAAAATGTTGGCAAGGGAAAACTTATCACAGAATTTGGCGGAAGACCTAATTATAATGACTAAAAATTATAGACCTACTTATCAACTCGAAGGAGGTTAATTACGTTGTCATGACAAGTTTATTCCATGTTTGCAACAAGGCTAATACAAAGAAGTGCTTTACAATATACAGCCTTCAAATATGAAATAAAGTGTTGGCAATGGGATATGTCTCATAGAATTTGACCGAAGACTGAATTATAGAGAAGAAGTTATGAGGGAAGTTAATTACCTTCCCACAACAAGTTTATTCTTGTACTGAAGCAAGGAAATGACATAGAAATAAATTTCAACATATAAATACACTTCAAAAATCTAATAAATTGCTGTAAAAAGGTAGCATTTCATAGGACTTTTTATTTATGTTATTTATGATTGTTGTGAATACTTAATTATAAAGAATAGAAATTAAAGGCCTTCTCAAATCAACGGAGGTTAATAAAGTTGTCAAGACTGGTTTACTCCATTACAGCAGCAAGGCAAGAACATAGAAATATACTACAATGTGTAGATACTCTTCAAATATGAAATAAAGTGTTGGCAAGGGGAAATGTCTCGTAGGATTTTACTGAAGACTTAATATAGAGTAGAAGTTATATGCCTACTTATCAAATCGAGGGAGGCTAATTAAGTTGTCAAGACAAGTTTATTCCATTACTTCATGAAGGTAAGGATATGTAAATAAATTACAACATATAGATACACTTTAAAATTTTTAATATTATACAAAATGAATTTATTTCCTCTCTTCTTAGTATATATTTCCTATTCCCTATCAATAAAATTTTACGAACACATCACATTTAAGAATATATATTCTGACTCTAATGAGACTTCTAGTACAGGATTTATTATTACTGTATTGCACATTACACAAATAACAAATGGATTCAATGTTCATAACATTTGTATAAAATGAAACTTGAAATAAGAATAGAAAATACTTTGTATTTTGATTTATTTTAACAAAGTTCTGCAGAAGTACATAACAATGAGTAATCTAGTCATGAGGATAATAAAAATACTACTTTAGAAAACTCTCCATTGATCATATTGTTCCGTTTGGAAGTGTTCCGTCGCTAAGAGATAGCCTTTTAAAAACTGCACAGAGTTGTACGGATGGTTTTAAGAAGAATAGTTAATACCCAATAAAAACATTGTTTAACGTAATGGAATCAAGAGCTGTAGAAACTCTACGATGATTAGCCATTGTTAGTATTTATAAAACTACAAAGGCGGAAATGGTATGATATTGTACAGCGTATATGTGATGACCGGCATGTAAGAGGGTTTTTTAAGGTACTTTGTTTTGTGAGAGAGTAAAGAAGAGGTAGAGTAAAAGATGTAATATGCTATCGAAGAAGACTTGAAGTAACCTAACATCCACCTCAAGGAAGGTATAACATATTGGGGGTAAATGCTGGAACAGAAAGAGGAACTCTTCGGTCTGTAGTTCCAGAGGTAGAAGCAAAAAGAATACTTGGGATAATATTTATGTTTTGGGGTATTTTTGGTAGAGAACGCCAAGGTTGCAACTCAGACAACCTGCAGGATAGAGGAAATAAATGAAGTTGAGGTGAAGAAAATCTTATCCTGCAGCAAAATAAACCGAAATAGGAATATTAATTTTCGGTTTGATCATTTCGACATACCCGCCTTTAGGAGATTTTTTCCCTATATAGAAGTCTGATCACCCTAATCAGATGTTGGAGATATCCACCAAAGAACATTCCAAAGAGATATTCTCTCCAGCGTTCGAGAGGTTATATATACAATTTTTTTAATGATACCCTATGTATTACAATAACAAAAACAAATTGAGATTAACTGGAAAGGAAGATTAAATAATCCTAACATCGAAAAAGAGAAAACAAAATCATTCAAACATTATCTTCGTTTTTCATTGTTCTCTTCTTTTCCGCCTCTTCGCTTTTATCACTTTTTCATTGTCTCACTTCTACCGTCTCTCTCTCCCAACTTCCTATGGAAATCTTTTCCTTTTCAAGATCTCCTTTAGTTAAATATTTTTCGGTTGCTCTCCTCTCTCCACCTGAATCACTTAATCTCCAGTTATACCTTAAACTCTCTCCATTTATTTATCTCCTGTACTTCCTTTATCACATTTCCTTTAACTCTTTTATTTTTATATCTACACTCTCTCTCTCTCTCTCTCTCTCTCTCTCTCTCTCTCTCTCTCTCTCTCTCTCTCTCTCTCTCTCTCTCTCTGACGAGCGTAACTTCGCCTAGAATAACAGCATATTCTATCAATATCTTGTCCTTTGTTAACTTATCTCTATCTTTTACTTTGCCTCCTTTTTCATCAACGTCGTCTAATCTCTATGTTTCTCTTCAGTATAAGTTCATTACTAACAGAAATAAGTTTCATACATAAATAATTTATCACAACCTTTACTATGAACTTCATATATAACTCTAATTGATATATAAATAAGTATTTACCCATATATAGTCAATCAACAGTGTAGAGTAGATGGGAAGAGGAAAGTAATAAGTCCTGCCTGTGACACTTAATTAAACCAGTGTCACTATGACGTCACAGTTACCACTGTTTTTCTGTCTTTTCTTTATGTACATGATTTAATTGGATACAAAGTAGAGTATTGCCTCGATATACATTCGAGTTGTTTTATATACACACATATACATACTACAAACATATACATAAAATAAATTTTAAATGTTATCAAATACAGGGTACACTTATTTAAAACACAATGAGCAATACTTCAATATGAATGAAATAACTTTAAAATGCATAAAAGACACCATTAAGCTGTGGACTGAGGTAATCCCCTACTCAATAAAAAGTAGTGAGCCATGAACTTTCTCAAGAAATATTATATTTTTATTAAGTATATTAAATAGCGTTCAACCACAGCAATACACTTCACTTCATAAAACTTTAAATCTGTGAACAGGATATTGTAGCACTCTTTTATTAGATACTGATGGTGATATTGTTTTTTTTTTTTTTTTTTTTTCAAAAATACCCTGTTTTGATTTAAAGTATGTTATTATTTAATTACATATATGTGAACAGATGAAAAGGTGACATTTTAGATTATACAGTCTAATTATTAATATGGTTCAATCGAGGATTTTAAATCATTTAATTACCGTATATAAAAAGTTATTGATAGGTTGACATTTTTGTGGCTGGATGAATGAGTGGATGTGGACGGCCTGATTAAAATTTAGTAGCTTTTTGAAAATTTTATTTTTCTATTAACGCTAACTAAAATTTGGGTGAAACAAGAATTGCTTATTATAATGTTGAATGGGTAAAAGATAATAATACAATTATAGTATAATCAAAAAAAATTTTATTCGAAAAATGATTGTGAATAATCGTATCTCTGTTTCTGAACATGGTTTAACTTTTAGGTTCAATGTTTTGATGAACTAAAAAGAGTATCATTTATTGAAACTATTAACAGAATGTCAAGGAATACCTTCTTCGATTTTAAAACTTGTAACTTATAAAACAAAACAAAATATTGGTAATGTTTATGAAAACAATGTCACGTAGATATATACGTATAATTGTTTTCAGGAATAAAGATGGATTTTGTTTACTCTCACGAAAAAATCATCTTCCTACAAGTAACTCCACTTTGTACGTATTTTAGTACAGCCTTCACTTGGTACCATCGGGTCTTTTAAATAAATCAATATAACTTCGGCACCATCAAGTCTTGTATTTGTTTATTTGATTTTTATAAAATCACCAATAATAATAATAATAAATCGAGAAAACAAACACTTAGGTTAAGGTTTGGACCGTAATGAATAGAAAGAATATTAAACTATCGTCCTTTAGAAAAAATAACATAATTTTTATTTGCGGCGAATAAGCTTATTTTTGAGACTATATGCAAAATGCAAAGGGATTTTAATAATAGTTTAATCGTCAAAGAAAAAATAAATTTATACAAAAAACAAACAAACTTGAAATGTTACTATGCAGTCCAATTTCCCCCTCTCTACTTTTTTAAATAAATTGTAGTACTAAATTCAAAAGTTTATAATATTTACCTTTTGGTGTAACTAGTTTTCCTCCTATCATTATAAGCAGAGGAATAGGGGTTAACTGAGATATTTTAAGGGATTTGTAAAGACGTTTTTCAAGCACCAAGATAATTCGTATTTAAGGATTTAAAAAAGGTTTTAAGTAGTTTATATATATATATATATATATATATATATATATATATATATATAATAAATTTGTAAGGTACAATATTTATTTGAAATTAAAAGGTATGAACGTTTAAAAGTGATACTTTTAAAATTAATGTTAGATTTTTTATATCTACAAGAAACTATTTCTCTAATGTTAAAAACAAATAGGTGAAGATAAAACAGTTCAGTTAGATAGTTAGAGTTTTGTTAACGACGTAGGAGTCAATATTTACAATCTCAAAATCACACATTGTCACAGAGACATATACAAACTGAATAAACTATAACATATAAGAGTATTATAAATAATCATCTAAGCAACTTAAGCTGCTATAGGAAATGGAGAAACAATTACTTAGTTCAAAAATAATTCTAAACCATAATTTATTATTAAAACATTCAATTATTATATATCAAACGGCTCAGAATTTAAAAGGGAAATAGAAAATGTCGAAAGGCTAATTATCGATTACGGTACGTAAAAACTTCATTTTGGTGAGAGAGGAAATTTAGTACTTTAATGTTAAGAATAAAGATGTAAATTCAGTTTTAGGTAGATTACAATTATTACAGTATTACCAAACGCAGTTTCTTATAATCATAAACAGATTGGACGAGCTACACATTTTTCACTACTCATAAGACACTCTAGTTGAAATGCAATATTCTACATAGTCAACACTCCAAAAGTAACATTAAGTCAGAAATTTACTAAAACTACTCCGTATCTTATATTAAAAATACATCTGCAGAGTTCTGTTTACAAATTCGACAGGCCGTTATTTAAAATCGCCTTAACGGTATCCAATGTATATTTTATTTAAATTTTGCTTTAAAACACAGCTCCTCACACTATAATTTAGAAAACAATTAATTTTATGTAAAATACGCGAGTTTTTACTCAAATTAAGATTTTATTTTTGGTGCTGGGGCATAGTAATTAATGATCAAACAATGTAAGATGAACACAAATCATTTATCGAGTTGATTTAGTTAACCTCAACTTAATTTTATACTTAATGTGATGGATCAGCTATTATTAAATTTGTTTCTATGACAAAAAAATCTTAAAATGTATAAACATTCAAGATACATTTAAATTATAATATATCATTCAATTACTTTACATTATATATAGATTTTTTGATATAAAGCACTTTTATAATAAACAAATTCTTGACAGAAATTGATAACAAAAGAAAAGTAAAAACCATTACGTTTAAAAAGCAATTTGATTTTGAAGTTTCAAGGGGAGAAATTCACTCCTTTCTACCTCTGTTAATAGAAGTAACTATTGTCCTTAGTGAAAAGACGTGCTGGGGAACTTAAAGTGCAACTAAATTAAAATTAAAATGGATACAATGGGGATACATTGTCCCTTGACATTTTAACGTATTTTGAAATATATTGAGTTTTTCTTGTAAAAAAATTATTCAGATGTAGATAAAAGAAAGAATGTTTTTCCACCTGATAGGGCGGCAAATTACATTTTATTTTCAAAACTCACTTAACGTTTATAATAAAAAAAATGTTCAGAAATAACGATCTTCAAGTTTTACTAAATACTTATGTCTCAGGTGGTTCGCTCAGTGACCAAAATGGACAAAATAAGATAACAAACCTAGAGAGAAATAGAAACTGTGGAAAAATAAATTCAAACGATTCCATTTTATTGTAAAACAATTAGTTTTGAATAACGTTCATATTACGCCCTGATTTATTGCCAAAATCCTACTACTATTAACTAATTTTACTAATTTTCTTATTAAAATTTTTTTAATTAAGGCTATTTTTTTATTCATTAATTTAACAACTGCAATCACTGCTACCGCAAATGTAAGATCTATAACGGGTCAGTTATAGTTCGATATTTTTGTGTTAACTCAAAATAAAGACATCCTTTTATATATATATATATATATATATATATATATATATATATATATATATATATATATATATATATATATATAGCTAATATTAAAATAGTAATGCCTGAAGTCGGTTTAGTTCTTACATTTGCACTTGTGTAAGAGATATCGTCTCCGTTTGGGCTCAACAAATTACGGTGTTAACCTAGAATCATTAGAATAATTTGGAAGCTACGATTCGTAGAGGATTATAGTTGCGAAAGACTTGAATTTACACGGAAGGGAACTTGAAGAGGGAACAACACAACCTGACTGATGAGCCGTTAACCGGACCAAGGCTGTCATGATCCGGCGCGGCCGCGCGCGCGTAGTGAGGGCGCGTGAATGTGTGTAAACGTAATTTCGCAGACATCCCAAATTAGATTATGTGTTAGTAATTATTATTTAACAGTTTGTTGAAATTATTTTTCTAAGTGTATTGTCTGAAAAACTTCAATAGCTTTGTTTTGTAGTAAACGTAGTGACGTGGAAATGTTTCTTTTCATAATAATCAATTGTTTATCCAACAAAATATGTAGTGCTAACCAAACAGACGGATTTTACCATTTTTAATAGTGTTAATGTTTTAAATTTTGTACTTCTAGGATAATATTTTGGTTTTCTATTAGTTAATTTAATGTTAAAATAAAACACAACTTATCAATTTAACCAAGACTAAAGTTTAAAATATCATTAATTTAAAGCTCGTAGACTTACATTGTTTTATCCTTCAAAATATAATATAGTAAAATTTATACAAGTGGACTAAATTTAATAATATTTCAAATAAAATTCGCAAGCTAAATCGTTTTTGGTACTATGAGATCAATTTACATTACGTGGTACAAATTATTCCAGTCAATTAATAACCCAAGAACCGTCTTCCAATTTCACTAAGTACAGATGTAGGTTAAGTTATTTTTACGAGGCAATAAAAGCACTTCTTAACAACGGGTAGCTCTAATTGGATCGACACGATACATACGATAAATTTTCTGCTCGGCGTAAACCATTTTTATTTTGTACAAACAAAATAATAGTAATTAACTGCTTTTGTAATGTTTTTTTCTCTTATTAGTAAATATATATATTAGTGTAAAGTAATGATAATAGCGTGAATGCTGTTTTGACAAATAATAAATGTTTGATTACTTTATAAAACTGCCGATTAAAGCTAATCATAAACATCGGTTTGAAAAATATCCAGTCATGAATCTTCAATTGTTTAAATAAAATAAAATACGTAATGTGTACCAAAATAATAAAACAATATTACAACAAACAAATCGACCATTTAAAAAATTTGTGTTTTGATTTTTGAGATTTTAGAAGGTACTGCACAGGTATGAAGGTACTGGTGCTTCGAACCACATGTTTATTAACATGTAACTATTAATACTCGTATTTTAATATATTAAATGACCCTATTTTACAACCACCTTTCAATTAATTTGTGTTCAAGTGTTACTTTTCGCCATATATTGTTTTGCTATTAATTAAAGGCAAAAAGGCAACACTTGAAAATAAATTAATGATGATAAATAAAATAAACTTTACTTTTCTTTACCTTTTTTTCTCCGTGGAATTTATTTTCCTTGACGGTTTACCCTTTTATACTTTCGTCCTTTGGTGTTTATTTACCGTGCCGTTCATTAACTTATCGTGTTTTGCATTTTCGTAAAATTAAAAACAACACCATTTTATACTTGCAGCTAAATATTATAAATACAAGGATCTAAATGAGACAAAAAAGTGGTGAGCGAAGAAATTGTTCCTGAAAATAAATGATATGTGGATTAAATTACAATTAAATATATAAACAGAACAGAAAATAAATTGTATGAGAACCTAGTGGGGAAAATAATAGCGAAGGGAATAAATGACAAGGGAAAGAAATGACAGTTGAAGGAATGGACACAAGAAATATGTTCTTCACGAAAAAATAACACTAAATAAGAATTTATAATTGGAATAAGTTTGACAAAAAACAATTAACCCGGAAAATAAATAAAACATGAAATACATTTTAGAGAATGAAGTTGGAAAAACTAGGAAGGGTAATTAATATATATATATATATATATATATATATATATATATATAATGTCAATTAAAAGAATGAACAGAAAATTGATGTCTCATAATTGGACTGTACTACTGTACATTCAATCCAAAAAATATATATGAGTATAAATTTTAATATTTCATAGTTAAAGAAAATTGCATTTAATCTCCCTGTATCTTTTGATTTGCTTTTATGCTTTACAAACAAAATAAATGTATGATATTTTTTTCTCAAAGTTTGTAAGACGTTCTAAAAAATTCTTTAACTGATGACAGTAAATAGATTCAGGGTGTGAATATATTCAAAGGATTTGATGCTTTCAGTATCCACAATAAGGAACGTATTAACATATATATTGTAAAGTGTTTATATAGAAACTTGGATATATTTACCATATGATAACCATTCACCACTTTATATAAAATTGTACTTGTAGTCTATCGATTGCTTTAGAAACACACTAGGTTCGTATAAACAAAACTTGTTTTCTTTTTTTATAAAAAGTAACATAGAGTTTTGAGTTTGTTTCATAACATATTCAAACCCACACTGTTGCACATCCGTCACTTCGATCGGTCTACAAAAGTAAATGCTTATAGTTCATGTTGGGACAACTATACATATAATTTTAACCTCTAGTTACTCTATACCAACTACTCTACACAGTTTCCATTTGATCAATCTTACACAGTTTGAAAACAGAGCTTACTGCTCAACTGAAACTCTTGTCAACAGCCTCTTTCAAGTTATAAAACTAATAAAATGCAGAACATAAAAATAAGGACCTGTTAGTTTTTGGTCAACTTGTTTGTATATAATTCCTTGTGTTGGCACACAGTGTGTACAGTAGGTAGTTGTGGGGATCTGTGGTTTACATATTAAGTATATGACAGTTTTAGTTTTCATGACAGCTCAATTATTCTAGTCCTCTGGCTTCCTTACTTTAAGTAACTATTTTTAGATTTTTTTCACTTAGTGATTCTGAAGGTTTACACGATCTCACAACGAGGTTCGTACTTTCGTATTTAAAAAAAAAAAAAAAAAAAAAAAAAAAAAAAAAAAAAAAAAAAAAAAAAAAAAAAAAAAAAAAAAAGATAGAAAATGCATGAATAGAGTTTGATTAGGACATAAATTAATTGAGATGGATTTAAAAATAAGGGTTGAACCGTGATTAAATATACTACTAGAGAAGTACATAGTGTAAAATAATATGATGTTCATAGTGCAGTGATGATAGTGTCAAAGCAGGGAAATGTGGATGTGGCATGTTATACGGTTATCATCTTTGACATTTCTCCTACAAACTCATTTAGTTTGTCTCTGTTTGTGTCATTTTATCGAGCCATGTCAAATAATAATAAGAATGACTCGTAATTTTATAGTTTTGTGAGAAGGATCCACAGAATTATTAGATTTTGCTTACTTAATATTTGAGGGAAGGGTGGAAGTTTTGTTTGGATACAAATTTATTAAGAAATGTATGATTATCTGAATTTTTAGAAAATCGTTACATTTACGTACGTATTCTCAACAGTTGAATTTAAATTTAAAATGCGTTTGATCTAAAATTATATAATCATAGATTTTAATGTTAATTTGTTTTTACTTTCCTATTAATGAAATTAAAATGTTTATGCCACTGTTCAAATTTCAAATCTAGCATCGATTTTAATTACAGGTAGTGCAGATTTTCAATTTAATAATTTAAACAATCTGAAGAAAAATGTTGTCGTTGGTAATTTTAATATAATGTTATCCATTTGAATACTCAAACACATATTTGGCCGTAGGCTCTGTAATTCCAGGAATCTCATTAGGACTCTTTCCATCAGTCGAGATATGTGAAAAATAGCTACTTTACATAGCTGCCATAATAGATTTCTCAATTTATTATATACGCGTAATAACTACAGCTATTTCTTCGGCATTTAAATTTGTGTTAATTCTTACTGAAGTATAAATTTTCTCTCAAAATAAATACAGTAGTTATTAGAACCATTTGTTTGAAAATATCCTTTCTTGTTGAAACCATTGTAGTATAAATTTGTAATAACGAAAAAGCCTTCTAAACGAAAGTAAAAGTAATATTTCCTGTACACTCTTTTACTGCCAAGCTAATTTAATAATTGGGAAATTTTCTTTTTTCTTTCTTGTTGGGCTTAACTGCGATAAAGCTTTAGAAATATTTTACGCTGAAGTTCTTTCTCCTAATAAGACATATGATTTTCTTTTTTCAGACATTTTATAAATGTGATGCGTCAACAAAACGTTTCGTTTCTTCGCTTTCTTTCTCAAGAATTATTTATTCAAACAGCGACAGACACCGAGATTTGATTTGTTATGGTACAAAGAAACCGGTAACAAGACGCTAACAAAGAATAAATGAAATGAAATAACAAGACTTGTGTGTAATATATTCAGTAGTGTCACGTGACAGTAGAGCTAGACATGCAAATCTGACAGTTCAAGGTATATTGTTACTGCATCACTTTGATATGCACAAACCCTCTCACTCTTATATAAATATACATTTTTATATTTCGTAGAGCTAAACGCATTTGTCGACACTTGTCTTTTGCAGGACTCTCAATATATATCTTTTTAAATTTAGCTACCTGTAGTATAACAAGCTAGAATTTTATAAAGGCATGTACTTCTTACAAAATATTAAACTCACAATAATTATTTTTGAACAAATTAAAACAAATATGCGAACTTTACAAACCCACGGAAAACGTAAATTCGAAGCCTGTTAATCTTAAGTTCAATTAACGTTAAGAGAGATAAATAATGTTTTACTGAAGTTGAATCTCCAACTTATATAACTAATATAAATATATATATATATATATATATATATATATATATATATATATATATTTGCAGCTTGAATTTATTAAAATTTGTTAATAGTGATGAATTAAAACTTTAAAATCAACTGATTTATTATTAAAAAAAATAGTAAGTTTGCAAAGAAGTGCAAATAAATTCATTGTCTGCTGGTGGAATGGATTTTAACACATAATTTATCAGTTGATACATATTTATTCTTTCCATTGGCGGTACAACAATCAAGATAATAAACTCTATTAACTCTAAGATTTCATTTGTTTAAAACAGCTCTTGGTGTTTAGAATGGAGTAAATAAACTTTACACGTGAATTTCGCCGCTTTGTTTTGTTAATGGAGTCGAAAGTACAAAAATCTGATATGGTTCTAATATCTAGGTAAATATAGAACATACACGTATAAATCAATAACCAAATTAAAGAGCATAAAATTCTTCACAAAAGGGATATTTGATTATGTCTCGTAATTTTAGTTGATTATTATTATCTATAAAAACTGTTGTAAAGCGTAGGCGCTAACAGTTATAAATCTATCACTATAAACTAAAAGATTCTAAAATTCAAAGAGACATAAAAAGGCATAACAGCGAGTAAATTATATTAATGGATTTTTCGTTTCAAAAGTGATTTTACAATTGAATTGATTTAATTAAAAATATTTTTCGTTTTAGCATCTTATGACTCTTTAAATAACTGTACTCAAATGTCTTGCAACTATAGGGTATAGAGGGTTATACCAGTAGAAATACGCAAACTTTGTAGTTTTTCTTGTCGTTTGAAACCAGAAACGTCTTGGTCGTCATCACGGCAACACTCTAATAGAATTACAGTGGGAAAATAACAGTTGGTCATGAAAGAGAGGGATCTAACCCTAGACTACAAAGAAAATGTTTTAATCCAGTAAAAGTCCTCGGGATTACGAAGCCTGTATTCATTATAGGTGAGCCACTAAGGATTATACTTAGGTTACATGTACTGAAAATAATTATATAGTTTAAGGTTAAGTTATAAATGTATAATGTGTTTTAACAACTTACAAAACGATAGATATAGTTTATTTAAAGTCATCTGTTGATTTCTCTAATAAATAAAATATAAAAGCCTAAAATTTTAAGCCATCTACAGACCAAACTTTTATTTTATTAAAACACTGTGTTTTGTAGATCCAGTCAGCAAGGAATATAACTTCATCTCAGTTACTTGGAAAATGAATGAAATCAACTTTTTAATGATTGCGTTCAAAGTTCATACTCGATCTTTTCCAATTACTCACCCACTGAATATTTCTTAATAATCTTCACATGTCGAAATAATGTTATAAAAATTGATATAATCGACAAATTAAGTCAATTATAACGTGATAAACTATATATTTTCTTTAAAAACTCTTTAACCTCAAAACAGATATATCCACAGAAAACTCGACATAATTTTTACCCATCATATAACTTTCTCTATACTATATATATAACGTAAAGTAAAACGGTTATTAAATTAATTAAAAAAACACATCCCGACGTGAGTTGACGTTAATAAATAACATAAATCCAAACTTGGTTGAATCTTACGTCAAACTTATACAAATTGCCACTTGCTGTGAGTGATGGAACCCGCCATTACTATTGAAAGTAAAAGATGACACCTATCAATCATTCAACTTCCATCAGGGTCTATTTATTACATGAAGTTTCTTTCAGCTTTAATATTGTATAGACAGTTGATTTCCATAAATTTTCCAATTCGTACATTCATAGCAAACTGTGGGTAGTATTGTGTTTAATGTTTCATTCTTACAATTACAAAATATCTCTAAAATCTGAATATTTACAATTATAATAAATCTAGTCATTGCAATCTCCATCGTGAATCTTCGACCATCCAACTTATTGTAGGAATTTGACACGACTTTTGAATCACTGTAGAAAATTCAATATTAATCCAATTTTACTCAACACGCTGAATTAGATAAAAATGTACATATTTCAATTCTGTTGAACTTAGTTCCATTGTTACCAAACCCTACCTATACTTTATGACAAATAGTGAAGGAAATGTCAAAAATGTTGTTTTTAAATCTGACCTCCGAAGGCAAAGTTATGGTAGTGCCTAGTTGCGACACGAGCGTAGCGAGTGGAGACTTCTTCACATACGTATAGTTTCTACGAGGCTACTAAGAACCTATCTGACGTGTAGTAGTGATATACACAATTGCGAAGTTCAGAAAAGCTGTATAATAACGATTGTTTTAAACAAATTTACACTCTATATTATCTACCATTATAATTTAATATATCCTACAGTTCCAAGATGCCAACTTTTGGACGTTACATTTAGAAAATTAGTTTTTTTTTATATTGTATGATCGGGCTGAACAATTACTTTGATGGTCACATCAACTTGTTTAAAATTGTTACTGTAGGCAATAAATATATTGAATCAATAATTGGCCTAATAGTTACTAATATTTAATAAGAAGTTATGTTTTTATTTATTGTTAATGTTTAATAATTTGTTTATTATTTTATTTTAGTTTAATTAATTGTTTTACAACTATTTTTATCAAGATCTCTGTTATCCTTTTACCTATAAAATAATGAAAATACCATCATGTTTGTAGTTAAAAGAACAAAATATCTCTTGTAACGTTTTGTAAAATAAACGGTTTTCGAGATATTACATGTAAAATGTTTAAACCACGACTAATAATAAAATGTAGCAATCAATTATTGATATATTGGTAAATTTGTTGTTATTTTTAAAGTCAAAAATCTCCTCAGATATTATCGGTTTATAAAAAGGTAATAAAGAACTTTAAAAAGATCTATACTCCAGGAATGCATTAATAGTCTCAACAGAGTTAAGACAGAACAAGAGTTTTTCTAAAGAGACTTTGAAAGAGAGGGATCTAACTCAAGACTACATACAAAAATGTAGATAAAGCTAGGCTTCTCGGGACTGACAAGTCGGTATTCACTAGAGACCCTGAAGTAATTTATTGGTAAAAGGCTACATAATAAATGCATATACCAAATCGGGACTCAATATTTCATCTAATAGTTAAATAGACAGACAGAGAGAAAAAGAAGCGATTTTGGACACATATTATTTTTAATTATTTCCATGTAATAAATCTACTCCTGAAGTTGTTTCAGTCGTTTTAGATACACCCTTTATAAAGACTTTACAAACCATTGAATGAGTTAATTAATCCAAAAAAGTCAGTCAGTATATTTTAAAATGACCGCCAATTATTAAATTTCATAAAACTATTTTGTGAAAATAATTAAAATTCGAATTGTCACACAAATCATGCACACAAGGTTATTATATTGTGTAGCACTGAATTCTAAGTCCAATGACGCCCAAACTCTTTCAGTAATAACAGAGTTATTATAAACAAAGAGAAAAGAAAATTGTTAGTAATATAACTTTAAAATTAGAAAAGTTTGCAGTATTCTTGTGATCGGAATTTCATTATAATTTAGCGTGTAAACGTGGTTTACCTTTTGTATCATAAACATGGAAATTAACATTCTCATTTAAACCTTATACATAAAGTTATGTAATATGTCTAAACTCGATGTTCAGTGTTTCGGGGTTATAAACAGTTCGAGGTACATTTTTAGTGTTTTTTTTTTTTTTATGATGACTTGTATGTGAATAATTGTTCTACTGACAGAAATAAACTTTGCCCTTCGCCGTTGTGAGGTCTGTTATTGATTTTTTTTTTTTCCATTATGGTTGCTTATGATAATTTCCTTTTAATCTTAAATTGACACATTGGTGTGGGTTAGAAATCTTTATATTTCACAAAACTTTATTTAAATTGTTTCCACTAATTTGAAATGGTTCATTTCACTACCGAGCCGCCATTTCTGGAGAGAGATAAAATAGTACTTTGTTTTGAGGGTATTAGAGCTTACACATTAAAAAAAAAATTATAAAAACTTTGATAAAACCCACTTTGAATATAAGGGCGATTGAGAAATGTGTACAATATTTGTTCACCCGACTCTTATGTAATCAATTGCAAAGTTACGTTCTGTACTGTAAATGTAAAGTATTTAAAACAGTAAAAATTGATTTCGTCCGTCGCTGCTTATCTCCAAGTAATAAAGCCTGAAACCCGACCTATTTAGAAACTGACAGTACGCTTAACTATGGAGACTGATGGAAGTGTGCATTTACATTTTTTTATTTAAAAAAAATAATGTCTTTTTTATTCTAATAAAAGGTTTTACTGTTGTTTTTATTTTCAAAGTCGGCAATGTAATTTCCAGATGTAATTAAACTTGATTACTGTATACGTAAAACAAGTAGTGTTGTTTTAACATTTAATAATATTCAATTTATGAACTGAAGAACTTATTATATTGGCATTAATAGTTCTTTTACGATTCTAGTTTTAATCCTTTGGAACACGTTCACGTCCGTTATGCTGAGCTCAGGGCTAGTTGACAGTGAGGAAGTCATGGAAGCTAAAACATAAGCTAGAGTTTGAACTATATTTATAGTTGAGTGCAAACAAGTATTCAACATATAAGCGGGAAATATGAAGTGAACCTAATGTGAACTCAGGTTACTCTAGAGTGGAAAAAAGAATCTGACGGTTTGGTAATTTTATTATAGGGGTGGATCACCTAGAGATATACGTCTAGTCCCACAATAATCAGTCTTTTGATCGTTATTGTAGCTTCTGTACACTAATTATACCCCACTATACTACACCGTAAAACTGCTACTCTTATCTAATGACACTATGGTCTATTATAAAATACTCAACTTAGAGCATACACTATCGTCTAACGCCAGTTGATTGCACAAGAAATATGGTGGGAACATAAATAATGTTGTTGAAGAATTTGAGTGACCTTTGTTGTGTAACGATACATGGGTCTGAAGAATGTACCATCATCAACTGTGGTATTTTGGACAAACATTTTTTATACCACGATTTTTTACGATCCCAAGTACCTAACCTCTTTGAATAATATAGTCGACTCCAATATCCATTCATTATGTTTCTCGTTATGGCTGTAAACAAGAGTCAAAGGATAAACTACCACCCCTGTTGAAGTGGAACTTGGTGCATCAATGTCCTTATTATAAGCAAGCTATTTGACGCCTTTAAGAGAGGAAAGGAAAGATCTCTGTATTCCTCCGTGTTTTAGACAGCATGCGGCGGTACAGCTTACGATGAGTCTTGTCCGTTTATCTGAATGACAGAAAAAGTATACAGTTTGTATAAATGATTTATAACGCTGTTGTTTTAAATTTAACTACTAAGTAATGACAGGGGAAAGAAATACCACAGAACGGATGTGTCAAATGAAAGAAATGACATGGCAATGAAATGACACGGTGGGGAAAAGAAAAAGTGTTATCTATGACGATTTACTAATTACAACTAGTGAAACATAACACCACGCCTAAACCAGTAATTGATTCGTAAAAAAACCTGGTAAGGAATGATCATAACATGAAAAAAAAGGACTCGGGAATAAATGCCAGGGGAATGAAATTGCATGAACATGAAATAAATGTGAGGTGAATGAAATTAAACTAAAAGGTAACGTTAGAGAAAAGAAATTGCACCGGAAATAAAACAATAAATGGACTGATGCAATGATGCAATACATAGAGACATTAAATTTATAATACTTTTTTCAATTAATTAGAATGTGTATTGTCAAGGTTCTTCATCAAGCTGATATGAGTGTAATATATTTAGTTTAAGCTGTTCCACATACTATAGTGAATGCATATAAACTATGAATAAGTTAGCTTGTATATAAAAATGATGTGGTTCAGTTTTAAGGAACTACAATACCACACAAAAGAAGACGTGAAAGATACATTAAGGATTCAGTTGATATATATATATATATATATATATATATTAAGTTCTTATTTTTTTATGGCATTCAAAACAGTTTTAAACAATACAAAATAAATCAATGTTGTTAATTTTGTTTGGACAAAATAAAAACTGTTTAAGCCGAGCAGAAAATTTATCGTTTGTGCGGCTCCAATTAGAACTACCCGTTGTTAAGAAGTGCTTTTATTGCCTCATAAAAATAACTTAACCTACATCTGTGCTTAGTGGAATTGGTAGGACAGCCCTTGCAGTCTTGGGTTGGTTATTGACTGGAAATAATCTCTATCATGAAATGTAAACTGATCTCAAAACTCTAAAAACGATTTAGCTTTAGATTTTAGTCATTAAATTATATTTATCCATTTGTATAAATATTCCTGTATTATATTGCGTAGACAAAATTTTAATCACACTGTAAGTTCTATGAGCGTAGTATTTTAAGTGTTAATGGTCTGTTTAATTAGTGTTATTTTAAACCTAGTTCTGGCAATACAGTTCATTCGGAAAGTATCTCCGTAGCAAGTAGTTTGGGGGTCTATTTATATTTTTATTTAGTAACAAATATTTTCACTTGAGATATTAAAATTGTTTTATTTAATTAGTTTTTAATACATTATTTAAATCTTTTAAATTCTGTTGCTATAGGCTATACGTCTTAGACTCTTGTGACGTATTGCAGACACTGTGTAGGTTATGATTGTCTATTTCAGCTAGGTGATTCTTTTTTGAAGTATCGTGTACATTGATCCCTTAGTTGTTCCCAGAAAAATTCATCTGGACGTATCAAATCTTACGATCTCGAAGAAAAAGTATACCTTTGGATAAGTATACTTTATTTAAAACATCTTTGAGTACCAACATGGAGGTCTGAGAAGTGTCTTCTGAAGCTTCATCTTGTTGAAGGTATCATCATTAGGTCCTCTTTCTTATGAATGGGTAAGTAATATCTATCCAAGTTTATTATCTGCACAGTATAATTTAAAAAATATGTATCTGGTTTGTAGTGCGCTACAGTCTCGTATTTAAAAAAATTATATATCCTCATAGATGAAACAATATACACTGATAGATATGTTAGCTGTTTCTTGAAACTTCTTATGCTGTTTTTTATGCCTTTTTCGTCACCACATGTTCAGGTCTTTTTCACTCAATAATCAAAAATGTTGAAGGGAATTTTTTTCTTTCTTGGCAGTACAAAATTTCAACCACTTCTCTATGTTACCCAATTGGCTTCTCAAATCCAGCACGATGTCATTATGATGCAACATACCTTTCTTCCATAGTATTTATATCCAACTTTAAAAGTTTCTCAACAAAAAGGTATGCTTTTCAGTGATTAAACATTCCCCTGCTTGTATACATTTTTTTTCTCTTTTAGCGAAAGGCTCTGTCTTAATAGAAAACCAGGACTTCATCTGCTACTATACTAAATGGCACATTTTATGACAGTGTTTTTAGCTATTTAAAGCTAATATTGCATATTCACTCTGGTCTTACGAAGAGATTTGATCCTCCTGCTTGGCAAGATTGGCTGCCAATTCATTCCACTGAGTTGCACGTTATAATAGATAAGTATTTTATCGACAGAAAATAATCCGACATCAGTTTGGAGGAAATTTGAACCTTTTCAAATGCTTTGAAAGCTGTTCGTTCGTCAGTGTAGAGAACCAATCTTACCGTTCTTTTAAGAACTCAAGATAATGCACCTCAACTTCAAACAAAGTAATAGTATAATCCAATAAAAAAGTAATATTTTTCGGTTGGTCGTTTCAAGTTTAATTAAAAAAAACTTTTTTAATAAAGATAAAAGACATTATCTTCTTCCGTCCTATAACAATTCCAAAAAGCATGTTTGTTTTTATTCATTTTTTCACCATTTAGATATGGGGGCATGACTTTTTGAACACTTCGTACAAGTAATATAAACAAGTTTTAACGATCTTTCAAACTGTATTTAGAGACTACAATACCGTTGCAAATATGGAATTTAATTTAATAAAGTTCAAAGAATAATTGAATTATATTTGTTCATAAACTTATAAACTGAAATATAATTGAAAAGATATAATAACGTGATGTAAATTGATTGGACTATACAAAGGTAAAGGAATCACTTTTACAACAGAGATAAATTAAAACCTTTTCAATATTTCAAGTAGAGTCGCAACTTTCTAAAGCTTTCATTCATTTGAAATATCCTTGTTTGGAAGCTGTTGAAAGGATGCCGAAGCCTAATTAAAACATTTATTTCTCCTTCTTGCTCTCTATATAAACTAATTATTAAAGGAATTGGGAGGAATTATTCTAAGGTTTTGCTTTCCTTCCCTTACACGGGTTCGTTAAATGTTTTATAAATGCTTGTTTGTCCGAATAACGTTGTTACCTCACAAAATACTAGTAACTAACAAAACACACTAATATAAACAATGATTTCTGCATTTAAAGCTTCAATTTTAATCAATTTCGTGTGAAAGAAACATAAGTTGACGACTTATTGATACTTGTTTTATAAGATAATCCCCCCCCCATCACGTGACCTCAAGCTGATTGGTTGATACGTCTATGCAGTAGAAGAACACGTATTTATGTTAGTTTAGATTTATATCTCTGTTGTAGCATAACAACAGAACTTTATGTTGATTACAACATATTATGGAACTGTACATCAGTGTATTTAATAGAATAAACAAAACAATAATAATTATTGTAATTATTGATTTTATTAAATGTTATTATAATTGTAGTTAGGGAAATTATCAATTAATACTGTAAATTAACCCACAAAACTCAATGGTGGTTATAATTGTAGCAATATTTACGAAGTTCACTAAAGCCGTTGAATTCAACAATCGTTTTATTTCTAAAATGATTTGAACAACTGTAATTATATTTTTCACATATTTAGAATTAGGTAATGTTAAAAATTATTGTTTTAGTTATTTTCTAATATATATAAATTTGTATGAATAATTACGTCCTGCCATGTTAGATGGAAGAGAAGTTTATTAGTTTTGTTTCTTTTTGTTCTACTATCCGTATCAATAATTCTTGAATTACACTTCTCTCCTATAAACTTTACTTTTATTATTATCTAAATATTAGCAAAGTAAACTGTTTCCTTAATTATAATCATCTTTTTGAAAAGTCTCTGGGCGTATAAACATTACTGCTTATGTATGTGTTGTTCCTCTCTGCTGTTCCTGACAGTTTCATGTTTCGTATGACTATATTTACGGCATCAATAGAACATCATAGAAGAACATACGTTTTTTGTTGAGAAATATTTAAATCTGGAGATAAATACTATGGAACAAAGGTATGTTCCATCATAGTGACACCGTGCTAGATTTGAGAAGCAAATTACGTAACAAAGAGCAATTCTTTTGACGGTTTACAGTACCGCCAAAAGAAAAATCCTTTTAAGATTTCAGAATTTCTGATGTGTAAGTGATAAAAGTCTGAGTAGGTGGTATACCCAAGAGGCGACCTATTTAGCTACGAGACAATAGAGTCTAAGAGAATAAGACTTGTTGAGATGAGCATCTTGAGGATGAGGAAAATACTAATATTTATTATAAAATATGTGATATTGTAAAAGCAAGAACGGACGGTCTCCCAGGAAATGTAGAGAACAAAACACAATAAAACCACTAGTCTCATTTCCGAATCATAATACAACCTTATCTAAACTGGAAAGGAGTTTGATTACAAAAGAAATTGTTTAAATAGAGAACAATTATTAACAACGTAATGTTTGTCTGCAAAACCCTTCTGAGCAGAGGTAAGCTCAATAATTGAGTGTTAAGCTAGTAACGTCGATTTCACGTTATGAGCTGCCATTTTTAATAACATCGTTACTATTAAATAACTATTAAAAATCCTATTTTCTGTCTTTATTTGATTGAGGAGCAACAAGTCATATTTTCATAAAATTAAATTTTTTCCCCACGCACCTACAGGAACTCGTTATTTCATTGTAGAACTCAATCCTGAAAAACGTTTTCTACAAAGTATATGATTTTTCTACAAATAAATTATTTTACATATTAATTACAACACAGGGGTTTTTACTGTTTAAAATATGTATCAGTTGGCATTTAAGTTAAGAGCAACATAGTGACCTCTAGTTTGTTGGATTTTCCTATTATTTAAAACAACGTAACACTCAATAGGTTTTATATGTGTGTTAATGCCCACAAACCTATTTGGGGCGATGGGGATATTGTCATATATGCCATAATTTATCTTCTTTACTCCTGTAAAATTTCAAAATCGCAAGTTTTAATATTCAACTGTTTAAATTTCAAAGTATTAGGGTGAATTTTTGTGTGTATAATCTTTGAAGGTGGAAATTTAGTTCCCACTTCCGTCAAATAATGCACGCTTCCGAAAACTTATATCATTTCATACGAAACCATTAAAGCCTACAACCTGCTTACTGCACTGTATTCGAAAGTAGGTTCTTAAGCTTAAAAAATACTATTAAGCCTAAAACTTGATAACCTTGAACTCCATTCGAAACACGGTTCGTAAGCTAACTACTTTATTGAATATTTCGTACTAAATTAATTTGTCTATATCTTTTCCTGTAGATCCACAGCAACCCTCCCTTAATTTGCTATCCCATCAAGTAAGCTCTCTCGCTCTTATACGCCAGAGAAACCGCTAGGTAAGACATTCATCACAACACACAAACAGACGATAATGAAAATAAGTCTATACTAGCCTTCGTCGACTGAGCCTGACAGAAAACACAAACACTTTAACACACTCAGACACATAAAACCTACTTAAACAAACACTTATTCGCTCATAGAAGAAAATCATAGAGACCCTTGCAACGATCCCAGCTAAGCTGTAACTATCCTGGCCTCCAACGTTTTAGGTTTTATTCCACATAACGATCGAATCGTACCAACTTCCAAAAGAACCCCAACAAAACACATTGAGTTAAAGTCAACCAGGATTCGCTACCCACCACTTATATTTATGATTCTAGATCAACACCGTAACTTGATGAGCCACAACTGAAATGTAGTTCCTAGCGATTTCGCTAGGAACTAGATGGACAAGAGGCTCTGTTTGTATATATTAATGTTAACAATTTTTTGAAGTATGTGATTTTTTTGGAGTTTAAGTCAAAATTTGTAGGTTTATCTGATCAGTACTTGATCTGTGACTCATTGTGTGCAGTTGTTAAATCAATGTGTGGCCCAGCCAAGGAGCCCATCAAACCAAAACTATAATAAGTATAAATTAGGATGTAAAGGATTTCTAAATAATAAAATATGAATTGGCACTTGCGATTTTGTTGAGCAGTGCAATATCACGTAGAAGGGGGGGGACGAGGAGTGGAGGGCTTGAACCAGCGAGCCGAGCGAGAGTCTGTTCCGAGAGCAGAGAGAAGGAAGACCGCTACGGGACGAGGTCAGTCCATTTTCGGCCACGTGCTAGCTAAATTAAACGCTATGTTTTCCGGCCACTATTAAAGCTTATCTTGCCGTTATGTCTTTTTAATAAATTATAAATATTTCTGTAATTTAATTCGGCGCTCATATAAAATATAACATTTAATTTAAATTGCGTTGCGTGCGTTCATTAGCGTCCTAACCCGACTCCTTGGCCCATCCTGACAAGATTCGGCTAAAGTGTACGCGGTCTCCAGCCAGCCGGAGCTTCCAGCTGGTCAAAAAAAGTGGAGACGGTCACAAATGTTTATTATTTTTTCTCATTATAGAAAATTAAGAAAGTCACCCTGAAACATTTCAAAACAATAAATTAAGCAAATCATAAATTATAAGTAGCCGGAGTTTTAGTGAAATTTGGTGCCAATATGCCAGTTAATATGAAAGTTACTCAAAAGATATAAAATGGTGTCCCTTGAAACGATTTGTCCGCAATTTTATATTAGTTGTGGATAGAATATTTCATTTTGTGCAGGTTGGCGATCTGTTTATATTAAAACAAGCTCTGAGATTTCAAATAATCAACTTTTTCTATTTCAAAATATACTTTAAAATGTAACAGAAATATTCCCTTATTTTATCCATTTTTAATGTAATCTGACTGTACTTAAGGCTACTCAATACAGCAGGTCTTCTCACTGAAGACAATAGTTACTTGTTTATAACAGAGGAATCCTGTCGAGTTATTTTTATTAGAAATTCGTTTCTAGATGTGCAGAAAAATAATGATGAATGAATAATAATGAACTGTCATAATTTAACTGAACCTGGTAGGGACGTTTGATGAATGTTTAAACCATTTGAAGATTTGTTGCTCGAAAATATCAACCCCCCCCCCATTGTATTAATCCTAATTTGAGTAAAGACTCTACTTTTAAGGTAATAACGTTTTCTATCATCCTTGAGGGGAACTGTGGGGGTCAGCACAAATATTTTAAATGATAAAATGGCGTGGGTTGCGAGAACCATGTATAACATTTTAAAGATCGTAAAGTGTAGAAAAAAATTGAAAATAATTTATAATTCCGTTTACGGAATCCAAAATGTCGGATGATCCAATTTCAAAATATTATTATATTACACTGTAGAATATCGAATTTGATATTTGGCCATAATTAGATAGTCTTATGAGGGATAGATTATTTATTAATTTCCTCTACGTACGGAAATTTATTATTATGTTTGGTTTACGAACTCCATTGTCTTGGAAAAATAGCCCTAATTTTCTACTTCCAACTGATTTCATCTACACCTTTATTTATAACATGAAAAGTACTAAATTTTCTCTCCCTTACCAAAAAGTTCTAGTTTCTACAAATAAAAATTAGATAAAAAAAAAACACGAACACTAGATCTCACAAAAATTACGTTTACTTAACCAAACGCGTTTCAACAACAAATTCGTCATCCTCAGTAATACTAAACTACAATATCTCACAAGTCAAGAACAATATTTATTTACAAATTAAAATTGTTAATTTTAAAACTTCTTCCTATCTCAGTAATTTGACATTAATATTGTATCTTGTATTAACTTATACATCGTAAATTCTCCAAATAAACTTTAAATCAAAAATAATAATTCGTTAATTCAAAACTAACCAACGTGTTCTATGAAAAATGTATTTACAGTGCTATTTATAATTTCTGAGTTAACCCACATCCCTCTCTACAGGATGGTTAGAAGGTAAATAAGATACACTAAAACTTAAAGGCTACGCCAAAACTAAAATTCCTAAAATTTGAATATTCTACCCCAATTATTAACACAAATATAGAAGGGGAGTGAGACCTTATCGTCACACTTTGTATAGGTTCTGTTTTGTCACATATTTTTCTCTTTGACGATGAACTTATAAAAAAAAATCTGCTTAAGTCTATTATAACAAACGTATTCACTACTAATAAAAGTATTTTATTTCTTCTTAATGGGCGACAGTCAAAGTATAATTTTCTTTCAAGTCTTTTACATGCAAAAGTTAACCTAAGTATACGTTATGTCACATTATAATTACAAAGGATATTTGTTTACAAATTACCTTAACAAATACAAGACTTACCGGAGCCGAGTATAATTTTTTATTCATACGGAGCACTAAGAGACCCAATGGCACCAAGTGAACGATAAAGCGAAGCGAGTGGTGACTTATACTAAAATATGAAGACGTATGAAAGTGAACAGTGGAGTTACTTAGAGAGAGGCGGGGCTGTCATAAGAGTAAACATAAACAGTGTGTTTGTATGGTCTCAACTAAATCTATGTTTAATTCTGAAAAGAATGAAGGTATCCGATAACAAGCTGTTACGAGCATAATTTATTAAATAATAAGATTAAATATAATATCATAATTTTTTGATTATTCAACTTTCTGTTAACAGTTCTTGTTTTACCCAAGTTTAGGTTAAAACTAATAATAAAAAAATTAATGCACAATTAAATTAAAATAATTCTCATACTGATGCGAACTGCTGACAATTAAAAATGTGACTATATCAACCAATTGGCAGAAAGTGATTGGAATCAACCAAATTTGAAAAAAAAAACATTGTCTAGGGTGGGCGTAGAACCCATGACTAGTAATATTAGAGAAACAATGCCTTAACTTATATTGGGAGCCTACCATTACTCTTTGAAATAGTACCTTTATTCCAAAATTTTGTTTTATCAGATTTCTATTTCCATCCATTGCTTAACCTATATTTTACGAAATTTACATTTTTAAGACTTATTCATTGATCTCGACCTCTGTTTAATGAAATAATAGCGTGTAATTAAGATAACGAACAAAACACTAGTGAAATTTCATAATATATTTGTTTCGAATACAAATAAAAATTATAGACTACTACTTAAAGAGTTTTAAATTTAAAAAAAGTTATAAAAAGTTATAAAAGTTATACAAAATATTTGAAAAATCATATTTTTCATTTATTTAACATTAGTAAAATTAAAAATTTAATAGAAAATGTTTAAAAACATATTCTAAGAAGAAACTTGTTAATAATTTCAACAATTTGACTGTAGTAATTTTATTTTATATTCTACAGCAAAACTTAATTATGAGTATTTAAGTTGAACATATCTGTCTAGTAGCTTTATGTTTATGTATTTATTGATGTTGTATGTACATAAAGGACAGACAGACAAACAGCAGCAACTGTGACGTCACTCTGTCACGGGTATAATTAAGTGTTAAAGGCAGGACTTATTACCTCCCCCTTCCCCTCTACTCTACTTTGTTCATTGACTACATATAGGTAGGCCTTTATTTATACACCAATTAGAGTTCAATGTAAAGTGAGTAGGAAACATTTGAAAAATCGTTTACTTTTCAAATTTTTTTCTCTTAGTAATGAAGTTGTAAAGAAGATAAATCAAGATTAGACGACGAGAATTATGAGTTTAGCCTACTATGATTATAGTATGAACTATGATTTTGGAGGTGTGCAAGCCTGTCGATAGCAGAGTGAAGTCCGCCCTAAAAATATCTCCCTGTTTATTGTTTTTTTATCATGAGTGACTGTATATGTAAAATGTGTTAAGTTATTTTTTCGGTTTAGGGTTGGAATTAGTGTTGGGGGCTTAACGGTTGTTTTTTAATCATGATAATAAGTGAACGGTACACATGCTCTGGGTTTGCCTTGAAAATTCTTGACATGAAAAAGGGGCACGTGTGTCTTTAGGGAAAATTTAGAAAGAATATTGTATAAATTAGTAATTTTTATAAAGGTGTTTCCTAGAAATGTTTTTTGAAAATAGGTAGCTCCAAGTAAGTACGAACGGGCTTGTTCACACAAGCTGTTGAGAGAGATTCTCTGTCAATAACACATAGTTAAATTTAACAAGAAGGTACAAAATTCACAATAGGCAAACTAACTTCCATTTCATGGCTCACGTTGCAGGGTTGTCTGACAATATTGGAATCTTCAGAAGCAGGGGGAGGGAGTCACTCAAATTTGATAGAATGTCGTATTGTCTTCAAATCATTTGGAATACGTAATTTTGCAAAGTTTCATGTCTTGAAAATTGTGAAATAAGTTAACAAAGATCTCAAAATTTGAATGTAAAGGACAGAGCAAAATAATACTTGATGGGGAATGTTGTGTTCCGTTTATTTAGAATAGATTGAGAAAAAAAGGGTTGCGGTGTTCTTAAATAATATTTTGTAATCGAGGATCTATGTTCTGATATAACAGATTAATCATCTCTACGAGTTTTATAAACCCACCGTTTAGCTCATCTTACAATGCTTGTACTCCAAACATCCTAAGCTTATTGTCTGTAAAAGCTGCATAATCAAAGATTATATGGTCTTCGATTTCATTATCTAACCTACACTCTGTTCCCGTCATATATCCATTCTGTACTGATGCATCCTTAAACCACAGGTGGAGATATTTAGAGAAAGTCATTACGTTATCACATATACGTCGTATACAGTATTTTTTGTAACTATGCATTTGTCTTGTGTGTAATTATTGGAACAATTGATCAAATTTTGTAATTAGCCATCTTACAGCCATTTGGGAAGTCGTTTTTCATCTATAATTGTTTTTTATAATTGTTTATTTCAAAATTTAGGTTTAGCTGCCAAAACAACAAAAAACAAAATTCTAATATTCTAAAAATCAATTCTAACGATTTTGATAAAATTTTCCTAAACTGTAATGACTGAAGACACAAACAAGAGGATATCTTCAAATATTATAGTTGGAAAGTTATCGATTAAAACTAAATAATTGTTCATGGAGTTGTTATAAAAGACGTAGTTTCTAAAATTGGCTCAAACGATTTCGTTTAAATTTGGTTAAAATGTGAAATTAATGATGCACTATGCCACATCGCCAGTAAAAGTAAATTACCTTTCAGATGAATAAATAAATTCTTATTTTCCCTTTTATAAGAATTTATCTCCCATTATATGGACAGAGTTATTTTAATATTAATAAAATGTACAGGATTCGTTTCTTACATAGGACTAGATACGAAACAATTTGGGAAACTGGCGACAAATATTATGTTTAGTTTTATAGATGGGTCTATAAGAAAGTAAATGCAGTGTTTTGTGCTGTTACGTTTAATACATCCTCACAACCATGCTTATTATTACGGTAGCGGTAGAAAAGGGACATGCAATTGTGAAGGGTCCCATTTGTAGATTTTTATTTTCTTACCACAGAAATTCATCATTTTTAATACGCTTGATATATCACAAGCAATACGTACCCATTAAAATATTTGAGTTGGAGGTTAGGGGAAGGGTAAGCGGGGATTTTGAATTTTGTATATATGGTTTCTAAGGTTCCTCTTAGGGGTAAATAACTTTTCTCTAAACATAATTTGAATATATATCTCGTTTCCAATAATAGAGGTGGAAACTTTTTTTAAATAATCAGGTATAAAAGTTCTTTCATAAAAGATTAATCATCCTCATTGTAAAATACCGTTTACTTTTGTCAACCCTTCAGCTTACCAAAATAGATCATTATCCATGGGGTGTAACAACTTGTCCTGGCAACGAAATTAACCTCCGCTGAGTTCAGAAGTAAGGGTATACCATTTACTTTCTGTAATTAAATCTTAATCCAAATTCTTTGAAACTTTACATTTATTTTTTGAAGTGTATCTACATGTTGTAAAGTATTTCAATGTCCTTGCTTTGTTCAGTAATAGAGTAAACTTATCTTTTAGCTTATTATCTTCCCTTGAGTTGAGAAGTAGGCCTATAATTGCTACTCTTTAAAACTAATAAAATATTCATTTAATTCCTTTGTGATGTTACCACCTACAAACACATTATTACAATTTTTAATTGTATGAAGATGTTGTATTACATTTCCGTAATGGATTACACTTGCCCAGGCATCGTAATCAACCTCTTTTGAGTTGAGAAGTAGGCCTGTAACTGTTACTCTTTGTGAATAATTATATTTTCATTTAAATTCTTAGAGATGTTACTCCTTGCCAAAAACTTACTACATTTTTAATGTATATCCATTTATGTTCTAATGTAATTTCATATCCTTTACTTCCTGCAGTAATGGAGTAAACTTGTCCTAACAACGTAATTAACCTACTTTGAGTTGAGACGGTGGCCTATAACTAAATAATATTTCAAGTGAAAGACATACTACATAGACTGGGATTTGAACCCAGGACCTTTGACTTTACGCGCCAATGCTTTACCAACTGAGCTATCCTTAATCGCTTTCCAGCATAGGGCGTACACTTCTCATTTGGCCTTACTTTTTGCTGCAGTTTTCGAGTTATCAAATTAACTACCTCGTTACAAACGACAGTGAAATTAATACTTACTCCACTTGCAGCCCTTAATTGGTTGTTTATAAAAAAAAAAAAATTTAACGCTTATACCAGCTAGTTTTTTTATACCAGTCTAGGTTGTACATTTTTCACTTGAAATATGATTTTATTAGTAATACTAACAGGTATATCAAAATGTATAAGCGTTTTAATCAAAAAAAAAAAACGAAGCATATAACTGTTACACTTTTTAATTAATTAAATCTTCTTTAAAATGTTTAGAGATGTTACCCCTTGCCAGCACTCTACTACATTTTTGAATTGTATCCATATGTTTTAAGCCATTTTCATGTCCTTTAATTTCTGCAGTAATAGAGTAAACTTGTCCAGTCAAGGTATTTTTTGAGAAGTAGAATTATAATTACTACTCTTTATAATTAATTATATATTCAATTTAATCCTTCGTGACGTTACCTTATGCCAACACTGTATAACATATTTGAAGTTTATCCTTATGTTGTAATGTATTTCCTTGTAATTGCCTTGCTACAGTAATCAAAATACTTCTGCTCACAAATCAAAATCCTAAAAATCCTTGTACCTCACTTCACTCATGTCTGAAACCTGAACTAATGAACTTCGTGGTTATATATTTCTAGATGGAAACTTATTGTGCGAAATCGGACATCCGTGTCTTAAGAACGGTAATTGAAGTACGATTTTTCTATAAACTAAAATGTGCCATATTTAGAAAATAAAATCAAAAATGAAATTCGAAAATCAAAGTCTTATGGTTTGGTTTTATGTTCCAATAATTTTGGAATATTAGAAATAAAATTGTAACATAACTCCAGAAATAGGTTTTGTTTAACTCGAAGCAAATTCAACGTGTAATAAACCAATTATAAATAAATTTCCATACTATGTAGAAATGATCAAGCAGACAATTTCATATAAGTATTAGAGACAGCTATTATACACAGATTACGCTGTAAATTCAATTTACTCTATTATTAAATTTTTAGTATGACACAGTTTGCTGAGCAAAGCTTTGGAACTGAAATGATGATAGAGCAGAAATAAATTGACCGTAAGTTAAATCAATAATCCTTTTACTTCGCTTTGGTTTAATAAAAGTATTTTACTGTATAAAGTATTAATCTTAATAAAGAAAAGTCTCTGCTTTTAGAATGATTTAAGAAACTAAACGATACAGAAACATTGCATAAACCTTGACACTCACCAGTCTCCAAAACCAAATAAAAGTGAACCAAAATAATCGTCATTAAAAATGTCAATTTATAGTTGTCAATCAAAAATACACCAATGTCGCCATCTTTAAAATATTTATATATTTAAAAAGGACCTTTACTTGCATTGCTTGTGGTATAATCGTCCTCACACCTTACATTGCATTTGATTAAAATCTAGCTTTCATGAGAAGATTCAAAGTTTATTGTGATTATTTCACAAATTATTCAAGGACGGTTATATATTTTTTACTTGTTATTTTTCATGTAGTTTTGGGTCCTTTATTTTCATATTTCATTAAACTTTTAACGAAATCGGTTGGATGATTTTGAGAAATTTAGTATTTTATTGTACCCACATGCTGAATTTGTTATTGTTTTTTACTATAACTCAAAAACCGGTATTTTTGAAGAGATGGTGATGAGTACCGTTCATTTGTCTCCTTAGAGGCTACGGTTGAACAAAATTTTATCATAACTGCCGCAGCCGATTTTTAGTAAAACGTAATTTTGTTTGTTTCTTTGACAGCGGAAAAAGGTTTCGATCTATAACCCAACTATGCTCGCTAGAAGCTACAATAAAAATTACAACTACAATCTTGTTACTATTTTGATTATATTTTTGTCACTGTAAAGAGGCGAGGTTGGTAACATTACATGCAGAATTTAAATCTGCATAATAATATCTATATTAATATTTAATTTATTTGATATTTTCGATTATTCTGAATTTCAAAATACATGAACACACTATAGACCCCAACAAATATTTCATGTTTTGTCATAGTTTATGTGGTGCTGTAGTCCTTACGACAACAATAACTACAACGAAGACGAACAGGTGACCTCTGTTTATGTTTTCAATTTAATTAGGTCATGAAAATCAGAGCTCTACATTTTTGACGATTACCAAACTTACCCTATACTTGGTTTACTGGGTAATACACCACTCAAATACAAGTGGTCTCAGACAATTTTAAATATCAACAACTTAGTATCAGTATCCAGGAATTTTATATCACGTGGTCCCAAATAACAGGGCGAAAACTGTGAGTTAATGTAAGGGAATTTTTTGCCACTCTGTAAACATTACTAAATTGAATAAAATCGGTAGACATTAAATTTCATATGTGAGACATAACAAAAGCTACAAATTATGTATTACAATACCGCTTATATGTTAACTATAAATAAAATGACTGATTTACATCGCTGTGCCGAGTCTTCTACTTGTGAAATAAATCACACTTCTTACTGCGGGTTTGTTCTCTGGCGTCCTCCTTTTGTTTTTCCTTCGCCCCATTCATCTTAAACACGTCATTTGGTTTTATACTCATTACCCAAGTGTCAGGTTTTTATTCCCTGTGAAGCTTTTTTGTTCTTTGACTTTTACTGTCATGTTTTGTCTTAGAAGGACATAAAATACTCAGCATGCAGCTAAAGAAAAGACGCGTAATTCTTTTGTTGTTTTTATTTTTTGAAATATACGTAGTATGGAAAAAATTATGTAATGAGTTAAAATTTCGAGTCGAATTTCATGAGAAAATATTTTAATAGCCAAAACTTGGAAAAGTGTTTTCAGGATGTCTGTCTATAATTATGTACAGAAGTCGAAAACCCCAAAAAGTAATAAACTTTCATCAAATTTAATATGTTAGATAATTTCAACCACATCTCCGACATTTTCTCGTGTTTCTTATGATTTGAAATTTTGTAGATAGCGGTTATAAGATAATTTCGATAATTCCAAATTCGGTTCTAACTACTTTTATAGAATTTTGTTTAAATGTACTCTTTAAGGTCGTATTGATCGCCGTTTTACTAAAGATACTTTATCGGTCACTAATGATAAACAAGAAAACTCCATTGAGATGCTATAAAAGGAATAATTATGCTAAATCGGATCTACCATTCAATTATGTTCCAATGCATTGGAAAATGTGAAGATAAAAATGATGCAAACTAGTGTGCCAACCCGAAGTATTGCCATAGATACATCAATAATCAGTCAGAGTAAAGGTTTGTGTTTCAGTTTAAGTAGTCAGAATTTTATCGTTTCTACAGAGTGTTTCAAAACTACTTTCCAAACTTTCAGATTATTGCTCCTTAGGTCGAAATAAGTAATTTTTTGGAAATAAATTATATATCCAGTATAAATGTAATATACATGTGGCTTATATCACTTTTTATCAATGTAACTAAAACTAGGAAATTGCTTTATATGTTTTAAAAATAACGCGCGTTTAAAATTGTTAATGTAGAATATATCAACGACCATTAAATTAACAAAAAAATCAAGAGACCGAAAAGTTTTCTTTCTTATTGACAAACAAAGTGAGTTTTGGAGTTTTTTGTTAGTACTTTTTTTGGTTACTGTATACAACATCCATAATTAGCCTAAAACTAAAATATTGTTGAATATTAATGTTTTTAATAGTGATAATATTAAACATTTTTGTTGGTATTTTCTTACAAATAATTTGGATGAAAAATAACGTTGTCATGGGTTGCCGCACATTTTCAAAAACCACAAGCACCTACCAAAAGCTCTCAATCCCATTCTCAATATTGTCTGGAATCTTGAATAATATTTACCAGGGTGGAATACGCTAAGGTCTTGAGATGTTTCCACAGAAAACAATCAAACGGATTAATGTCATACTTCCTTGCTGGTCATGGCTATCGGTTACTTGGCCAAAATCCATATAGCTTTGCAAAAATAATCAAATTCCGAACAACCAAAGTAAAATGGGCCTCATGAACCATGAATCTAAACGCTCATTGTGTGGCACATTCTCTAATACGGGCGGAAGTTTAGTTGTCATGAAGTGGAGATAACGCTCACCATTAGCTTCTGATGCAGGAAACAAAAGAACATATGGTCGCCAAGAATACCAGACCAAACAGTTAATGAAAAATAATATTGGGTGGCGGTTTCGTATTTCGGTATGTGTGATATAAATGTGTATGTATGCGATTTTGGATTGCGAGAACTTCAGTAAATAACCCTTTAGCTAAAAAGTTAGGGTCAAAACACTTTTGAATAAAATACTGGGATAACTATACTCCACGAGGTTAATATCGTGGTATAACATTTGGAAATGGTAAAAGCATTTTACACAAGCATTTTACCTAGTGCTTTTAAAATTGCTTCTTATTCTTCATAATTTTCCCATTTAAAATTTTTTTTTAAATCTTTCAAAATTTTATTTTTTTCATTGTTTTCAATTTAAAAAAATTCTGTCTTCATCGTCATCGTTGTCATCGTTTTCTTCTTCTTCATTTGTTCAAGCTATTTTCTCTCTCTCTCTGATTTTTCTTTTTCTTCTTTTAAAAAAAGGCTTTAGTGTAATTTTTAAATCTGCATTATTTTTCGTTACATTCTACTCTAAATACGTTATAGTTTTAACCTTTGTTCCCCTTTTAAGGACAGAAAATTGACCCTTTGAAACGTCTAGAACCTTGTTTTTCACTAGTTTGACCTTCTGTAGCTCCAAATAGTTAAATGTATAAAAAATACGCAGGAATTAAAAAGTCTTCAAATTATATGAACAAAAATTTAAAACGATAAAAAATAGGTTTTCTGTTATTAATTTAAAAACCGTCAAATAAGACAACATAATACGTTAAGAATAATGTTATTAAGTTAGTACGAAGCAAATCAGTTAGTCAAGAAAAAAGTCTTTCCAGCAAAAGTTTACCACAAAAAAAAAAAAAAAATTGGGTGAGGTAAAGGTTAATTTACTTTATAAAATCGAAAAATTCTTGTTTAACACCTAAACACGTTTACAAAGATTCATATTTCTACTTTTACCAGTTTAAAAGTTATTTAGCAGTCCTGAGACATTTTTACACCCTGTATATCGATGGATAGAGAGGAATATTTAATATCAATAAATGATACATCATAATGCAAAGCGTAAGCCACCCGTATACCATTTACCTTTTGGTATTAGTCCCTGTGGAGGGGGTTTATTCAAGTGTACAATAGCGAAAGTATTATTTATTGTTACTTCTTACACTATGACCTTCATTTTGCGAACCGTCTCGCGCCAAATATGTTCACAAGATCGGTTTATTGAAAGTATTAAAACAATAAACAGACGTATGCTGTACATAAAACAACTAATATCTTTGATTTATTTGTACTTCAAATGATAACTATGATATCTGTTAACAAAATTCTTTTTTTCACGGCCACTAAGTTTTGTAAAAATGAAATAAACTATTAAAAAACAATCCTCTAAAATCTCCAATTTGTAAAGTAATAGTAGCACTTTTATTAAATATTTTAACACAAATAGGTTAGAAACTACAAAATTACCCTACAGAAAAATGGTTATATTTAACAATAAACGACAAATTGATATAAATACTCTTTTGTGCACTATATTCATTATTGCTAGTTTTTAAATTCAATAATAATATTTTTTAAGTTTTATAATTGTATTATAACACTTGCATCTCTATGAATATTCAGTTGGTTTTTTTGGATTCCAAGTTGAAATCTTGGATAAATGAAGAGGTAAAAACTTTTTCGTAACAAATAGATAAAAACTTGATTGTTAAGTGGACTTTCAATTCAAGTGACTTAACCAAACGTTTAAAGGTAGGGTATGAAATTCAACTTAAGAGTAATAAAATAAATCACTTCCTCGACCAAATTGAAGTGGTTTTTATTCCAAAATACAAAAAATATTTAAACTAACACAAGTTACAAAGATCAAAGACAGTTAACAATGGTCAAACTCATAAACACAGAAAAATGTATATTGTTCTCCTCAGTATAATGCAAAAGCTGAAGAGTAACCTAAAGCTGAAGACTCGCCAAATTTCTTTAAAAAAAAGTTTTACCCAAAAACTAAATTTTATTGTTTTCCTCCTTAAAGAAATTTAATTAAAACAAAATAGTAGGTAAATAACAGCATACATACCAACACACAAGAGGTTCTACTTTATTCCAGAGATCACATTAGATAATCACAAAAGGTTTACCAAAAAGAGGATCACCTCTATTTCTGTATTTCTCCAAAATATGATACCTCTCTAGAACCTATTTCAATTATCTCTGTCTGAAATTTAAAAAAATAAAATCTTTAGGACATCTCTAATGTTATGGTTGAATTAAAAACACGTGACGTCACAACTAACAGGGACAATAATAGAAAAAGCCTTTGTGGAATACCTAAAACCTATGCTACAGCTCCTATAGAGCTCATGCTGACTTTAAATTAATTGTTTGTTCCTTTAGAGGCCCAGCTTACAAACAATTCTTCAAACACCTGTACCACCCCGGCTAATAGAAACCAACTATTATACTTCTAGCGCCTCACATGACAGAAAAGCTAAAACGCCAACTCAATGGCACAGGCTGACAGAATCCTCCGGAATTATCTCTAACAGAAAAACTCTGACGAAAACCGTGGCACCGAGACAAACAGAAAAGTCCTGAACCACCTTAAACTTCCCTACTAAATAGATTATATATATTAAATTAAAGGCACACGTGAGAGAGAATATTAAACTTGAAAACTCTAAATTAGGTATTTATTTAGGTGGGATTATTTTACATAATTTGCTTATATGTAAGAGCAGTTCACTAATTTCATGGAGAGCTAAAGGTACAAGATTTAGTAGGAAATTTATACAAGTTAAGTTACAACGTCTGACATAGATCCACCTGTAAGAATAAAAATTAAAAATTAATTTCCCTACCCACATAAAAGGGAATATTAAAAGGCAAAATCCTTACAATACGTAATTGATTAAGTTGTTCGACTCTTGGAGATATTTAGCTTACAAATAAAATAAGTTCATCAGTTTTATGTTGAAGAGGAGAGTTTTTATATAATATGTAATATGGTTAATAATAAAAAGTGTATTACCATGTTTGATATAAATCCACCAGTAAGGATAATTATTTAAAATTAAATTCCTTACCCACAACGGAGGGAATGTTAAAAGGTAAAAGGTTTACAATAAGTATTTGATTAGGCTGTTGGACTCTTCGAGATAATTAGCTTACAAATAAAAATAGCTCATTACTTTTATGTTGAAGGGAAGAGGCTTTATATAGTATGGTTTATTTATACAAAGTGTATTAACATGTTTGATATAAGTCCACCAGTAAGGATATTAATTTAAAATTATATTCCTTACACACATGAGAGGGAATATTAAAAGATAAACGTTTTACAATATTGCAAATAATTAGCTTACAAATAAAAATAGCTCATTACTTTTATTTTGAAGGGAAGAGGCTTTATATAGTATGGTTTATTTATACAAAGTGTATTAACATGTTTGATATAAATCCTCCAGTAAGGATATTAAGTAAAAATTATATTCCTTACACACATGAGAGGGAATATTAAAAGGTAGAAGGTTTACAATATTGCAAATAATTAGCTTACAAATAAAAATAGCTCATTACTTTTATGTTGAAGGAAAGAGGCTTTATATAGTATGGTTTATTTATACAAAGTGTATTAACATGTTTGATATAAGTCCACCAGTAAGGATATTAATTTAAAATTATATTCCTTACACACATGAGAGGGAATATTAAAAGATAAACGTTTTACAATATTGCAAATAATTAGCTTACAAATAAAAATAGCTCATTACTTTTATGTTGAAGGGAAGAGGCTTTATATAGTATGGTTTATTTATACAAAGTGTATTAACATGTTTGATATAAATCCACCAGTAAGGATATTAATTTAAAATTATATTCCTTACACACATGAGAGGGAATATTAAAAGGTAAACGTTTTACAATATTGCAAATAATTAGCTTACAAATAAAAATAGCTCATTACTTTTATGTTGAAGGGAAGAGGCTTTATATAGTATGGTTTATTTATACAAAGTGTATTAACATGTTTGATATAAATCCACCAGTAAGGATATTAATTTAAAATTATATTCCTTACACACATGAGAGGGAATATTAAAAGGTAAACGTTTTACAATATTGCAAATAATTAGCTTACAAATAAAAATAGCTCACCACTTTTACGTTGAAGTGGAGAGGCTGTATATAATACGGTTTATTTATATAAAGTGTGTTAACATGTTTGATATTAATCCACCAGTAAGGACATTAATTTAAAATAAATTCCCAACCTGTCCGTCTCTTAGACATTATTATTATCTTACATATAAAAAACTATTGGTAACTTGTATGAAGAATGTTGGGCTTGATATAATATGGTGTGTTTATACAAAGCATGTTAACATGTTTAATACAGATCCACCAGTAAGGATGTTAATTTCAAAGTAATTTCCTGACACATGAGAAAGAATATATAGCCTAAGATGATAGCTTTGTAATAGATAATTCCTTAGGCTGTACGACTCTTGTACATTAATTAGCTTACATATAAGAGCAGTTTATCACTTTTGTGAAGAGGAGAAAGGGTTTGATAATATGTAGTATTTACATCAACTGTTTGATATAGATACACCAGTGCGTAATTAATTTTAATTGGAATTCCTGACACACATGGGAGAGATTATTTATTGATGGAAACTTATTAATTGCTTAGGCTGTGGGGTTCTTGTACATAATTAGCTTTTTTTTAAATTAATTATATTGTTTTTAAATATAGTATAACATTAAAAGGCAGTAAAATTCAATATAAAGAACAAACATAACAATCAAATAATGTTTATGGAATACTACTTGTTTTCTAGCTTCAGGTTTGGTAACGTAAAAAGATCCAGATTGTCTCTTCAAAAATAATAACATTAGTGATTTAATTGTACATGAAAATAATAATTATACTAATGACAGAAATATAAGAGTGCAGTGTAACCATGCGATAAACATCACGTGACTACACTCTCTACGAGTATCAAAGCATAAAGTTTAGTGTACCAACCAAGCAAGGCCTGTAAGTACTGTATTTGCATTGAAATGTAATTTTGATATTGATATAATCTAAAATGGGCGTAATTTAGGTTTTATATATATCTACGTCTTCTAATAAATCAAAAAGGATATCAGTAAAGAAAATAAACACTTTATGCAGGCCTTTACGGATATGAATTTAGACTGTATCTTAAATTCTGAAGACCGAATTATGCCAGATGAATCTACTGTAGAGAAGAGAGTAATGTTGCACTAATACTCTTTTATTATCTAAAAGAAGTCCTTGGAGAGGAAATCGAAACATAAGTAAGTCCGACAAACATAACCTCCACTATGCTAGAGAGTAACAAAATTAGAATTTGAAGGAGAGGCTCGATGAAAGTACCAAGACTAAGAGGATCAACTGAAACAAATCTAAAAATAAAAAGGAAAATTAACAAGATAAATTGTTATTGGCACCGCCTAAGTAGACGAGAAGTGTTACTTTGTCTAGCCAGTTACGATCACCCGATCACCATTCCATATGACGAGAAAAATTGAAGGTGAGTTTTAATTGCCCCACCTCCTGGAATAAAAAGGGAAACAAAAACTGTGTACAGAAATATGTTTTTTGTATTATAGATATCTGTGTTTTGAAATACAAAATAACAACCAATAGTAACATGCCATAAACTTTCTACTAGAGCTATGTAGACTCTCATCGCCTCGACAAATAAAGATCCTGCTGCTGCATAAAACACAAAATTTTGTTAGTGATTACCTCAATCCATTCTACTTATCATTTTATATGACCAAACAATTGATTCACTCATCAAGAATGTTCAGAGTAATTAATCTTATTTCTTACGAGTGCCCAACACGCCAAATGTCTTGGTCGTGCTCTATAGTCCAAACGCGTGGATCAATTCTAATCAATTTGGTACGTGTATATATTGTCGAAAATTTAAAAAAAAAATATTCAGTAACTAAAAATGGATAGTTGCTATAATTAAAAACACGAATACATTATTTTATCAAAAACAACTTTAACGATTTTGATCAAATGATGTTTAAGTAACTAAGGCCACAAACAAACCAAACATATTGGTAGTCATCTCTCTCAAAATGCCGATTCATGAATTATTGCTAAAAAACTAACAACAAAATCTGCAATGGGACTGTTGCACAACATTTCTACAGATTTTTTTTTTTTAGTGAAACATTAAGATTACTAACCTAAACCCAAATGCAAAATCTCAAGTAAAAATATTACATTTCTGGAATAACTGTAAAAACAAGAATAAATCCTAAAACCTTGATTTTAATTGAATACTATAATATACTCTGAAACCGCGTTTATGGCACAAGAGAAGAAAACGGCTCTTATATAATGTACATATATATTTTTTTTTCAAACAGGGTGTCCATGTTTAGTTTCACTTTTTGATTGATAACTTTCGAAGTGACATATTTTTAAAGACTTCTTTTGATAGGTTTTCATTTGGTTTTATGAACGTGTTAGTGGGAAAGTCTGTGCAATTATTTAACACTTTTTTAACTTTTATATAATAATAAATAAGATATAATAAAAATAAATAGATAAAGACATGTCTTACTTCCATTTATTGATTACGAGAAATTTATTATTCCTTAAGGTCACGCCTACATATACGCGACCACTCAAAGGGCTAGATTTAATTTTATCGCCTTTTTAGGGGAATTTTGTAATTTAATTATTGATAACCTCATAAAAGATATTTTTTAAACGTATACATTCAGTTGGAAAGGATGTTAAATTAACTACAAATATAAACGTAAATTAATTATTTTAATTTCTTTGCTAGACATTTAACGGATATGTTACCGAATTACAACAAAGATATATAACTAGAGCAGTATTTATTGTACACCCTATGTAAACCAATGCCCAAGGGGAAAGTGAGCGACATCCACCTAGCTTAACATTGATGGGAGGGGATGAGACAGATTTGTTGGAATTGGAAATAGAGAATACCCACATGTCACTTCGAGTCAGGTGAAAGATTTGTCCAATCAATGTTTTACTGGTAAAACTATTATTTCCCAGTATACGAAGTATAAGCCAAGTTTGGTAATCGTCAAAATTTCGACTTCCGTTTTTAGACTTAACTTTTCGTCTTCATGGTCTCATGAAACAGAAAAAGTAATGTTCGACATGCTGTCTGTCTGTCGTCGTTGTCGTTGTCGTTGTAACCGTTACGGTTGTCGTCTGTAGGCACGATAGCGACCCCTAAAATAAAGAGAGAAAGATGGAATTTAGCACAAAGTACTAAAGTGATCTTCATAGATTGAACAAAAACTCGAACACAAGATGTCACAAAAATTACGTTTATTTAATCAAACGCGTTTCAACTACAAAGTCGCCATCCTCAGTGATACGCGAGCTACAACAACTAAACTATAATTATAACTTGACTCGTCGTAAATTATAGTTTTGTAATTGTAGCTCATGTATCACTGAGGATATCGACTTTGTCGTTGAAACGCGTTTGATTAAATAAACGTAATTTTTGTGACACCTTGTGTTCGAGTTTTTGTTCTATCTAATATAATCTCACAAGTCAAGCTCAATAACTATTTATAAAAGTGAGCTTACATTTTACTCTTTTTAAATTCAGAAAAAATAATTAAAATCTCAAAATGAAGTTTTTCCGCCCAAATCTCGTATGTTACTCAACTTATTAGTTGAGTAACATAACACAATAACTTAGTTGAGTAACACACTAAAATAGATAAAAATTTACAGATTTAAATTATCCATGTAATGGTACCAACCCAGATCTCTATGAGTTATTATTTAAAAAAAAAAATTTTGAACCCTGATTTCGCAAGAAAATTCGTATAGTTACGAGATTTGGCAGGGCCTATCTCAGCATCACGTGGATAACAAATGTAGACCATATCTACATCTTCGAGGCCCACCTGGACCACGACAGCCCACCACACTGACACGAGCAAAGCAATGTTCATAGTTGTGACTCTTTAATATACACACATTTACGAGACCCGTAACCATCGTCAAAAAAGTAGTGATATACACAATTACGAAATTCAAAAATGAGTAAGTACCATGATGGTGCCCATCTACTTTTTTAAATAATATCCCATGTAGGTGGATAACGGGCGTCGCCCCTAGTAGGTGATTTGGTGGGGGAGGGTATCGCGTAAGCGACCCAACGGCACAAACATCGCCCGGGGAACCTTACCGACTTGACACAATGGGAGCATGATCAGCCTGTACAACGTTTTCGGCTTCTGAGAGCATGCCTGAAGTATGATTTCGTGGTGGTAGTGGTGTGCTAGTAGTAAAGGTTGCTCCCATTACCTTTCTTAAGAGTGTTTTGCCGAGAGGCTCCAGATGTGTCTGCCCTTCTAGTTCCTCAGAACTAGTTAAACTTTAGACTTGAACTCTAAAGATTCTGTACACAACAGGAGTTTTGTCGAAAGGTTCCATTTGCGCCGGCCCTCCTAGTTTCTCCAAGTTAGTTAAGTTTTAAACTTCAAACTCACAAGTACATGTGCACATCAGGTACTTTTACTTTATTTTGTTCGAAAAAATCTTGTTTTTAGTTTTTATAATGGTAATTCCACAAGAGGAAGTTTTCCGATGGGAAACCTAATTTTATTAGTTTTTTTTCCTGTCAATATTCTGACAGGTCATTGAATATCAATCGAGGTAAATTGTAAATTTTAGTTATATAACAATTTAAAAAATATATTTTTTAGGTGTGTTTTATACAGAAACATTGTAATTATTTTGCAATTTAAATTGACAATGTGCAGTCAAAAGGATTTTGTTTGTATCGTAACACAGTAAAAATTAATAAAAAAAATCGCACAAATATAAAAAATCTGCAAAACACACGACTTCAATTTTTTCACTCATCAAGTAATACGTATTTGTAATCATATACTGTAAAACGTTTCATAAATTTTGTAAACATTTTACATTCCAATACCAATTTCAACTTCGAAATACGTAAACAAAGTGTATTGTAGACTTCAATATCTATTCATTAAACTTCCGACTGTTTATTGCTATCAATCATTACTAATATACGAGAAATAACAACATTAAATATTTAGTGAATCATAAAAGCAATACAAATAGGTAGCCTCGTCCCCGTCTATTGTTTGTCCCACATAATTATTACAATAAATCTGTAACGGTCCGATACCGCAATAAACAAGATAAACTATGGCGCCATCTTGCTTCTGTTATTGATGATGTCATCGCCCTTTCTAATGTAGCACAAAGTATTTGTTTATACAACTAACTATTACTTCACGATCGTTCATTTCCGTTAGTTCTCGTCGAATCTCTATTGAAATAAATGTTGCAAAATCATTTCATAATATTTTTCACTTTTCTTGTATAAGTACGTAAATTTAATTTTGGAAAAGTTGCAAGGTCACTCCCCTTTCTCTTTATGTTATAATTGGAAACATAATTAAATCTATGTTTATCGTAGTTTGGGTATAATATATACATATACTTCTCCTGTATGGGGGGGGGGTTGAAAGATCGTGTGTTATATATTTTTAAAGGGCTTGATGAGTAGAGTAATAATTTTGTATATTATTAATTATTTAAAATACAACTATACACAGCTTATCTAGAAATACATTTCAAGTTAATTTGTCCTAATTATTTAGAGTGTATCCTAATTATTGTTCAACGGATATAATTGTATGCCATGTAATTCTATCATGTATCGTCGGTCATCAGTATATACGATATAAGGAACGTATTTCCTGGCGGGAGTTTATGTGTGAATTTTTTGCAATAGTTTTTACAACTAAATAAAAACAAACATATTAGGTTACGTGACAACAAACATAATAAATTGTATAGCATTAAATCCCTTTAGTAGTGGAATTTATAAAAATCTTCTTTTTTTTACCAGGACCTTACTCTCTTAAAGGAATATACTACACGTGTTTCATGTTTGAAGGTCTAGGGGTTTGGATAGATGTCAATTAGTCAGTCATTTTCTCTTATATGCACCACTTTTATATAAAACCACAATAATTTTATATATAATTCCAATAATTTTATAGGTAATCATAATTATTTTATATATAATCATAATAACATTATATATAATTACTTATAATTATATAAGTTATATATAATTATATAAGTACTTGTATATATAATCACAATACATTTTTTATATAATCAAAATATTTTTATATATACTCTAATAACAATACTTTAATATATAATCAAAATACTTTTATATATAACCACAGAACTTTTATATATAATTACAATATTTTTATATATATTCACAATACATTTTTTATATAATCAAAATATTTTTATATATAATCACAATACTTTAATATATAATCAAAATACTTTTATATATAACCATAGAACTTTTATATATAATTACCATATATATATATAATCACAATACTTTTTTATATAATTAAAATATTTGTATATATATATATATATATATATATATATATATATATAATCACAATACTTAAGTATATATAATCAAAATAGTTTTACATATTACCACAGAACTTTTATATATAATTACAATATTTTTATATATAATCACAATACTTATATATATATATATATATATATATATATATATATATATATATATATTCACAATACTTTTATATATAATCATAATACATTTTTTATATAATCAAAATATTTTTATATAATTATAATCACAATACTTTAATATATAATCAAAATACTTTTATATATAATTACAATATTTATATATATATATATATAATCACAATACTTTTTTATATAATTAAAATATTTTTATATATAATCATAACACATTTATATATTATCAAATTACTTGTATATACAATCATAATAACATTACATACAATCACAATATTTTCATATTTAATTATATACCTTTTATATATAATCAGAATACTTTTCCTTATCTATTACACTAAGAATGGGATAGATTTGGTAATTGTCTAAAATTCCGAAATCCGTTTTGTTACCTCACTTTTCATCTCCTCATGAAACTTATAATGAGATTTTCAAGATGGCGTCCGTACGTCGTCGTTAAAGTTATTATTGCTATCGTAATTGTCGTGGTCTTTGTATTCTGTACGTATGCACGATACGGTCACAAATTAAGATAAGAACATAAACTGTGACTATAATGCTCATTAAAAACCACATTAAAATTCAGAAAAATCGGATTGAAAACGTCAGATGGAGGCCATTTTAAACAGTTTATTATGTATCTCCTCTATTATTCAACTTATAACACACTAATTAGATAACAAATTTCATAATTCAATTCTGCATTTAATGGTCCCAAACTTAGATGAAAAATAGCAACTTCATTATGAAAAATATAATTTCCAATCTTGACCTCTTAAGACTTATAGTAACGAGGTTCAGAAGAGCTAAATCAATGAATTTAGGTTTGGTCGTATATGTACACCTTCGATGTCCTCTAAAGCCAGGGGACACGTGCAAAACGAGTAGAGAATTTTTAATGTAAACCTACGAGATCCATTAGGTCTTAGTCGACGTCAAGAAGGCAGTGATATACATAATTACGACTTTCAGAAAACCAGAGTAACTGTGTCAAACAAACTTACCCTACTGGACAAGATCACTTAATGTACCAATTTAATAATACCCACAACGCCCATGAAACCAACTTCTGATAATTGCATTTAGAAGATCTCTTTGTATAATAATATATACTTCGGTTGGATAAGTGCCTAATGGTTTTAAAAATATGTTTTTGATTTTATTGTCTTTCATACAAAGAAAAAAAATTGTCTTACAAATTTTATATCATATTTAGTTATATAATAAAAAATATTGCGTTATAATTGAAAATTTTTACCCTGAGGATTACTTTGTGTGTGAACAAAATCTAATTGTTTATAAAAGTGTAATTCCATTTGAACGATTCTGATTTCTTTACTATTATATTATTGTTATTTAAACATTTGGGAAACTTTTGGACAGTCAGTATTTATATTGATAAAAATAAATGCGAAATGTGTTTTAGGGGGTAATGATCGGTGCTCCGGTCTCAACTTTGACATGCAAATATCTACATTACCAATACAAAGGGTATTGTATAATAACCTGAATCTTGAACAGTTAAAGTATAACATGATTAGCTGAAGATATTGTCTCCGTGTTATATGCAAATGTATTTGGCTCAGATAGTCGAAGTGTATTTAAATGCGGGCAAGCTTCGTTAAACAAAGGGATGTAGGAACTTGTACATTGTACCCTACTGAGATGTTTATGAGAGAGGAATCTATTTCCAGATATTTATTGAAACATTAAATCGTTTATGTAATTTATAAGCACGTTGATTATTATAAAACTTACAAATGTAAAATTAATTATTTATATATATGGGAAATATACAAGTTGATATCTACTAACCAAGTTACCAACTTCATGTTCATACTTATAATGGTACGTACAACATGATCATGGTACTTACCCAGCCCGATCATACAATTTAATACAATTAGAACCTCTAAATTTATTGCCCAAATATAAATAAAACAAAAGCGTCTGAGCATGTGAACCTCCCCAATGAAATATATTTTATGAACTCTTTAAAATAACAGGAAAATACTTGTATTATTATTGTAAAATGTATTTAATTTAATAAATTTTGTAGAAGAGTCGCGTAATAGGCCTACAAGACTAGATATTGCAAAAGATGTCTGCCACGCTGAAAATGGATATGGAATTGAATAAATTTGTCTTTTTCAGCCGATGTTTGCATCGCAGATTCCTATATTCTACTTAACCTCAAAAATTTAAAACATTCCTTTGAATTTAAAACAATAATATATAGAAATGTTTTGATAGTTCTTAATGATGTTTCTCTACAGCTCAAATGAGTGAACCAATTTTAACTAATATTTGTACATGTGGGTATTTTTGAAATCCTTCAAGAGGACTTTTTAATATATTTTTAACAAAATTTACCTTAAGACAAAAAACGCAAAATTTTATTTTCTGAAATTCAGTTCTAATGATTTGGATCAATTGTTTACTAGTAACATAACCTCTAAGGACTTAAAAACTACTGGACGCCATATTTATAAAAATACGTGCTCCTGAATTATCGGTAAAAAAGAAATATCGTTCACGAGATATTATTAGAGAGTCGTAATATCTAAAAATCTCCTCCAACGATTTGAATCATTTTTTTTTATTAGAAACATAACCTCTATGAACTTCTAAACTACTGGACGCCATATTTCTAAATATGTTCCTGACAGATAAAAAAACGAAATACCTACTACGGAGATATTATTAGAGACGTAATTTGTCAAAACCGCGCAACCCTTTTAAATAAATGTTATTTTTAATTCCAAAATTAATGTTTCAAAAAATTGTCAAAATCCTAAGTAAAATAAACGGTAACTTTGAAGAAAAACTGGTAAAAAGTAAATAAATCTTGAATATCATCATTTAAAATTTCATTAAAGGTTTATTTTATAATGAATAAAAGTATAAACACAAATTTATATTTCAATGTTATTTCATATAAATAATTGATTAAATATTATAATAAGCAGAAATGAAATGTGCAAATTTTTATATAATTTCGTGTGTTGATTAAAACACGATATATGATCAAAAATTATTTACACTATTGATATTTTCAATTCGAATTTGGTTGCATTTCATATTACATTATTGCCCTTCATAACAAAATTTCACGTTTTTATTTCAAATTGTACGCCCACTACCGTACTTACGTACAGATTGAGAACAACAACGGCGACAGACGGACGGAATGTTTCCTGAAACATGAAGATTAGTCAAATACCAAAGGTCAAACAAAATAGCGATTGCCAAATTTACTAGTAAGAGTAATGACAGAACTAGAAAACAGTTGACCGTATGAACACCTACAACCAGTTGAGAAAGGAACAAGATGAAATCATTTCTTACAGTTGACCGATTGTTAGGGACGTTTAACAAATGGTCTGACAGACGTGGTACCGTTGAATGGTCCCCTCGTTCGTCATATCTTACCCCATTGGGGAAATAATAAAAGATAGAACGTATTCAACACAATGTTGAACGTTTAAATGGGACTATTGAGTCTGAATTCGAAACCTCCTTGAATGTTTGTGACATGATTGTGTTGTTGTATTGGATATATAACATCTTTGCATTGAAAGGGAAAGAGGGCAAGGCACTTTAATACAAATTAGGAGGTGACAAGTAAATAAATAAATAATACCGATTTACAATTTGTAAAGTATGTTTGTCAAATAACTTATGAACCCACCTATAGCTCCAAATAATAAACATTGCAAACATGTTCTCGTCACACATCCCCAAACCATCCAAGGCTATTTGTCACCAAACATGTCAGTTTAGTAGTTGCTAGTTCAAAAATGAAAATGACCCATGTTCGCGGTTTTAAAAATATATATTTAAATATGACTTAAACCTCACTTCTATTTTAATCATAAACACGTCTATGTATACATTGCATTCGATTAAAGCAGACATTTATGACTAACCTTCACATTTAACAAAAAATTGAATATAATTGTTTCTCAATTTTGATCAATTTCGTCTTTTATAACAGCCTAATGACCAAATGTTTTGGTTTTTTACCGAGTAATCACTTCACCGCACGATTGGAGAGAATAGATTTAATTTGGGCTGCACTTGAGAAAATTTCATCGAAATTTTTTGAACCGATTTTGAGAAAATTGTAATTTTTACATGTAATTTCCATTTAAAAAAAGTTTCATAAACAACTTTCTCAGACGTGAACAAAATTATGCCCTTATTAAAAATTAATGAATATAGACACATTCTAAATTCGACAAACAACATATCGAATCGTTTAAAACCCCCACTTTATTGGGGGCTCAGGGAACATCACAAAGGATCTGCAAAAAACTCGATATATATTTTTTGAACCATGACATAACTTTATTGATATTTCGTATTGTTATAAACTAAACTGTATATTCCTAAACGCTTTGTCGAATATAAGCAAGCGTTTCCTAACTATCTGCGCAGAAGTTTTGCGCATTCGTTTTGCACAATGATGACAAAAACATAAACTTAAAGTTAGCGTAGATATCTACAAATGTTAGATAACTACTGTTAAATTGTTGAAAATGATACAAACGTATGCTAATTGTAAACTAATTGATAGGAACCATCATGGTAGTATTTATAATGGCTAAAAGTTGGTCTTTTGGGCCTTGTAGGAAATGTTAAATTCTATTGGTTGATCAAAGAATATTTTTAAGTAAGTTTGTTTACAACGGATGTTACTGCACACGTTTTTTGAACTTCATAATTCTGTGTCACTAATTTTTGACGATAGTTAGGCCCTATAACTATTATTGCTATATTCCTACTTTAACATCATTACAGTACTGTATACTACTCTTAGATGTAGGGGATAATTATTTTATATTTTTATATTCCTATGTGATGATGACCAAGAGAAAGTTTCCTATTACAAAATTAACCTACAAAATTTAAAAATTAATATTGATTTAAATTGTTACTCATTACCACGAACACATTGTAACACTCCAAACAACTTCAGTGTATAAGACATGTATTTGGTAATAGGAATCATTCTACAAACATGAGCAACTTGTTAAGATCTTATAAAGTCCTCACTTCTTGTGTGTTTAAATACAGTATATCTAATAGGGATTCAATCAATAGGCGTGGCATTCCCGAGAGACTTCAACTGGATCTACATATAAATGCGTGTTAGATACTTGTTTCATTTCTCCTATCTGTTTCAACTCTTACCTTCCTACTTTGACGCGTTTACATTATACTAGATCTGGAGGGTGGGAGGGGGGTTAAATATTTTATTTTCCTTCTTGTATAAAGGCGATGATCACTAAGAGGTTTTGTTTCCTATTATATACCTAACCTAACATAAGAAATACAAATTGATAATGACCCATTAAATTTCACCATTACAGGGTGATGGGGGTTAACACATTCAATACATCTTTCGTATAAAACCCATGTGACTGCCTCGTATAAAACGAAGAAGTACCGATTAGGTCTAATGATGGTAAAACTACGTAAAGATACACCACTAAGAAAGGAAAATAATACAAATTAAATGTTATATGGGTGGTTTGCTTTATATATTGTGGTTTACTACTGATTGAAGTCACAATGGAGTAAATGTTATGTTAAAACTCTCGATATATACAATTCTTGCAATGGTGACAGCCTTAATTGTAAAACGAACATAACCCCACCACTAGTGGGTTTTGGCGACAGGTGGCCCTAAGTATTGGAGGCATAAACTATTCTACTTCTATTTATATTGCTGTCTAACACTCACGCATATAGACAAGTTATATAAATTTCATGTGAATTTAAAGAGGAAATTAAAGGGGGGAAATGATACAATTTTGTAAATAAATATTTAGAGTTATAGTTTGATTGTTGTAGCCCATACATCACTGAAGATGGCGACATTATCGTTGAAACACGTTTGATTTAATAAATGTATTGTTTGTGGGAAATTTTGTTTAAGTTTGATTTTAATTTTATAAACTCTTATGTTTATAAGAATTTATTTCATATCTATTGGAGTTTGAATATGTTTTAATATGGTTGAAGGCATTAACAAATAATGAGTGATGAATGTTTGAAATTTGTTAGTGAAGTAAAAACATCCTGCAGGAAATTTTTTTTTAAATTAAAATTCTTTTAAATTTTTTTTGTTCAACTACTTGTTATAAATCTTTCCCTTCATTATATTTAATACTTCAGAGAGTGCCCTGCATTCCTTATCGAAACACCCTCGTTACCATGGAAACTAGACGTATTTGTTTCAAAGGACCGCAATTTTAATATGAAAAATAAAATAAAATATTAATACAGCTCGGTCTCCTTGCAAAAGCTTTTAGATAGGTACGTTGCATAACAATCGATATCCGGGTAATAAAAGAACAAACATACAAATAAAATGTTAAATGGTTGATCTAGTCTTTCTTAGTCAATTAAGGATCAGGATAAGGACTAAAGAAAGCTTTATAATTAATAGAAGTAAAGTAAATGAAACACGATATCCGACTTCCATTAAGCAATCAGCTCAAGTCAAGGAGAACTGTTTGCAATTCACTTTGAACTTGACAGCACTCTTTCATTGAAACCTCTTGGCTCAATTCGCCTTTACTTTGACTTACAAAAAAATAAAAAAACACGAGAACACGCGTCTTGTTAGACATCTTAGTTATACATCCTAATGATAAATAAACATTGCACAAACATTCACAGATATGTTTAGATTCGTATAAATTAATACGTTTACAATGCATTATAATAAAGGCATTTTTCTATTTTAATATTTATTTGCCCTATGTTATTTTATTTTATTTGTGTGTGTGTGTGTGTGTGTGTGTGTGTGTGTGTGTGTGTGTGTGTGTGTGTGTGTGTGTGTGTGTGTGTGTGTGTGTGTTATTATACCAAACTTGTTGTAGGGGTTTCAGTGTTGTAAATTGTTTAGAAAATCAAGTTTCTATTACTGCGAGCAAGGTTTTTTTTCTCTTCAATTGTGTCAATTATTTGTTGTCTGAAATTATATTTAACTTGCAATTTAGCTGTCGATTGGTAGAGCTAATTTTAACAAATAAAACACAATTTTTCTTTTGTAAAATTCTATAATTTATTTGGTCTAGCCGACCATGGTTTCGCCAGTTACGGCATTGACGAGGCTCTTACAAGACTCACAAGATTCAGTCTTGTAAGAGCCTCGTCAATGCCGTAACTGGCGAAACCAGGTCGGCTAGACCAAATAAATTATAGAATTTTACAAAAGAAAAATTGTGTTTTATTTGTTAAAATGGAATTTGATCAAGTACCGTCGGTCATCAGTGTTAAGAGCTAATTTTAAGACAATAAAATCCCCAAGGACGATTTGTTTAGGTTTGTTATCAATAACTCTCGAACCAACCTGGGAGATGTAACCATACATTTCGTTCAACTCTTAAAGACTATATTTTAGCGAAATATGATTAAAATAGTTAGAACCAATTTTCATGAATTTAGAATTTTTCGTTTTGGTCTTATAACAGTTTCCTCCAGATTAATTTTTTTATCAAAAACATATAAAAACAACACAAGTTATTGCCATTATATGTTTGTATAATAAATTTTGTCAGAATCGGTTCACTCATTTGCTTTGTAAAGGACTGCTCCGATAACAGGAATACATCATTAAAAAAATCTATTGTGGAAAAGTAATATATAGTTTTTCTATATTACATAGTTTGATAATTAAATTCAGTGTTAATTTGAAAGTAAACTATTTTAATGTAAGAGTTGTATTAACTGCATCGCTTTAAGCCATGAATAGTTCAAACTATCATTTCAACAACTTCACTCATTTCCTTAGAATATCATTACAAATCTAATGAATACCATTTGAAATCATCAACTTAATGTAAGATATTTTATGTATTTATATACGTCAAGGGTCGTTACAATTCAAAACGCATGTTACAGATTTTGATGTGGATGTGACAGCTGTGGAGATATTTATACCGGCTGTTACGATCTCTCTACTGGAATCTACTGATCCTACACATTGGTGTAATTTATAAACATTTTATCTCAGTGTAATACAGAGTGACTGGAAAGCATGTTCGACACTTTGTTATTAAGATAGTTAACACGGCCTACAATCATCTTCTCAATTTAAAAGGATGCTTATATGGGTCGAGTTTTCCAATTTTGGAAGTCTACGGGTAAGAAACAAAGCAAACGTGTCATAAGGGGTCATGTCATGACGATGAGGCAAGAACAACCCCACGAAGAATATAGCTTCGTACCACCGTAGAATGGTCGGCTATTAAGGTAATTAAAAGATATTCATAAATTTTCATGTTTTATTTTAAGTGTAATTTGTTGTTGTTTTTGTGTGTAAAAGTCATTTTATTTTGATTTTTATAAAATTGAATGCTTTTTTTGTACAAACCTTTACAAAACTTCGTACAACAGACAAATCGATCGGACAATTTCAAAACGACTTATTTTAAAAGTTGTTAAAAAATGTTTTGGAGGAAACATTCGATAGGGATATCGAAAACTTTCCACAACTGCTTTCGTATAACTTTAAAATCTGCAACAAATAATGTTGAAAAGTGTTTAAAAAATTAAAATAAGAAAATATTACAGTGATAAAACAATTAGATTGTAAAAATCATTTTAAAATAAAGAAAACGATTATTAATAATAGCGTCAGTAATCTGAATCTCTCGTAAACAACTGATGTATCGTGTACAATAGGAAATTACAGTTTTCTCGCAATGAAATAACGTAAACTTTCCAGTATTTTACGATGATTAAAAGAGAAACCGCGGAAATTACAGTCATATCACGCGATATTAAAACATAAAGTCTTGTTTTAAAGTTTCCTTGATATGTTCTTAGTGGTAATCATGTACAGTAGTTTGTTAAATAAACCCAACGTGCTTGTTATAAAAAGTGACCATGACAAAACAAACAGAGTTGGGAAATGTAAGCACTGACCTAATTAGATTTTGCTACAAATCTTTATGTTATATGTGGAGAATCATGTTTGAAAAACACATAAAATTTTACAACTAAGATAAAACAGAAGCGGCTGCATTTTTACATGACGTAAAGGAAGTTATGAAATCATTATATCAACGCCTTTTCGATAATTTCATGAAATTATCAGTTTTGTTGTAGTATTGTTTGTAAAACTGTCTGTCCGTCTATCTCTACACTAATTGTTACTTCCTCACACATACGTAGTATAGAGAACGTTATGTGATGAGACGAAAAATCGATTTCGTGTTTGTGTTTGCAGAATTATACGTTTTAATTTCCCCTGAGTCCAAAAAAAAGTGTTTTTAGAATTATCCTTATCTGTCTGTTTTATGTGTAGTAAGTCAAAAGCGAGAACCGATTTAAATCTAATTCGATGAGTTTGAATATTTTGAACATATCTTCTTATGTTATTATGTTCTCTTTTTTTGATAACACCAAATCTGAGGGTAGCTGCCATAAGATAAAAAAATCCATTTATCCAAAACCATCTCTAACGATATCTAACCATTACAAATTTTGCTCATACTTATCCCCTAAAGGCCTAATCGAAACATGTTTGATCGCTAGCTCTCTAAAAATGTGTGTTCGTGAGTTATCGACTATGCGAAATGTCTCTGCTTTACTCATTTAGTTCAAGTTTTAGTGAAATGTGAAAACTAATGACCCAAATTAGTATTGAAAATTACACTTTAAAAAATATTACGATTCATAAATAATTATAAAAAAATAACTATACCTGGCGACATTACATTTTCGATTTAAACCGATACAATTTACGTTGAGGTAGTGTTTAAGCCACATACAAGTCAATTTTTCTTCAAAGATTGCATCCATGGTTTACTTTTATGTAATGACTGACAACTCCTGATTTAACATGTTTGGCAATGAATAGTAATTGCTTTGATTTTAATTTCTTTTGGGTTATGGGTGATTGAGAAACTTTGTGTAGTGATTTTCATAATTAATTTTAAAATGTGTTCCACCATTTAAAAAAAAAAAAAAACAGACATTAATCCTAACCAACACCTTCTTTTCAGCAAGACGACGTTTCAATGACTGTGTCATCTTTAGATGTCTTCATGATTACAAACTCAGTTCAACATCCCTAAGAGTTGATGATGATTTATTCAATTGTATATCATCTTATGAAAATAAATTGTTTGGTGTTAAAATGTGTTTCCTTAATTTGGGGATAATATGAGAAGTTACAACACAAATATAACTGACGGCAGCTTGGCTACAAACATTCCTGTTTTCCATTCAAAATCAATTTCGCCCTGAGTAGAAGGAGTGTAATACCACCCCTTTCTGTAGAAGCACATTCCGCTCACTCAGTTTCACAAACAGTAACGTCTTTTGTTAACAACCTCAAATGGGTTGCTACATATTTTAAATACTTTATAATTAAGCATAGTAATGCGTTTAGAATTTTATATGCTTATGTGTAAAGCACGTTTCTTTTGTTCTTCAAATGAATTCCTGTTTACAATTTATCTTGATATATATAACCGTATGAATTATGTACTTACATTATAAATATATATATATATATATATATATATATAAATTAAATTTTAATATATATATATATATATATTAAAATTTAATTTTTATTGCATACGAAACTCTTTTATACTATTTACAATATATAAAGAGTGATAAGGAATAAATGGATGAATTTTGAGAACGTGTTCTAACATAAAAATAAGGAAAAATAATTTTAAACATAGGTCAGAAAACGCATTTTCTTCCCATTTTGTTAAAAAAAAAAAAAAAACAATATGAAGTTGAATATAAATCAAATATTGATTTCAGATTTGCTACATGAATTTTTTTGTTACGTTTTACAAGTGTTGAATAATTTCAAAATGGCGACAGTTTAAAACATTTAACGACACATATCTCGAACAGTTAACTTTACACACAATTTACGAGACACAAAATATTTCTTCTTAAAAGAACAAACAAAATGGTATTTAATTTATGGTTTTCTGTAATTGAATAGATAACTGAGTTATAACTAAAATATTTTTTTTAAATTTCGATTATTTGATATCTGAATCTCATAATTTGAGATATCACGAATAAATTAATGCTTTTATTGGAAATGATTAGAAAGATTAGAAAGTGATGTATTAGAGTGAAAATTGTAAATAGAAAATGTCAAACCGTATCAAGGATAGCTTGAATATTATTTAAAATATTTTACCCATACCAAGAAATTAAATTTGTTTTGTTTTTATAGCTGTGTTATAGTACAAAATTCTAATTTACTTATCATTAAAAGAAAAAAAAAATTTGTCCATTGTATTGTTGTAGTAAAGTTAACGGTTTTAGAGGTATTCGAAGTTAATTATTGTAAACGTAAGCCATTTTGTAATTACACAAAAATGAATACTTTGTTTTCGTACAATGTAATCTGTACAATTTAAAATACGTGTATAAAATCTTCACCCTTATACTTTATATTTTCAAATATATGTTGTTATTTTTACCAACATGGCCGAAGACAAGGAACTAAACGCTTTTGAACCCTGTTTTAATAAGAACTTTACTCTTTATTTTTATCAGTAAAACACATCGTGAGAGTTTCTCAGTTTCATCTTTATTCACTTTGTTTTCATAGCTGGTGATGTGTTTATTGCACTTGTTATCTTATTTTTATAGTAACTCTTCTTGTCGTCTTTGTTGCCCTGTCATTTAAAATATAGTGCATTTAGATTTCTATTTTTTCTCAATGAGTCCTTATGGGTAGGTTTGGTTAGAGAGATACAAGTGTCAAAGCTGAAACGATGTCAATTATTCGTTACATTAATGATTGACAAACGTTACCATAAATTGAATAGAAATTTGAGAAAAAAATACTAACACAAACATATTTTTTCTTGCCGTTTAGAGACGAAAAACCTCTGGATCATTTTGACCTTATATATATAAAAAATTAAAATAACATAAACTAAAACCTCTGTATCCTTGAATAGTGTCAGAGTTGGAAGGGAACAGAAGTTGGTCAAGAAAAACTTGATAGGAATCACAAGAGAGGGAGAAAACCTAAGACAGTATGAAAATAGATGTTAATAATACAGATAGGTTATTCCGGGACTAAATGTGAACCACTGGAAGATGAACCAACAATTTTAAAAAAATTATTCCATTTAGTAGTGTCAATGAAGTCGAGTTTCTACGTTTCTAAAAGATAAATCACAACAATCCAAGAATAATTAGAGAAAAATATTTTAAATTGTATTTATATTATTTGCCTGTAAATAATTTTTGTTCTTAGTTTATATATATATTTATTTATATAGTATTTATTTTTGATTGTTTAAAAGCTTCAAGTAAAGTTACAAACTAGTAGTAAAATCTACCACAACAAAATCTTGCGCCAATCAAACGATTGTTTTCCTATAGGAGCAAGAGAGATAAAAACATTCAGACATTGATTTCCCTTCTTAAAAGACGTAAGAAACTGACTATAAACTGAATAAATGGAATCAACAAAGTCGCAAAGTTTTTGAATTGTATTAACGTTAAAAAAAACTGTGAATAGGGAGTAACACTCCACTTCAACAAAAGTAAATGTAATATAGGATAGAGCAATAACTCCGGCCTCTCCCTTGTCTGCTCAATGATTGCCCCTTCATGATTTCTTTTTCATCTTATACACACACAAGCTTTGGGTAGGAAATCGTAAAGGAAATATAAAGAAGAATAATAATAACAATAAACAAATACAAGTTTGGTTAGCGGCTAATATGATTTTCGTATGCTGCACTTTTTTCTTACATGTAAGTAGTATGGAGAAAGTAAAGTGTTGGGTAGAAAAATCGATGATTGTGGATAACAAGTTACAATGTGTGTTGAGTCTAAAAATGTGCTGATTGAAATGATGTGTGTGACAAACACGGTACCATGCCTGATTCTATAACTGGGCAACATGGGCACTTGCCCAGGGGCGCAAGCGTACTAGGGGCGCAAGGGTTTTGGGCCATAAAAAAAATTTGTTAATTGAAAAAATTTCAACCATATTAAGGCAGTATATGTCGATAAAAGTTTATAAATTTAAAAAACTATAAAAAATTATAGAGCTGAAAAATCAAAATTTTATGGTAGCACAACCATTCTTCAGATCTTTCTGAACAATTTGGTAACATTTCCATTCTTATCGGTTAGAAAATAGCGTCCGAAACAGAAAACTCGTTTTGCCCTCTCTTCACTCGCACATCGCAAAAATCATCTCGTTTCGTATAAATTCATTCATAAAATCGTTCTACAATAAAAGACGACAAGCTGAATAGCTTAATGCTGTTATGTACGCAGAATGATATTACACTGAAGCTTGACTTCAAAGATATAATTGATAGTTTTGCTACATCAGAGATCAGTAGAAAAAAAGCAATAATGTAAATAGGATATAAGGAGAAAGTATGAGGGAAATATGTATAAATATATATATAAAGTATAGTAATAAGAGAAAGAAAGTATAAAGGAAATAAGAGATATTATGATTGAAGTATTAAAATTGTTTTACAAGACTCAATTAAAAAGTGAACATACAGTTGAAATAAAATGATCTTTGGTTATGTAGGCCTATAGAAATAAACGTTTGAAATAATTAAGAACTATTTTTTAGGGTGGGTGGGTGGTCCGTGATACTGTAAAATACAAGGTTGTTATGATGTGACGTCAATCATAACACCTACGCCTGTAATTGCAGTGGCCTAATAATACTTGCAAATTTTTACAGTAGCCGGTTGCCAGTCCGGGACACAGCGGGTCCATAGGTGTTGGATAATGGAAAGACTTACCGACTTACCAAATAAAAGGAGTTCGGTGGAGTTAAGGGAGAAATCCCTCCCGAACCAAAACTGGCAAAGATGAATTAATCGGGGGGCGCATATCTTTAATTTGCCCAGGGGCGCTACAAGGGTTAAAAACGGGCCTGCACGGTACGGTAATAATTTTGATCATATTTGAAATCAAGGCTAACTAAAAATTTAGGAGTAGTAACAAAATAAACTAAATTGATGGACGCCCTCATGGTACTTACCCAATCCCATCATACAAGGTGACACAAGCAGATACTCTAAATAAAACCTTGTTAAAACGCGGTTGGGTTCTTGTGCCTTGTAGGAATGTTAAAAGGTGTTCGCAGATCAAGGGGTCTTACTAAATAAAATACGTTTGTTACACAGTTTTTTGAACACTATAAGTGTGACATCACTACTTCCTTGACTTGTAGGTGTCAAACCCCTGGTGGATCTCATAACTATACAAATATTACATTTAATTGACTAGTTAGAAACTAAATTTGCAACAATAAGTTCGCAATTTGTCATTTTTGAGATGTGGGGTGTGTTATTTTACATTCATAATTGAAATGTGCAAGTTTTTATCTAATTTATAGTGTTATAAGTTTGATAAGCAACGACATAAAATCAACAAACTGTTTGATATTGCCTCCACTTTGACATTTAAAAATAATTTTGTCTGAATTTCAATACTGTTCTATATGAACACAATATAGTGAAGTATGTCATTTTGTATGATACTATATTCATTGTTTTGGTGCTATCGTATTAACGTACACACGATAACGTTGAAGGATGGACGGTATAATCTATTTCTTTTTTAAACCAAACAATTGCATGCCATATGTCTAAACCAGCTCTGAGCAAAATTTAATAAATTATTAATTTTGTCTTAGAAGTAAAAAAGAATTACATTCTAGAAGTCGATAGAGAAGTTTGAGTTTTGGATTTAAAACTAAACAGTTTGTTTTTATGTGATGACTCCATGTCGAGCTTCTGTCAATATTATTACATTTTTAAACTTATTGTATGAGGATGAATTCTTCTTATTATAGATACAATGTCAAAGGTGACATTTACCTTTAATTCTTTCCACCGTTCAAATCTTCCTTCAGCTTTGGTGTACTTTCTTAGATTTCTAATTTTAGGTTAAGTTTCTGCGTTAAGTTATCTTTGTTCATGTTTTATTATGTATTATGTTTATCACTTGATGACGACAGTTGATAAACACTCGCATAGTACCTTTATTTTATATGAGAGTATTATATTTTATATCCTATTAAATTGACAAATATTAAAGTGTATTTATGTAATTCTGTTAAATTGTATTCTCTTGAATGTAAGCTAACCTAAAGTGAGTTTCAAGTTATTTAATAATAACTGGTGTACTTTATTAGAATATTTACCATCATTGGTGTTTACAAAAACTATTTTCTGAAAGCTCTAGTTTAATTTTAGACTTATGTACCAAAGACACTATGCTATCTTATTTATTTTTTTTATTTTTTTTATGTTCTTTTTATTTTCACTTGATAACGAGAGTTGATTCCATACTTTCGAAATGTTATCTATTAGTTTGTATACACTCAAATGATGACACATGTCTGACTAAAACTATATCAATAATAAAAACGAATTGATTACTATTAACTCTTAAAAAGGTTTAGTTTGGGGTTCAACTATTAAAAATGTAAAATGCAGTCTGAGCAAACGACAAATATCTCAATATTGCGTGAAACAATTTTGATTGAATTTTAGTTAAATTTAGTGATTTAAAACTCAAAAAATGTATTTACTGTAAAGAGCTACAAAATTAATTCATCAAATAAACGGAAACACAACCTTCTAGAATTCACACTTTATTTATGCAATACAATACAACATTTGAAACACTAAGGCGTCATACTCAGTTGTTACATGTACGCAAATTATTATTTTATATTATTTTGTAAATTTTACTATTTGCGTAGGATATTGTTTGTCATCAATAACAGTGATCAAAATAATTCAAACATATTTTTGTATATTATTTGTGTTTTTGTTAAAAATATAAAAGGTGTAATCATTGGACTGGATTACATTTCACTTCCTAAAACGTTATTAATTGAGTTTTAGTGAAAGTTTTTAAAACATATTTTTTCTATCTTAATCATAAAGCAACATCATAAATATCACACGTTTATTTTGATTGCACTGATTTTTTTTGGAGTTACACTATGCACATGTTAGTGGTAAATTCATATTCTTTGGTTGATGGTTGCTAGAATGGATCCGATTATTAAAATTACACTAGTTTTATTGATTACCAATGAAGATGATGTTTGATCTATAATATTTGATGGGATTCTTTTTGTAGTAACAATTTTTAGTGAGAAAATCTCTATGTAGATTGCTCGGCTGTAGACTTTTTTGATAAATTACTCTAGTTTGTTGTGTATAATGAAGGCATTTATCAAGCAACAATTTATAAAATGGAAGAATAACCTCTTTTTGTATTATTTCTGCCAATTTGATAGTAACTTTTCAAACGATCAAACTTGTCTAAAAATTCATGTTACTGATGCACAGCAAGTAGGCATTAAAAAGTTGTTCAGGTTCCAACTTTTAGTTTCCTATTGAGTTCAGAAACTTCAGAAGGATTATGATAAGAACTCAATACATTAATGCTTTTAGTATCTTTCACATGTAAAAAAGACGTAAAAGATGCAATTAAACGAAAATAACTCCTGCATTTCTCCTTGTTTTTCATTATTCCTATTAACTTGGTTTTTTGTATTTCTGAAGGTAAATGTCAGATTATACGCCATATGTGAAGATATTTAATATTTTGCTGCTGTAACTAAAAATTTAAAAAAATCTTTCATTTTGAAATTTTCTAAGTTCCCTGTTGAAGCCGTTTTAGCAAAACTAAATTTTTTTCTTCAAAATTTAGCCGAATCTGTAATAAATGGTGAAAATTTTATTTCTACAAATCGCTCAGAGCTGTGGTTTATTATACAAGAAGCTTTTAAAATTTATTTTCTAGTAGATTAATATCTTACTCTTTGAAGGAAATATAAGATTAAAGAAAATTTGAGTTTTATTTGAAGGGGAAAGGGAGGGAAGGGTGTCTTATATTAAAAATGAAATGAAATACTTTGTTAACTACAATGATTGCAATAAAAACAAAACATTATTTACCTATAAGTCCACAGATTGATCATATAAAAACGATTACTGAAGAAGAGAGGGAGGGAATAAGTAAAATAGAGAAAGAGAGCTTAGGTTGGAGAAGAGGTAGTCAATTCTGACTATAAATTTTAACGTTTGGCGTAATGACGTCGTAATAAAAAAATAATTGTTTAAAGCCATATGGTGTAGCTCTAGTGATTACATTAGCTCTGATGGCAAATAAAATGGCCTCAATAAATCCTACTGAGTTGGGGGGGGGGGGAGGAGAGCACTGAAAATATTGAGTATATAATTACAGCTCTACTAAACGCTTTTATTATATGTTATTTATTAAATGTTTTTACATTTAGAATATTGGGCGAATAACCGCCCAAATTGACAAATTATAACAATAGCTGTCTGGAAGAAGTAGGGAAGCAAAAGTCAGAGTTCGTACCTAGTCTTATCAACTCAGCTCCCCTGATGTACACCCTCTAAACCTGCAATTATTCTCGCTCCCTGTGATGATGATCTTCTTTTGGTAATACTTCTCCCCTAGCTGGGCGCTGTCAATAACTATTTTTCTGATTTACTTTTCCATTCGTTGCTTAGATTTGTTGAAGTTCCTTGGTCTTCATATTATCCACGACATTTTTTATTAAAGTCCTCTTTTTATTGTTTTTAGCATAGTGTAGAATGTGCTTGTTGGGTTTAGCTTTATTCTATTTTTCTATTCAAGGACGTCCTTGCGAGGATTCCATCTCTCGTAATAGAAGAGGGTACGTAGGACATTATCCTCCTTTGCTCTACAGTTGATATATTTAGCACTATCCGCTCTAACGAATCTATGAATTGCTAACTAAAGATTTAATATTATGTAAGTTTCCAAATTCCCTTTATGGACCCACTTATTCAGATTCGGAATCAGTTATTGTGTCCATCTTTCAAATTGATCCCATTTATTTGACAGTTAGGAAAGAGATTCACTCTTTTTTTAATCTGTGCTTTTCCATGTCGTACAATTTTAGCACCATTTTTCTCGGTGGGTTGTTGATTTTTCATCCGGGTGTGAACATCTCGCTTTTCTGTCGTTAATAACTTGATAGGCAGGATAATCTCCAACACTAATACTGTGCGTTTTGATTCTCTACGGTATACAGACACTTTTTTGAGGACTGTGGAGAACGTTTTACAAATATTCTGCTTTTCCAGCGTCTCGGACTGGTGCTGTGTATAATAACATTGAATGAAACATGCCGGTAAGAAGTTTTTTTTCCCTACTTTGGTCCACTTATGTCCTCCATCAGGCTGGAGATGTTGAGGTCAGAGTTAAATTCTTTATTTGTAGCAGGGAACCAAACAAAGGTAAATAGGTTAATAGATTGTGACTTATCGATCCTTTCAATACAGTTACTATGTAGAGAAAGTAATTTGGAAGCCACAATAATAATTTGTTTTTATTAAGGTAGAAGAAATTTTAATTGTGATACTTCAAGTTTCATATCGCTAATTAGGAGACATTTTATTCTTACATATTATAAATAAAGTTATAGATAAAGTCATTTCCAGGCGGGTAATTATGGCTATTGCTGATTTCTTAGACAATAACTTTTGTTAAACCATACAAAATTTAATAATGTCGATTTATGTACTTACGGTACACTCGAAAATCTTCACATGTTTCTGAATACTTTTTAATTATAGTAGAACATCATAAAAAATTAATATTATGTTAAAATCGTCAAAATAATAATGTACAACGATAGATAGATACATAGATTAGATTATAATAGAAAGTGTATATATATATATATATATATATATATATATATTATATTAGTTATATAGATATAAAGTAAGGTTATATTACATATATTTGTTTGGTAGATAGATTACATTAGATTAGATACATAGATATACTAATTTAGATTATAATAGAAAGATTAGATATATTATATTAGTTATATATATATATATATATATATATATATATATATATAAAGATAAGATTGTATTACATAGATTTGGTTGATGAAATAGATAGATAGATTCCATTAGATTAGATAGATAGATATACTATATTAGACAGATTATATTAATAGAATGAAATAGATTATATGAGAATTATAATACTTTTACTGAATAAAAACGTAACCATAACAGTCCCGCATAAGTGATAACATATTTTGCTTCCACTTATATAAGATTTTTATTATTGCGTCGGGGGTGGGAGGAGATAATATGTTTTTGTGTATCATATTGGATATTTTCGTAGAAAACAAAACAAAAGGAATATTTGTATACAACAATTCTCTGTGTTTGGCATCTGTTGTCGTATCCTTGTCATTCGATCTTGATTTAAGCAATCCCTTATTATGTTTCTTAACCAAAGTTTTGCAGTTAAATACATTGTAACAAGCTTCCATGTAGGTGTTGGATCGTACAAAACAGTACAAAACAGATAGATCTATCTAACAGTTCTGTCAGAGTGGGTTTGAATAATGATAGGGTTGTGAATACGTTTGTAGGAAATCAGCTGTGCGTGACATCTTATATTCAATGAAACGAATAAAAGGGACTAACAAGTCTTTAGACATAAAATATATTGTAAGGTCATTATAATATTTACTCAGTCTTGTTGAGTTGTGTAGAGCCTTTTTAGTAATTTTGCACATTAGTATTAATGAATAATCATTACAGTTGTCATTAAACTAAATATAATTATTATTTAAATTTAACAAAATGAAATTTATCATCTTTTAAACCGTTATAAATTAAACTAAAATTTTTTTAATAAGTTCTTCAATAATTGTTATCTATTTTTAAACAGACGATTTCCTTAAGGAGGTTTTAAAACCTCCTAATTGGAGAGGTATATCATTATAAAAAATATTAATTATTTTTTTATAACTTTCAAATTTATATGGTTTTCCAATTTGTAATTTTTTAATATTTGTTAATTCTTTAAGCTCTAATTTTCTAATAAGATTGATATCGTTAGTTAAACGATCCATTTGTGAATAAAAACAATATTTTTCTTTTATAAATGGATTTAAAATCAGAATTGATAATTGCGAAAAATGTAAAAACATAACTAAAAATACAGAACCTCTAATTGTCCAAATGAAAAATGGATTACATGAAACAGCTACATAATGTTCAAAATATAAAACCAACAGAAATAAAATTAAAAAAATAATTAAATAAATAATAATAATAATTATTATTATTATAAAACAACAATTAAAAGGGAATTAAATAAAAAAAAGATAAAATAATAGAACGTAATGATATTCACAACCAAATTATAGAAACACTTTTGAAACGTAAAAAAAATAACATTAGGAATAGGCTGCTGATTTAATCATTTTTCCAAAATGTTATAACGAAAATGGGGGTAACAAATACTTATTAAAAGTAGGTATTGATAGGCCTATCTTCTTAAAATATACTTGGCTCGTAATAAAATGTAAAAAATTGCGTTGATATATCAAAAGTATTTGACAAGATAAATAAATAATGCTATTAATAATCCACAAAACTCAGTACATACAGATCAAGGTTTAGAATTGAAAAAAAAATAAATAAATAAACATTGTATATTTAAAAAAATTAACAAAAAGGTTCAAACTTAAAATATTGAATCGAAGAATAAATTAAACAATAACAAAGTTTAAATTAATTAATATATTATATATTAGAATACAAACATCCTACGTGCCATGTGGTTAATAACAACAAATAGAAGACATTCTAAAAAAAAAAAAAAAAAAAAATTAACATGAGAAGGTTTAATAACCCCTTTTCTATATTTCGTTAACATAGCTACCATCCTCAGAGGGATGTAAACCAATAATGTTTTCTTTTTTTAGTATTTCTTTATATCCCTCTGAGGGTGATAGATATGATACTGAAATGTACATAAGGGTTTATTATACTTTCTAGAGTTAAATGTGTTATTGTTTTACTTATTGTTTAGGTTAGTAAACCTTACAACATATAATAATACTAAATATAAAACTTTAAAAATGAAACCATTCGACGTAAATTAAAGTTATGAACAGTTATTAATAAAAGCGAACCCCTAGAAATTGTAACAAGTTTAAAATTTAAAATTAGTGATTGTGTAGGAATAGTAATTAAAAAAGACACATTTAGGATCAAAGAATAATTGGACAAGAGAAATTATTCTTATACTGTAGTTAGAAACATATAAAAATTGGAATCCAGTAACATATAATATAAAGATATAAACAATGAATATATTATACGAATTTGTATGAATATGAATTTTAAAGAACTGAAATACAAATTTTATATTAATGTTTTACTAAAAAATAAGTCTTTTATAAATGGTTATTTAATGAAACAGTAAGGAAGATAAAATCATTGATTATTTTATTTTAAAAAATTAGTCATTAGACAAAATATGATATAAAAAGATGAAATTCAAATTTTGAAAAAATAAAAAGCAGCTCACATACATGAATAAAAAAATTAATTTTCAAAAACGTACTTTTTGATTGTTGTAAATATATTGTAAATCATTTAAACATAAAACATAAAAGTTTAAAAATATTTTTTTTCTATTTTTTTTAATGTATTAATTATTCCATAAATAGTTTTCTAGTAAATAGCATAAAAAATGCCGTCCAAACCAGACAAAAACAACGACTAAGTAATATTTGTAACAATAAATTAGTAACTAAAAATGTTAATAAACATCTCGATGCAAGGAAACATGAAGAAAAAGAAGTAAAAAAGGAAAAAAAAGAAGTTAAATGAGTTAAAAGAATGGGTAAACTAAACCATAATTTAAAAAAAAAATAAAAGGAAATTGTAATCTTATTGTAAACATTACAAAAAAATTGAAAACGATTGTTTAACATTGTTATGCAGTAATACTATAGTGAACATGTATAATAATTTATCTACGAATTTACAATTCTGGAGTAAACAAAGAAATTGGAATTAAATAGATTTTGCAAACTATCCTGAAAAAAGAAACATTTAATATCAACGTAACAGAATAAGTTGAAAAAACAGATTAGAGGTTACAATTTATAATTATTTTAACGCAGATTTCAACGATAGACAAAAATTCGATCCGATAAAAAATTGTTTAAAGGTAATAGAGAATAACATAAATATTATTCAAAAATACCCCATTCTAAGATGTGTGACAAACACATCAAACTAATACAAACACAAACACTAAACAAATTCATTACAAAACAACCGTTATGTTGTTTAAAAAAATTACTACAGTATATCTGTTGGGGAAATAAAAATTAACAAGAATACAGATTAAATTTGCAGAAGGAGAGAAATAAACTTTTTGTAATCTCTGGTTTTAGTTTTATTCTTTTCGCCAAACAATTACCTAGAGATTACAGAGAGTAAAAAAGAGAGTATTATTATAATAGCAAGCCAGAAGTGTTGTAAACAATCAGGAGAAACATATTTTTCGAAATTCAACTCTGCTCTTTCTACATTTTTAAAAACAATAAATAAAGTTGAGTTATTTTTAATAAAAAATGAAAACTGTAATTCCATTTGCTCCTAGAAAAAGGATAAATATTACATGCAATTGGTCTATAAAATTAAAGAAATGAAGTCAATAACAAATTTTAAATGTCGGGAGTTTACTTATAGCCAGAGTTTTTAATCTAGTTCCAGTAATTATTGCTACACATATAAAATTAATACTTATATGTGAAGAGGTAAACAAATTAAATTGGGGCCGTCTTGTTACTTACCCAGCTTCATTATACAATGTAATTAAAGCAGAACCTTTAAATTTAATGCCCAAAAGATGTTTCTTGGGCTTTGTATTTATCGTTAAACTGCATTTGAAGATCAATACATCTTATGCAATAATGTAAGTAGGTTTAAAATAGTTACAAGTTTTCTGAACGTCTTAATTGAGTATATTCCTACTTTGTTGACGTCATCTACGCCCTAACGGGAATCGTAGATGTGTGTGTGTATATATATATATATATATATATATATGTATATATATATATATATATATATATATATATATATATATATATATATAATAAAAGAACTCCGCTATACCGGTCCCAAGCCCGGAGCCCATCTTTTATGGGAAGGAGGAGGGATAGAGTATTAAGAGCTCTTTAAAAACCTTGGTCCATCTGGCTCCGGATGGTAGTATCATGTAAGGGACCCTTACCAGGGTTACGGTGAAGTCCTCAACAGTGAATATCGGGGGAGAAGATATGCTTCTGTACGACGAATCAGCAGGTGTGATGGCAGTTGTCATTCCGTGCCTACTGGTTGAATGGCGCATGGGTGTGGCGTCCCAAACGGAAATATTAATAAACGATAATGAGCCCAGGATAATACTTAAACACTCTGGGGTAAGATCCCAGGTACCGGCACGGGGGAGTGAGCGAGTTGTTCTCCAACCTTGAAGTTTTCTAATCTGACATTAATCCGCCGCACCCCTCATCCCATTGCGATAGGTAACCTTCTAAGACATCAATGCGTTTAAAATATAGAACATAAATACCCCTAACACTCAAATATTATAATATTGTCAGGGTCAAAAAAGAAAACGATTTGGTCAAGATGGGAAAGAATTAAAAAATGTAAACTTTTATCTAATTTAATGTGTTATAAGTTAAATAATACACAAGATATGAAAAATATGTTGAAAGTAACAATTATTTTGGCTTTTTCAATGCGATTTTTCTGAATTTCAAAAGGTTCTAAATTATCCCATTATAGACAATTAAACCAAATATCATTTTCCTGCCTTAATATAAGGCAGCTATCAAGAAGAACGTGCAAACACAAAGAAGGGAACAAAGCCAACGAGGACTGCTTGTCGAAAATTACTTTTTCGATTTCATGAGGCAATGAAACTTAGGTCAAAAAACTTATGTCGAAATTATAGGCGATTACCAAATTTATCATCTATTTCATATACTTGGTAAATAAAATGACATGTCACAAGATCTTATATTTATTTTTTTATATATACACTTCAGGGATACATATAAGCAATTATTTCAAAAAAAGTAATTAAAAAAAAGTCTCTTGTCGCTTGTAAAACTTTATTTATGAAATAGGCTTTAGATGGTGTTGCTACTGTGTTAACACTACTTATAAACAAGTAACAATTTAAAAAAAATCTGTTCTCTAAATCATAAATACTACGAAAAATAAATCCACTGCCTTTGTGTTTATCTCCCGTTATAGAGTGCCTTGTGGAGTGTAAAGTGTTGCAGTGTAAAGCTTTAAGAAGCTAAAGTCAATTAGGTTTCAATTTGTAAGAGCTTCTTCCCCAACTATCTGAGATATCGTAGGATGAACATAATAGTCGTTACTTCAATATAAGCTTCCCATCGAAAGTCTTTTCCCTCTCTTATATGTACAAACATTTTTTAAATATCACAATTAAAAAGTAATACTCTTTTTTTAATATATAAACAGTTTTTTTCAAAAAAGGCGTCCTTATTTCATTTTAAATTTTGTATTAACAATTAAAATAAAGACATTTGTTGTGATGAATGTTTTTGGCTAGTTTGTATTAGATTTGGAAAATATTAACAATTTATTATTTTTTTAAATATTGAAGGAAGATACTCGTTAAGAAGTATTTAAAAAAGTTCGTTAAAAGGAAAATTCTCTTTATTTTATTTAAAATATAGACTGATTTCAAAATGTTACAAAACATCTGTTGAGAATAATACTTGACATTCTACATTAGCTAAGTTTAGGGTGTATGTTTCCGGATTTGAAAATCCGGAAAGACCCTAGATCTATAACTTTATATCTAGCCTTGTTTTAGATACATCTATTTAATCTTTCCTATGAGGTCTCACTTGATCAATTCTTGTTCTTTTTCTACCCTGACGGTCTTAGATTATTCAAGGGGTTTTGCTTTATGTTGTTTATCTTCCTTTGTTTTAAGACGATTATAAAGGTTTTCCCCCTCTAAACAACAAAGGGAAATACACAATAGCTCATTTTGTACAGTTTCAATATTTACATGTACTGTACTAATTTCCAAACGTGATTTATACAATAAAAAATTAGACAAATATAGTATTCTAAAATAATTAAATTGTAAAAATATTACTTTAAGATAGAAAATAATAAATAATATTACCCTTAGTAATCTGAATCCTTATTAAGTAGTTATTGCAAGCAGTATCGTATAATGAAAACTAATCTCCTTGCTCCATGAAATAACGCGAACTTGCTTGTATTTTATGATGATTAAATGAGACACAACTCATATTACCGTCATATCACGAAGCATTAAAACATAAAGTCTTGTTTCAAAGTTCTCTTAATATCCATTTAACGGTTTTATTGTAATCATATACCGCAATTTGTTAAATAAACCTCAACTCGACTGTCATGATAAGTGACCAAGACAAAATAAACTCAGGAAGGAAATTAAACACTGGCCTAATTAGGTTTTACAATTATACTAGAGTGGCTTTGCTGCAAATCTTTATGTTCTATATGGATAAACATGCTTGATGAAATATATATAATTTTACGACGAAGATGAAACAGAAACGACGACATTTACAATGTATAGAGAAAGTTATGAAATCATGACATAAAATATATTTATATAATTACGTACAAATATCAATTTGGCGTTAAAAAAGTAGCATTTGTTTTCAAAACTGTTTACACCAAAGGTTCGATTGTTTGTTACTTTACGCAGTATAGAGCAAGTAATGTGGTGCGTAAAAATCGATTTCATGTGATTTGTGGAATTATTAGATTTAATGTCGCCTGGGTACAAAAACTAGTTTTTGGAATGATGTCTGTCTGTTTGTCATCTGTGTATACATCGTATTTGCAGTGCTTAACAGTTCAAACGTGTAAACTGATTTTAATCAAATTGGTTAATTTTGCATATTTTTAATATCTGGTGATATTTTCCCCCATTTTTTAATAACATAATATTGGGGTTAGTTGTCATAAGATAAAAAAGAAGATTTTTTTTTAAACCATCGCTATCAATTTTGATCAAATTTTGCTTGCATTTAGCATATAAAGACCAAAATAAAATAGATGTTTTGTCATATCTCTAAAAACGTCGGTTGTTGAGTTAATGGCTATGACGAATTAATTTATCGGCTTCACAAATTTCGTTCAAACCTATTGAAATATAATTATTACCTAACCAAACCTGTATGTTAAACTCTAATTAAAAATATTGCGATACATAAATAATTGACAAAAAACAAAATTGAACCCTAACTGCCGCCAATAAAATGTTAGGTTTAACCAAATACAATTTATGTTGAAAAAGCGCTTAAGAATCTCTCGAATTAATTTTAGGCTTTATATAAAGACGGCTCAATTTCGTGTAATGACTGATTACTTTCGATTTAACAATTTTGGTGATGAATAGTTTTTAGTTGATTTTATTTGTTTATGGGGATGAGACTGTTGTTATTTGTTTACGGGACAACCATTAAAAAAAAAAAAGACTGTTGTCCACAACCAATAATTTCTTTTCGGCAAAACGACATTTCAATGTCTACGGCGTCATCGGATATTTTCATGTTTACAAACTCAAAAGAACATCCTTAACTTTGTCAACTAATCATCATATTATTGAAAATAAATTGTTTGGTGTTAAAATGTGTTTATTTTATTTGACGATAATATGAAACATAACAACAGAAATATAACCGATTGCAGCTTGGCTACAAAAATTCCTGTTTTTCATTTAAAATCAATTTCACTCTCAGTAGAAGGAGTGGAGGGTAATGCTACCCCTGTCTGTAGAAGCACGTTCTGTGCCCACAGTTTCACAAAAACAACATTACTGTCTTTTGTTTTGCAAATGAGCTGCTGCATGCTTCACATACAATATAATTTAGCATATTAATGAGATAGCATTTACATGTTTATCTGTAAAAGAACGATTCTTTTGTTCTTCAAATGCTCTCCTGTTTATTTTTTATTATCATTTATTTATTTTTGAAGTTTATTACTCTATGAATTATGTACGTTCCTTTTAATACTTATTTCGTTTGTTTTTTAAACGACACTATTTCATACTATTTACTTTTTACAGGGTGATACAAAAATAAAGGAATGAACTTTCAGGACGTGTTCTACTGGTAAAAATAAAATAAAAAGTTCTTATAAACACAGGCACGAACATTTTTCCTCGTTCATCAGCTATTTTGTAAAAAAAAAAATTATAATAATAAATAATAAAAAATACGTTGAAAGTAATATTGAATTCAGATAAATTATTTACATTTTTTATATTACTTTTTACAGGAGTATCTTAAACATAAACTTTATATTCTATATTTCCAAATTGAAGGCCGTTTTAAATATTTAATGTCTCATATCTCATAAACAGTTAACTTTATAAATAATTTACAAGAGGCAAAATTTTATCTCTTTAATAAAATTTTAACAAAATTTTATTTGAAAAAAATTTTTTTACATACGTGAAAAGCTAACCAAGTTATCAAAAAACATCTGAAAATTTACTTTCATTGTTATATTCTAAAACACTCAAGTTATCAAATTCTGATAATGTTATCAGTAAATATCATTATATTAGACATAATGATTATTACAAATTAAAATATCAAACCTTACCAAAAATTGCTTTAATACCAGACAAACTAATTTACAATTACTAAGATATTAATCGTTTTTAAAAAATTTAAAAATTTTTTTTTTTTTTATTACAGAGTTATTGTTGACCTACAACAAAATTTAAATGAAACTTGTTTTTTTTTGTACCACGTTAATAGTTTTGATAGGTTCAATGCTTAACATTTTAAACATCCAACATTTTGGAAATATACAAAATAAAGGCTTAGTTTTTGTACAATTGTAAATCAAAAATTTTAAAAAATGAGTGTGTTCAAAAATCAAAATAACCATACATAACCTAATCTAAACTGAACCCATATCTTAGTTAGTTGCAAAGCTAATCGACCGATGGAGGGAAATTATGCGTTTCCGAACCTAAGTTCAGATAATACGTCCTGAGATTTTCTCAGTTTCATTGTGAATCAACTTGTATTCCATGGTGTTGATAAGGTTAACGTTTTTAATATTTTATTTTATAATAACCTTCCTTTGGTTAAAAAATACGCCTTCTTTATTACCGTGTAATTTAAGATATAGTGCATTTAACTTTCTTATGATATCTCAATAAGTCCTTATAGTTAGAGAGATATTATGGTTTTTGGTTAAATCAAATGTCAGGCTGATATGGACCCAGTCGTTAGAATAACGGGTGACAGACTGTAACCGAACTGCATAGATATTTAGAAAAATGAATTACGAGCTACCACGGCCATTTATTAATACACATTTTGTCCTTGTTGTTTAAGTTGAAAATCCTGATGGTCAGCCTTACCTTATAAAAAAGAAGAATATACAATAAAAAGCCCTAACCTTCAAATAATGGAATAGGTCGGGAGAGAACCAGAGTTGCTTAAGAAACACCTGATAGAAAAGATGAAAGAGAGGGAAATAACCAAATGCAACGCAAAAAAAAGGTGTAGATTCATCTAGTCTCCCTCGAGATTACCAATCCTGTACTCACTATACGTGAGGCCCTAAGGGCGACAAATACTGTGTAAAATTAGTAATGTTGATGGAGTCGAGTATCGCCGTTTCTAAAAGAGAATTCTCTGCTATTTAACAATAATCAAAGTCAAAGCGTTTAAACACCATTTCTTTTATTTGGTTGTAAATGATTTTATTCTGTGTATATACATCGTATTTATTTCTTGTTTATATAAAAATTTTGAGGAGAGTTAAAAAATATCAAATAAAATCTACCGCAAAAAAATCCGGTGGCAGCCAAAAGATTGTTTTCCTATATGGAATGGGTGCAAGAGAGATAGAAACATCCAGACATTGATTTCCCTTCTTAAAAGTCGTATGAAACTGACTGCAAACTGAATAAATGGAAGCAATAAACTCGCAAAGCTGTTGAAATGTGGAAACGTAAAGAAACCTGGTAGCGGGAAGTGAAACTCCTCTTCGACAAATGTAAATTGAATAAGAGAAACAAAATTCCCCCTCCCCCTGGCTGTGCAATGATTGTAAATTCATAATTTGTTTTCATTTTAAACACACATACACAAAGCTTTGTATATAAAGTCATGCAGCGCAGTCAAATACCAAAAATTAGATTTCCACATAAGTAAAATAACACTTTTTAAAGCACAAATTCACCCTATGTTTTTATTTTTTCACGAATAAGTATTATAGAGAGAAAAAGTGTATAAAAATCGATGTTCGGGGAAATTAAAGTTATGAGGTGTGTTGAGTCTGGAAATGTGGTGTTTGTCATATGTGCAGTACTGTAGAGCTGAAACGAATTTTTGTTATAATATTTGGTATTCGAACTCAAAATTTAGGAGTAGTCAAAAAATATGGTAGTTAATGGCCGCCACCTTGGTACTTGCACAGTCCCGTCATGTAATGTAATACAAGCAGATCCTCTACATGTAATGGTTCCATCCTTCCTATAACTTGGTTATGGGCTTTCTAGGAATGATAAATTCTATTGGTAAATCCAGAGGTTTTACTTAGGATATGTTTGTTACACAGGTTTTCTGAACATTGTAATTGTGTATATCACTACTTTATTGATGTCTAGACTTTATTGAGCTACGTAGATGAATAATTTTATTTTTTTTTTAAATTCCACTCAATTCGCTCCTGTCAGTGTCTTGCCCTAGAAAGCGTATATGAGAACGGGCATAATGTCAGCAATGAATTCCTTAAATAGATTTCACCTAGCCGAGTCTTCTCGGTGTTTGGTTTGTTACACATATGAAACGATATATCACGTTCTATTGTATTGCGAATAATTTAATGCTGCAAGTGATAAGTTAAATACTAAATGACTACTCATGCAGATTTTAAAAACATCCTAACAAATCGTAGAAATTGGACGTTGGAAGAAAAGGTTTACAGGAGACATCGAGCCATCGAAGAGTCAACTCTGGATGGTCGTAGTAGGAAGTGTATATTGTTGAAGGTTATGTTTCATTAATTTCTTCATCAAACCAATGTGCAAGTTCAAAGAATTCTAAGTGGAATTACCATGCAAGTACTGTAAATATCAACCGACATTTAAAATTCCATTGCAATTAATTAAATTGTTTTAAAAAAATTGTTGGTTATTTTCCAATTATTAGTGAATAATAATTTTGATACACTTTCGATTTTGCACACCGCATTGGGGAATTTTACCTTTCACATTTCACCGAAATGTTATCGAAATCGGTACTGCCTATATTTAGAAATTCGGTCTTTTACAGCTTCATGATTGATGGAAAAAATTTACCGTAACTTCCAAAATGGTACATTAATGTGGAGGTGGCGACAAATACGTTTTGTTTTGGTCCTTAGAGGCAACATTACAGTAAAATAGTTTCGATTTAAATCAACAAAAATCATATAACAGGTAATAACAGGAAACTACGTATTTTACTAAATAAAATAAACAAGACCCTCTTGTTAGTCGACCTGTTTGATTCCACTAATGAGCAACACTTTCATGGGTCCTTCATTTAAGGTGTGTTGTTTATTAATATTTAAACCTATCTGAAGCTTAAGATTTAATGTAACCTTTCCACTTATCAATTTAATACAAACGTCACAAAAGTTTTGATATATTTTATAATAAATGCATTACACCTCCCTCCGACATGAAAAGGTTTCATCGTCTAATGCTGCTATTTATATTGCATATTAACAGCCAATTAACTCTCTGCACAGCGGTACTTTAATCATCTAATTGGCACGATAAAGTGGGATTTACTTGTGAATTTACAATAAGTAGGGATTATGGTAATTAATGCTAATTTACTAATACTTATAATAAATTAATACCTACAATTTACACTACATATCTTTTAATTAATACTAAACTATGAAAATATTTTGCACATAATTTCTCACTCAACAATCCCCAAAATCAATTAAAAACTAAACGTATTTATTTGAATCTAGTTTTTAATGACAGTAGTCATGGTTAATTTTTGTTTCTGATAATATTGTTCCTGAACAGCAATATTTTTACTTGTGTATTGCACACATGTTTGGGTCATTCATCTTTACATTTATCTAAATTTTTAACGAAATCGGTTGAGCCGATTTTGAAAACTACGTTTTTATATTACAGCTTTGTGGATATTTAAGAAAAATTCTTTCCTATAACTCACAAGCCAGAATTTATAGAGATATGACAACGAATATATTTTGTTTGGATCTTTAGAGGCTACATTTTAGCAAAATTTGATCTTGCAAAACACTTTTGCTGTTGAAAAATAACTGACAAACACAAAAATATACGTAGACTTAGGTCATTAAAAACTCCATTTTAGTCAAATACGATTTACGTTGAGGTCCCATTTATGGCACAAGGGAAGCAGGCTTGGATAAATATTTAGATGTTATTTCAAAGACGTAGTCGTGGGTTCATTTACACTTTATGATTAAAAACTTCCGTAATTTTTAGTTTCCGATAGTTTTAGTTGAATGTTGTATGTTTTTTGAGATGTGTGATTAAATGATTTTTTGCTATATTTAATCATCTTTAATTAATTTTTTTTATAATTTAAAATTTTGTGGACCTACTACAAGACAAAAAGGCATATATAGCCATTAAAAATGTAAAAGAAATTTTTATTTTTTTTTTATAAACACCCAAACTTGAAAACACGAATACCTTTCCTGTTTTTAATATATAGCTTTGTATATAAAGGATGTGAAAAAGTTAGTGCAATATCTGTGAATCATTTATCTTCTTTGTCCGACATATCCCACCTCCAGGATGTGTTGACCAGTATATTGTGACATTTGTGTCTGTAAAAAAGTTGCATGTAATGTTTTTGCACCGTAAATATAGATTGGATTCCACTGGGCGAAGTAATCCAAGGGCGCAGCTGTTGGAGTTGGTTTTAAGTTTGCTTTATCCCGCTGCAATTGTAGAAAAGGATTTGTGAATGACAATGAAAAATAAATTCGCAGTCACCCATCTGTTCTTTAATAACTTGTACACGCCTACATACTCCAACTATTAAAAAAAAACAAAAAAAAACACTTAATATTTGGATATTAATAAAATTAAGCAAACTAAATCATTACCACTATCCCCATTAAAATATACTTATAGATCAAGATGGCTTTGTTTACTACGTTATTAACAGTCATGTCAAATTAAAATTATTAATCAAAATTGCTCTGTTTTGAAACTCAAAAGAATGTCTATGCAAATTTAACAGAATTATTTTTTATACAGCTGTTTTCCGTCACCATTTAAGTATAAAAACAAGTTTAATATCATTCTTTTAAATAACATTAGCAATTCTTGAAGGATCACAACCCTAATAATAAAAGTAATGGATAAAATCGCACACAAACATTAATTATGTTTTAAATTATTTGTAACACATGCAAATACTTTAATGTTCGAAGTTCATGACTAAAGTGGAACCTGTTATTCATTATCTAATGTTGTTTTTTTAAGAGCAAATGAAGGGAATATTTATTTGTCCAAGGAGTGAGGTTCATCTCTTTAACCACTAAAACCAGCCACTACCTTGAGACGTAGCTCGAATTTAACTACCTTTTCTCACCGTTGCTGATTCGTGCAGACGCAGATAAACCTCTTTTTTATATAGCGTTATGCGTTATGCTAAGACAATCGAAGGCTATGCGGGGTTGCATTGATGATAGTTCCCCCTAGACAGTTTACTTCCCTGCTTTCGCCCATTATGGTACAATCATGTTACAAAGCTATTTTAGGTCAGACATATCTATAAAAGAGTACAATTTACTCCAATTTTACATTACATTTCTCGGAAATTAATTAAAGATGTAGTTCTTGAACGTATTGTATTCAATTTTGCAGATATTAAATATATAAAACCACCAAAATTTCTTCCTTAATGTTGGTCCCAAAATACAGTATATCTTCATTCGACTCTTGTAACAGAAATATTTTGCTAGCTGTAGCTCTGAAGATTCCTTATTTTTTAAACATTAGAATCGTTTCCAGAATTATTGGCGTGTAGTCTTAAATCACTCTGTATATTTTACTGTGATTGTAACTGAATCGCTGACACTTCTGGTCATGAAATTTCCTCCAATCCTTCCCTTTAAAATAGTATGGCTTTAATTTGTTTTCATTATCTACATATTTAATTGAGTTCAGAGTTTGTAATTGTTGTCCATTTTGCTTAACTTTAGTAAACTCAATTTTACAAGATACTAGACAAGATTTTTAACTAGAAAAATTGGTCGTTGATTTTAAAATAGCAGCTGATTTTCAAATTTCAAAAACTTTTTTTTTAAAGGATAATATTTATTTTTTACCAGAACATTCAAATTAGTTATTTATACTAACACCGTAAAAAAAAAATTAAAAAAAAAACTATAAATAGATATTAAAAATTTAACCTCAAAATTAATTGCTCAAATCAAACTTTGGCAGCGTTTGAATAAAATGTTGCATGTAAGTGAGGCGTTTAATTGCAAATTGAGTATAACTAATGACTACATAAATAGTCATTGGTATAACCTCAAATGAAACTTTATAACGGTTTAGGAACAACTGAAAAATAATTAAAAACAAAATGTACCTTTACCTTCAATAAAATCTGTAGTTTATTCAAACACGATTTACAGGAGAATTCCTTTATGTTGCAAAACAAGTTTAGGCCTTTATTTAAGCGTATACATTTTTTTTATTTAAACGATAAATGATATCGTTCATTTCAACCTTTTAATGGACAACTTACAAATTGACAGTTTTGGTAAGTTTCGTTTGGTTTTGATTCGTTTTGTTTGGTTTTTGGAATGGCTGAGTTTGTAGATTGTTTCGTACAGATTATTTTTCTGTACTGTATTTTTTCGTATTGTATCTCTTTTTCGCCGATCTTGACTTGGATATGTGCACATGGGCAGTTGCGCACAAAGTGAGGAATTTTAGATATTTGTGTAAAACAAAGATTTGTAGTTTCTACATAAGAACGTCACTGAAAATTGTATGAACTTTGTGCCTTTTATAAAATTTTAAATTTTTTGGTGGATTAAGGGATCTTCAAAAAAGTCTAAAATCAAAAGGGTAAGTTTGTTCACACAGGCTTTCTGTGTACACCACTACTTTTTTGACGTTGGCTGGGCCCTTCCCTGATTCGAAAACTTGTACATATTAAAAGGGTCTCCACTCGTTTAGCTAGTGACTTTGTCTTGGCATACGCTCCATTCCATTCGCTACCCTCGGCTGTGCCGGACCTTTCAATACAAATATTGCATTTTGCAGAGGTCAGAGTTCATTAGATTTGTGAGAATAACTTCGAAATATTTATCGCAAAGAGTTGGTACAATGCAGAATTGAAATATTTATAATTGTATCCGGTTTAGTGTGTTATAAGTTGAATAACACACTATATATAAAACGAAAAACTGTTTAAAATGCGCGATATTTTGACATTATCAAATCGATTTTATGTTTCTAAATGTGCACACTATAGTCTTCTATGCCAAATTTCATATTTCAATCATAATATTTTGGCCGCTATTATACCTACGTATAAACCAAAACGACAATGACGACGAACGGACAAAATTTTGAATATAATTTTTGTTTTTTTCCTAATGCCACGAAGGGTGGATATCAGTCAAAAACAGAGGTAGAAAAGCTTACCACATTACCCTGTATTTCGTACAGTAGTTAAGTAAAACAACAAAAAAACTTCAGTCTTGTCATGTTATCGTATAGTTTAGGTGATAACGGTTTGTATAGTGTTACAATAATTTTATTATAAAGTTGGAAATGTTTAAGGGATGTTTCGCACGTGTTATACAAGTGTCGATATCATCTACCTCAGGGGTTTAACTTCGTGTATGAAGTGTTAATTCATTGGACACGTCTCTTGTCTAGAAACTTTATACCTGTCGAGTCTATTATTTAAAACCACAACGTATTTCATAAAGTTGTTCTATAAATATAGGCTGTACTCGTATGTTATCAAACTTTATACATTTTTATGTTGACAGTTAATTAGAAACTAAAACTAAAAGTATTAGTAGAATTTATAATAACAAATCGTATACAATCATAACTTCTAAAACATATAACTAACCATGGAAAACACACTTTATATATACATATAAAATACAATTTATATTATATAAATTTAAATCATTTAATTAAAAAATAATAATAATAATAAAATTAGTGCTATATCAACACTTAACGATGTCTAAAAATATAATATAATATTAAACAAACATAATATTATATAAATCAATTTTGAGCTTGACTTGTGAGATAATATTAGATAAAATAAAACTAGAACACAAATTTTCACAAAAATTACGTTAACTTAATCAAACGCGGTTTCAACGACAAATTCGCCATCCTCAGTGAAACCCGAGCTACAAAAACTAAACTATAACTGTTATGGTTTAAATAATAAATAAATATAAGACTCACCGTCCACAATATTCTGTTTTGGTCGTTTTTTGTATACGACATTCGTATATAAAAAAACAGAATATTGTGGACGGTGAGTCTTATATTTATTTATTATGTAATATATCAATATTCGGAATGGCGAATAATAAATCTTATAATGTTATAGTTTATTTATTATAGCACGTTTATTACTGAAGATGGTGACATTGTACATGAAACGCCAATGATTAAGTTAATTTAATTTTTGTTAGATTGTTACCAGGGGACTTAAATTTAAGAAAAGGCGGAACCAAAATGGTAACAATGTTTGAAAAAGAAAAGTAAAAAAGACAAAGACAAATTTAGTAATTAACAAGGCTCAAATTTATTTAAACAAAAGAAATTTCGACGGTTCAGATTTTATCATTTACAACTTAGAAAGACATCCTGAGACAAATCATCATAAACAACTTATGATTAACAATATTATAATTGATAAAAGTTATACACCCTTAATGTAACATATAATAATTTAAATAAAAAAATTAATCAATAGATTCTGAAAATTTATCCCCCCTTTTAGTTTATATATATATTTATAGTTACAAAATTTAACAATAAAAAAAAGACAATGAGCACAGCTTAATAATTAACAGGATTATAACTAATCCAAAAAAAAAAGATTATACGCCCTTAATGTAAAAATTACAAAATAAAAAAAATGAAAAGATACTGATATTTATTCCCCCCCCCCCTTTTACTTTATGAGATGATAGTTTTTTAAACATTTACAGAATTTAACAATAAAAAAAAATTATAAATGAGTTTGATGTTTTAAATTCAAAAATTCATATCAATTGTAACCAGGTTCATCACTAGACTAAAAATTACATAATATTACTTGTTTGATGAATTTCTTAAGTGCTATATTGGCCAATAAATTTATATATTTTAAAATACAAGAATTTATTATAAATGAGAAGTTTATAAAAAAAAAATATAAATTTTGAATATTGAAATTTTTAAATTGACGTCAATTTTTTTGTTAATTTAGAAAATAACCTCTTGGAGGTTGTTAGGACCGAAAGTTTGCATGCAGGCTCCACCCAATGATTTGTTATATAATTTACAAATAACTACACAAGTCTACATCTAAAGATAGCTTTAAGAAACACATATTCGCTGAAGCAATTTAGGCACATATTCAATATGAGTTTAGTTAAAGTTCTGTAAAGTCAGTTTTTCAAAAAAAAAAAAAAAAAAAAAACATCACTTTTGTGCACTTGAAACTCTGAAGATATATTAAACAAAACGTGTTTTGCAAACAGGACGAAACATGTTAAGATCTTTCGCTGGTCTATGCAATGTGAGGCAAGAATTGCTGGGTTTCTCCTACCAGCGTATTAGCTATGGCAAAAAAAAACACGTTTTTTAGCGTCTGTGCAAAATCAGACATGTTGTAGCATTAATGTTCTTTATTGAAGAAAATCTCTGGTTATTTGTCAAAATTAAAGTAAATTGATTGCATCACAGAAATTCGTTAAGATTATAATTAAAAGCTTCTTATATGACTATAAATTTATTTATATATATTTAGTTTTGTTTAAAACAAAGCTTGTATAAGACTTGCAAAAATCTGCAAAAGTCTGTAAAACGAAATTTTCTGATTTAGAAGAGATTTCTCTAATTGTTATATATTTGACATGTTCAATAAGATATTCTGATCATTTAATGTTCAACATTAGTTTGCACCTATTTCACATAATTGTTCAAAACTTAAAATGTGCCTTTGCAAGGTTTTGTAAAGTATGTTTTAAGAAAAGAAAATTTTTATAATCATTCAGTTTCAAAAAGAACATAGAATATTAAATAAAACATGAAATACATATTTTAAAGAATACATGATAATTAACAAATTATTTTAAAACATTAACAAAATTTAAGATATGATAAAATCTGTAAAGCTGAATACCTGGAAAACCCTGTCGCAGTTCACGTGAGCTTGTGCCGTGAAAACAAAAATTTATTTAACATTTTAGAAACTAAAACGCACAAAACTGTAGATTAACATATCGTTTAAGAACTGAGATGTAAGTTTTGAGAACAAAAAAAATATATCTAACGGAGCTATGAAAGAATGTAGAACATTGTGAGTAATTGCAGGTAGACTGACAACGGGTATTAGAACAGCTAGGCTGACCAGCCGTTGTACTTTGTACTTAGATGTCATGCGATGCTTAGTTTTGGAGAAGGTCGCCAGGTGCCAGCATCTGTCAAGGGACGAAAGTTGAATATATGGAAGAACGATTGAATGAATTTGTTTACGAATTTGATGTTTTGAATTTGGATGTTACAGCTCTCCCCCCCCGAAAGACGGAGTTAGGGTGGAGTCAGAAAGGGGGCCAGAAGGGCCTCCCACAAAATTTTGAAAAGGAGAGACAAAGGGCCAGAAGGGCCTCCAAGAAAAGATTGAAGAAAAGGGGCCAGAAGGGCCTCCTACAAGCTTCTGAAGAAAGGGGCCAGAAGGGCCTCCTACAAAGTTTGAAGATAGGGGCCAGAAGGGCCTCCCACAAAAATTTTGAAGTCAGGGGCACCTGATAGAAACAACGCTTCATAATGCTTTTATTCACCACTCTAGGGTGTAGCCTCCTTCGGCACTTACTTATTAAATTTTGAAATTTCTAAAGCGTCTCAGCTCTTCCCACCTATAATTGGGATAAGCCCAGGACAGAAAGAGCTGAAGGATGACGCAAAGGTCGACATTGCTGTGCATGAACTGACTTTGTACACTAAGGTACGTGGGGAAAGGGGTGGAGTGGCACCTCGGGACACCAAGAGGAGGTGACCACTCCGGGGACCAGGGGAGGGAAAGTGCATAGCACTTTGGTCTTCAGGAAAGGTCGGACTCAGACGGGGGGGAGTATCCTCTGAGCCGACCTTAACAATATATATACCAAAAATAAATAAAAATAAAAGAAAAATTCCTGAAGCCAATACTGGTCAGATCATGCTCAGCGTCGTTATTTTTAAATTCCTCTTCTCCCATACGAAGAAAAATTTAAACTATTCACGGCTCTTAACAATTTCCGTGAGAAAAAGAATTTTGAAAGATCTAAACAAATAATCCATTTTAAAAATAAACAAAGAAGCAGTATGAAACGTTGGGGAGTCAAAAAAATTTTCTGCTGCGCAAGGCAGGGCATGTAATATTTGACTTAAGGTCTTAATTGTAAGTGTAATCATGTGCCCCCAAAAAAAAGGAATTTAAATTAATCAAAAAAAATTGTGTAAAAAAAAATTTCATCAAAATTTTTAAGTGTTAAAAAGATATGCAAAAGAAAGTAGTAAAAAAAAGGTGTAGCAAAAGAGTAAATATGTATATAAAAAGGTGACCCATGACAAAAAAAACAAACTCCGGTTTTCTCAACCCTAGGAAAAACTACTTAAGGAACAAACATGTTGACCTGCTAATAAAAAGACAAACAAATAATTTAAGAAAAGACACACAGGCCAACCATGTTGTCCTACATACAAAACTGGGCCCCTATAATTTGGAAGAAGAAAAAAAATTTTTTACTACACAAGTTATATTATTCAATCAGTGTTCAACATTTTAATTAACAAGCAAGTAGCACCATCTGCCTCAACCAGTCCACAGCCATGATGATAAAAAAAATAATAAATAAAATAATTTTCTTTCAAAATGACAACAAAAAAAAATTTTGAAAGCGAGCTCAGTGTTCTTTAACGAGTCTACTAATCTCAGCAAATCCACTGCCATTTTAACTATTGCTGATAAAAAAAATTAACAAAGTAATTTAAAAAAAAATTTCTTTTAAGATGATGCAAAAATGAAGTGAAAGAACCAGAGAATGACTCAAGAATTATATGTAGTGTAGTTGTTGTGTATATGTGTGTGTGTAAGTATGAATTAATACAGACAAGCGAAAGAAAACTCGAGAAAATTTTTGAAGGAAATTTTGAATATTTTTTTTTTGTTTTTTTTTTTTTTCTAACTATTTTTGGGTTTTATTATTTATTTAAATTTTTTTTGGAATTCCCGAATGAGCCCGCTGTCTGGATCAAATTCAGTGAATGACTAGAGTGCAGTGTATGTAAATATATATATATAAAAAAAAATATTCAAGCAGACAAAATAATTAAAAAAAATTTTATCGAAATTGGTTTAGAAGTTTTTGTGTAAGTGTTTATATGAAAAATAAATAATAAAAAAAAAGACTATAGATTTATATCGATTTAAATATTTAAAATAAAAAAAAAATTTCATCAGCACTAGTTGTGCAGTATTTGAAAAAAGCTGCAAAACATAAAAATTGAGCCTTGTTTAACAAAGAAAAATATTGAATTTAAATTTAGATGATTCCAATGCAAAATTTTGAAAATTAACTAAGGTTCCAGAATTTAAAATTAACCAGTTTATAATTTAGAGAAAACCACGCTAGAATTTAAAGCAAACCACGCTTCCAGAATTTAAAATTAACCACGCTAGAATTTAAATTAACCACGCTCTGCTACCAGAAACATGTTACCAGGGGACTTAAATTTAAGAAAAGGCGGAACCAAAATGGTAACAATGTTTGAAAAAGAAAAGTAAAAAAGACAAAGACAAATTTAGTAATTAACAAGGCTCAAATTTATTTAAACAAAAGAAATTTCGACGGTTCAGATTTTATCATTTACAACTTAGAAAGACATCCTGAGACAAATCATCATAAACAACTTATGATTAACAATATTATAATTGATAAAAGTTATACGCCCTTAATGTAACATATAATAATTTAAATAAAAAAATTAATCAATAGATTCTGAAAATTTATCCCCCCTTTTAGTTTATATATATATTTATAGTTACAAAATTTAACAATAAAAAAAAGACAATGAGCACAGCTTAATAATTAACAGGATTATAACTAATCCAAAAAAAAAAGATTATACGCCCTTAATGTAAAAATTACAAAATAAAAAAAAATGAAAAGATACTGATATTTATTCCCCCCCCCCCTTTTACTTTATGACATGATAGTTTTTTAAACATTTACAGAATTTAACAATAAAAAAAAATTATAAATGAGTTTGATGTTTTAAATTCAAAAATTCATATCAATTGTAACCAGGTTCATCACTAGACTAAAAATTACATAATATTACTTGTTTGATGAATTTCTTAAGTGCTATATTGGCCAATAAATTTATATATTTTAAAATACAAGAATTTATTATAAATGAGAAGTTTATAAAAAAAAAATATAAATTTTGAATATTGAAATTTTTAAATTGACGTCAATTTTTTTGTTAATTTAGAAAATAACCTCTTGGAGGTTGTTAGGACCGAAAGTTTGCATGCAGGCTCCACCCAATGATTTGTTATATAATTTACAAATAACTACACAAGTCTACATCTAAAGATAGCTTTAAGAAACACATATTCGCTGAAGCAATTTAGGCACATATTCAATATGAGTTTAGTTAAAGTTCTGTAAAGTCAGTTTTTCAAAAAAAAAAAAAAAAAAAAAAAAACATCACTTTTGTGCACTTGAAACTCTGAAGATATATTAAACAAAACGTGTTTTGCAAACAGGACGAAACATGTTAAGATCTTTCGCTGGTCTATGCAATGTGAGGCAAGAATTGCTGGGTTTCTCCTACCAGCGTATTAGCTATGGCAAAAAAAAACACGTTTTTTAGCGTCTGTGCAAAATCAGACATGTTGTAGCATTAATGTTCTTTATTGAAGAAAATCTCTGGTTATTTGTCAAAATTAAAGTAAATTGATTGCATCACAGAAATTCGTTAAGATTATAATTAAAAGCTTCTTATATGACTATAAATTTATTTATATATATTTAGTTTTGTTTAAAACAAAGCTTGTATAAGACTTGCAAAAATCTGCAAAAGTCTGTAAAACGAAATTTTCTGATTTAGAAGAGATTTCTCTAATTGTTATATATTTGACATGTTCAATAAGATATTCTGATCATTTAATGTTCAACATTAGTTTGCACCTATTTCACATAATTGTTCAAAACTTAAAATGTGCCTTTGCAAGGTTTTGTAAAGTATGTTTTAAGAAAAGAAAATTTTTATAATCATTCAGTTTCAAAAAGAACATAGAATATTAAATAAAACATGAAATACATATTTTAAAGAATACATGATAATTAACAAATTATTTTAAAACATTAACAAAATTTAAGATATGATAAAATCTGTAAAACTGAATACCTGGAAAATCCTGTCGCAGTTCACGTGAGCTTGTGCCGTGAAAACAAAAATTTATTTAACATTTTAGAAACTAAAACGCACAAAACTGTAGATTAACATATCGTTTAAGAACTGAGATGTAAGTTTTGAGAACAAAAAAAATATATCTAACGGAGCTATGAAAGAATGTAGAACATTGTGAGTAATTGCAGGTAGACTGACAACGGGTATTAGAACAGCTAGGCTGACCAGCCGTTGTACTTTGTACTTAGATGTCATGCGATGCTTAGTTTTGGAGAAGGTCGCCAGGTGCCAGCATCTGTCAAGGGACGGAAGTTGAATATATGGAAGAACGAGTGAATGAATTTATTTACGAATTTGATGTTTTGAATTTGGATGTTACAAGATCTTGTGTTCAAGATTTATTCTATGTAATATTATATACACGGTATACAAGCTGTTTTCTTATAAAGCTCATTTATATGATTCACCGAAAGCAATTTAATATCATGACTGAGCACTAAACTCTTTACTGCAGTTATTACCTCTAGCGTCGATGTTCATTTAACCACCTAATCTATATTTTTTTTATTAAAGTTTAAATATCGTAAATCTAAATCATTGAAATTATTGTTTGTGTAATGTTTAAGAGCTAAAAATTGGATAAATAATAGTTAACCTCAAATTTAAAAAAAAATATTTATATATCTTAAAGTAAAAAGTCATGAAATTAGCATTTATGTTTAAATGTATCTTTTTAAATTCATTTACGTTTTGATATTTGTGGCTTTAATTATATGAAGTCATGTATTTTGTGAGAAAGTGGAAAACAAACATTGACATAATCAACTAGTGAAGTTATTATCACTACTGGTTTCGACTTTTATTGGTCATTTAGAGGTGACAAAGCAAATTAGAAATAAACAATTTTTTTCAAGTTACAAGAGGAGCATCTTGGGTTATTTGATTTACATCAACACAGATTTAGGACCAAAAGTGTTAAACGAAAATTACAACACTTAGTGTGTAATAAAGTAGCACCTAGGATGGAAATACAAATATGCAGAGAAAATTAATAGTATGTAAGAGATGAAGAACTCTACACAAACTTTTCACTTACCCATCAAACGAAAATGAACCGAAAATGTTAGTTGGTAGTTATGAATTAAAAAACGAAAATTAATATGGACTGTATCTTTAAAATTGTATGTATATATTTAAATAAGAGGTTACACTTACTTCGCTTACGTCATTAACTTGTCGTCAGCGTAAAATCAAATAATTTAAACATTTTAAATAATACTTCACCAACCGGTATTTTTGGAAAGTTGGCAACGACACGTTTTATTTTAGTCCTTGGAGGTTACACAGATGGAAAATTTGAAGAAAATCGTTAGAGCTAATTTGAAGAAAATTAAAAGTTTGTGTTTTTTTTTATTATGGCAGCAGCCGATAATTTTTTTGTTATAAAAAATAAATGGAGTACTAAGATATGGTTAAACATACCAACATACCAAGTAGATTAAAATATATGACAGATAGACAGACAGACTACAGACTATAAACTTTTTTTCCGACTCAAGGGCTTTTAAAACGTATATAGTCACACAAAACTCGACATCGGTTTTGACCCATCGCATAAATCGAAAGTTATATATATATATATATATATATATATATATATATATATATATATATATTTAAAAATAATAAATAGGAGAATATAGAAACCGATCATTCGTTAAATTAGGCCACTATACTCTTAGTGGTTTAATTAAAGGTTTGATCTTAACGTCCCCAAATACAAATTGACATATATGATGAATTCAATGAATGACATCATTATAATTTTTAAAGTTTTTTTTTTTATTTTATGATAACTGCTTCTCTTCCTAGTTTTATAAACAAATAAATACGAAGTGTTTAAAGTCAGAAAATATTCTAACTAAAAGATATTACTATTTTATAAGCACCTATTTCTTTCGTTTCTGTAGTTAGCATTTAACAAAGTATAATTTGTTAGTTTTTCCAGTTCCGTCATTTATACTTTCTCACATATGTAGTATAGAAAGAATTATGAAATGGTTGAGAAATCAATTTCGACTTTTTTCAGATATATTTGTTTTTAATTTGACTGTTTTCCAAAGAGTAGGTTTTAGAATAATGTCTGTCTGTCTACCTGTCACCTGTTGTATAGTGTTTTACACCCAATCATCTGGTTTCAATTATGATCACATTTTTTGTTTTCGAGAATATTTAGACCATCTTGGGAGATATATATTTTGTTAACTTAATTTTTTTAGCTGTCATAAAAAACAGTAATTTTTTATTTTGTTATTAAATCGACTTCACAAACAAATTGTTAGTTACCTGACCCTCATCGACTTATTATAGTGAGTAATAAAGTGGGAATTCTGAGGGACCCTAAATGGATCTACAGTATGTTTCATGTAGTTTAGCTTTAAGTAATTCAATTTCATCCTTCCTTTTCCAGCCTTTTACCAACTCTTGTTCGATAGAAATAAGCCTCGAACACAATATCTCACAAAAGTTACCTTTATTTAATCAAACGCGTTTCAACGGCAAAGTCGCCATCCTCAGTGATACATGAGCTACAATACAAAAACTATAACTGCTCATTGGTATTGTCGCTCATGTATCACTGAGGATGGCGACTTTATCGTTGAAACGCGTTTGATTAATTAAACGTAATTTTAGGTATCCTATAAGTATGTCAAAAAATTAAATAACTTGTGGAATAGGTGTAAAAATTACCTACATTCAAAAATCTACCAGACAGTCAGAGATTTATTAGAGAGAATCTGTGCGAAGCAATCCTGAGGAGTGCTAACTAGATATGCACCAATTTTTCATGGCTTTGGCTTCTCTCTCTCTCTCTCTCTCTCTCTCTCTCTCTCTCTCTCTCTCTCTCTCTCTCTCTCTCTCTCTCTCTCTCTCTCTCTCTCTCTCTCTCTCTCTCTCTCTCTCTCTCTCTCTCTCTCCTCTCTCCTCTCTCTCTCTCTCTCTCTCTCTCTCTCTCTCTCTCCTCTCTCCTCTCTCTCTCTCTCTCTCTCTCTCTTTCATCCTTCCTATCTGGTCTCTTACAACTCTTGTTCTCTTCCGTCCAGACACTATTACAACATTGTATAATATCAAACGCACCATATCTTCAACTCTTTAAACAACTATTTAACAAATTTCATCGAAATAGGTTCCGGATATCCCTAGAAATAAAACCTTACTTCACTGTCACAGACACTCATAGCAATGTTTCAAGTTTTCTTTCTCCATTTCTCCTGTTGTTTTAAAGATAAAATCCTTTCAGTCATCAACACATTTAACAAAAGTGAAAAAATAACAAAAAAAGTTGTAGATCAAGTTAGAGTACCTCGGATTGTCATACTCGTACTCACTATAAGTGAGCCCCTTAGGGGACATTAACAGATGTTTAACGAATCTTGAGACTTAAGAATAAGAATATCTTAAAATTATATATTAAATACTAAATTCCCACCCAACAATAAAATATATACGGAATACAAATTAACAACAAACGTTAACATATTTTCTACAATCGGATAAACAACAACTTGATAAAATATTGGTAAAACAGTTTCACAAGAAGAGAAATTAATTTCATTTAGATTCAAAGACGAGAAGCTTTGATGGTACCTTCATATGGCTTCAGGTTTGATTTTTTTTTTCAGTTTTATTTCATTCATGAAACGAATCTAATTATGCAAAGAAAGGGAGAATAAAAAAACTTCTTCAAGAACTTGATCGTTAAAGAGAAATTAAAAAGTCATTACGCCTATTTTATGTGGAAAGGGTTCCGAGTTTTAAACTGTTTTAATTTCAATTTAATATTTCCTGCCATTGAAATGTTCATTAAAACTACAGAATAAAACAAAATTCTCTTCAATTTGTACTGTAAGTCTACAGTGATGTACAGTCTGTACAGTGCTAGTGTTAAGGAATTCGAGATATTATAATATTCCTCGTTATAATAATATGTAATCCTTCATTACATGTAGTTTACTTCGAATAAAGCATATTTTTCTTTATTTCTTATGAAAATAAACCGTGAAAAATCATTACATTAACTTTCTTACAACCTGTTCATAAAATAAGTATAATTATTCGACACCAAAATGTCAATTGTTTGTCAAAAGTGTTAGTGAATCTCTTATTAGACAAATATATTTAGATAGGGGGTACTAAACTTGTATCATTTGTGCCATAAACGTATACCACCTATATATGAGTAAGGAAAATTAACATGTTTACTCTCTACGAAATGATGTAGAAGTATTTGTTACTTACCCAGTTTACAAAGTAAAAGGTAAATTTGGAAATCGAAAAAATTCAAATTCAAAATATAATTTCTTCATATCTCTATATCTCTTACTATTAACTTTGTAACAAATTAAATTAGAAAAATATTTCCATATTTACAATATTCTCGTAATGCGATCAACCTTACCACTCTACGATGAGAAAGAACGAAATTATAGTTAAAAAAAATATGACCACCTTCCCATGAAAAAAAATTCAAAGTGTTGGATCCAAGGTGGCGGATCCAAGATGGCGGACCAAATTTTTGAAGTCATAATAAAATAATATTTTTAAATATAGTACATTTCTCAATCACATCTACCTTCAAATTTTTCTTATTTACGAGATATTAAGCCGTTCTCATACTTTTCACCCAACCTGAATACAATTACGAAGTTAATAAAAACTGTATTTAATATATTTAAATAAAAACATACCCTACTCTATCTACCACTAAAATTTAACATTTCCTTCAGGGACCAAGAAACCAACTTAAAAAAAAATTAAAATTACATTTTGAACGATCTGCTTGTATTATATTGTGTGATGGGACTGGGTAAGTACCATTATGGTCCATTAAGATTGTAGGACTAAACTACCGATAAAAAACAAAAATAAAACTATACATATATAATATATTACACCACGTGTACATTTTTCAATGCTCCTAAAGTTTTTGACTGTATGTCAAAACCTATCACATGACTTATTTTTTTAAATCCAAACTATTATAAGGAAGACCATGTGTGTGTATTGTAGTGAATTAATGGGAAATTATATTTTAACGATAACTCACGTCTTGCAATAAAAATAAAAGATGTCACTGTTAAGAGATGTTTCATATATTTTATATTTGTATTTATAGACCATTTTTTATTAAATATTTAATTAACGGAATGAAAATGAAGAAAGAATTATCTTTAATAATACTTGTGTGTTGTTAAATTTTCTAGATATTCAGAATGAAATGTTTTAAATAACGTCATTTTAATAATTAGGTTTCAAATAAATTTAAAATATTTTTAATACAAGTTAAAAGTTGTTTTCGTAGCATATGTAAACATTTTGAACATTAATATCTGTTTTTAGAAACAGACATTACAGCAATCTGTTAATCAAAAAATATAGTCTGATTTATATTTTCTATATTTAAATAAAAATCAGCATATATTTATCATACATTAATCAAATACTCTTTGTAACATCGGTTTTATTTCCGAATCGACATTATATATATATATATATATATATATATATATATATATATATATATATATATGAATGTGAATATTAGAAATGATTTGAATGAGTTGTTTAAGAATGAACATTTAGAAAATAAAAAATGTAAAACCATACCGAACATAGCTTTAATACTTGACCCCAGCAGTTAATTAATTTTGTAGTATTTAAAAATTATCATGTAATTTTTGGCCTATAGAAAAAATGTATATATATTTCATTAAACGAGGACAATAGTTTGTTCCGTGTAATTTTTTTGTAATGTTATCACTTTTCGAGATTTATTTTAGAGTTAAATACTCTAAAATACCGCATTTTGAAAATACGAAAAATAAAGTATTGTTGTACATTTATAAACCATAACACGTGCGTCTATAAAATCTGAACCCATATGTTATTTATTTCTAAAGGGGGTTTTTTTTTTTTAAACTCAAAATGTCCGATTAACGGAAACTATGTATTTTCGGATCTATGTTTACATAAATTTTACTTTTATTATTACCAGTGGACCACGTCCTGCAAGTATCTCCTTTTCATCGTAAATCAATATGTATTATACGGTGTTCATACGTTTAACGCTTTAAGTATTTAAGTTTTAAAATAAATTTTATTTTGCTAAAAAAATACTTCGCTTTTATTACGATAATATAGTACCAATATTTGATGCATTTATTTTATATAACACTGTGCATTTACTAGCACATATACTAGCACTATATATATATATATATATATGAACATAGTACTATTCGGACGTATTTTCTTCAAAATCAATACCTTTCCGACGGATTCTCGTCTATTTCGCCTCCGTCGGAATTGTCGTAGTCTTTACGTGTAGTTATACTGACTGATCATGTATCTACCACAAACGAACTCATCAAATATTTCAAATCTGTTTCATTTGTAAAAGTCATTGCCTCTCCATTAATAAATATTTATTATAATTCAATATAAATTCTTTTGATTGTTACTACACGAAGATATATGTTCTTTTAAAATCTTCTTTTTTTTACGGAAGACTAAAAAAAACGGTGATAATAATCCTTGATTTATTATTATTGGTAATTACCAATTATTATTTATTTTTAAAATTTATTATTCTTAGTTATTTCATTTTTTTTATAAACTGATATTTCACAAATTATTGTATATGTAATATTTTTATTAAAAGACAATGGACATGTTCTACATTTTTAATATGAAACTTACTTTTTGTTTTAACTATTGCTGTCTTCCAAAACAAACAATATTATTATTTCGAAGTATGGCCACTGTTAAACACATTCAATAATAAGTTGTATCTGGTCTATACTCAAGGGGATACAATAAGAAATGACAAACTAAATAAATATCGGTTGTGGGGACTGTAAGGGACAAAATAAAAATCTTTTTTTAAAAATTCTTATTTCTTGTTTTGAAATTTCTGAAGTGCACCACTTATTTTAATACGTGTAATTGCCCCACAAACTTCACGATCCCATGGTGCCTGTAAAAAAAAATGTGATAACTTAAAATCTTTAAATAATTTACTAATTTTAATCTTTTGATATTGATGAAAGTAATGTGTTTTGACATGCATTGAAAGACTGAAATTAATAAGAAAACAAAAAGCTAAAGTCTTTTCTTTTACTGTTCAGAGTAAAAGAAAAACAGATAATGCTAGAACGGCTCAGATTGTGGAGTTGAAATCTTGAGGATATCTTGTGTTCGACTTTGCTTCCGTGCTCACTTACGAAGTATTGTTTACACGGTAGGCCTACGTATATCATTTAAAAAGAGTAACATAGTTTTAATAAAATATAAATCATTTTACCTAACACTGCCTCATATTCATTCTGTTTAAACGCCCAACCAAATGTATTACCACTTAATTTTTTTAATATATTTATACTTTATTATCATTTTTAACCATTTCAGAACAGATGGAGGTTTTTATTTCAAACCTAATGTTTTTTTAATGTTTCAAAAACTTGGGTGATTTTTTTATTTGATGCAATGGGTAAATAATTTCTACATAGGTACAATCAATTGTCGTACTCGAAAAGTTTAAAATATTCTAAAATTTAACATACCTACGAAAAAATGTTTTCTGATTGCTAAAAGTTATTAAACTAATTTTATATCATATAAAATTTCAATGGCTTTTTTACTCCTAAATATATTCTGGACCCTATCCGTCAGGCGTCAATGAGTTTTCTATCAACTGTTAGCAAAAAAAAATTATGTTCGAAACAAAGCTCTCAAACGTTTGACTTTTTAGACAAATACTCAAAAATACTATTTTAATGTTTCGTCCAACGATCCCATTAACAGTAAAACATATTAAGTATTATTTTTCTTTCCAATATGGCGTGGATAATTTGGCCTACTACTTTTTTGGAATGTGATTAGTATTTGTATTACGTGAAATTCGATTTGGTTGATATTTGTTTCTCTTTTATGGAGTAAAAGAACAATAAATAAATACGTCCTATTACAATTTTTATTTATTTTTTTTAACTGAAAAAGATATATTATATGTATAGCTAGTTTAGAATGAACAAAAACGTAGAATAAACTTTTGGAAAAGGCGAATGAATTCTGAAATAATAACAAAGGCTTTAATAACGTACGTTAATTAGTATAATTAGTTGCATAAAAAATAGTTTCAAAAACTTATATAGGTATTGCTTGCTAAGACTTACAAAGATTAATCTTTTCAATTATATGTATAGATACTTCAAGGTAGACACTTATTTATTAAGTAAATTAGAACATCAACCGACAATTTTTTTTTTTTTAAAGTAATAATTTCAACAAAGCAAAACCCATCTATCACTGAATCACTTCCAAAACTCTATCAATTTGCATGTATAGAAAGAACTAAGCTCAAAGCAATACATTCAATATTTCTGACACCACTCGGAACTTTTAATACACTGGACTATTTATCACAGTGCAATAACTGCCCATCAATCCCGCTGAAAAAATTCAAAATTTTCTTACCCATAAGAACTGCTTAAGGAAGCCAACACAAGGTAAATGTAGTGCCAACAAGTAACTTAGTTACTTGTTGTTGTGTAGTTTATTTAGTTATGCTTTTATATTTTATCCACCTATATAAACTTAAAAAATTGCCTTCTAAATTTCATTTGGAGTTACAAAATAATAAGCGATGACAATCCAAGAATGTTGTACATAATTATAATAAATAATTACTTTATCGCTGACTATATTTAGAAGAAAGAATTATATAAAAATTAATTAATTAATGAATTTAAGAAAGTTGTTTAGTTTTGATTCTCATGTTTTAAATGTCTAATTAGAATGTTTCCTATTTTTCGAAGGTGCAACATTACTTTAATTCACTTATCAGAACCCAGGTAAATTTGGTAAATGGAGTCTTTTAAAATAATTTGCTTTACTCTATATTTTATGTAAGTTGCATTTTGATAAAACCGTAGTTAAATAAATGTAATATTGTGTAAAGTTAAAACAAGACTATACCATGGGCGCACCATGGTAGGGTCTCGTATTTGAATCAGTAAAAAAATAAATAAATAAAATCACGCCCATATGTGAAAGTGATAGCTACACAGCGAGAATATATTTCAACCTAACATTAAAAATTTCTAAATACATTGTAAAAATATGTTCCACCTACACGTGGTTACACCAAGATGTAAAATGTTTATTGAAATCCCCCCGAACAGTAGGGTGGACATGTTTAAGAATAACAAATGAAACAAAATATTTTATTCAGGTTTTGTAAAACATGTTATTAAAATTTAAAAAATTAAATACAAACCGTAGTTCTTGCTTCACTTGATTGATGAAATTTAAAATACTTAGAGACTTAGAATCGTTGAAAACGGTGGAGTACATACAGAAATGTATAATTATCTGCCCAAGCATTTCGATTACCAATGACATAACTGTATAATGAACCACTTTTTAATTTTATTTCAATTATTTATGGACGTATGCGTCAGAATAAAGTTTTATGTAATCTAATGTACTATAAGTGTTTATTGTCATAGGAATACATAATGAGCAATATGAGAATGGTATAATAGCTGAAAGGGCTGTTGTAAGATGAGGAAAAAAATTTAAGAAGTTAATTTTTATGATTATAATTCCGAATGGCAACAACAAAATGGTTAAGTTACTTGACAAAAAATAAAATAAAAATAACTACTTTGAGGATATTCACTTTGCATCCGACTTTGGCTTCTACATTTAATGCTACATAAAATTATGATATTATAGTATTTTTAAAAATATTTTAATAAACTGTCACACATGTTTCTCATATTTTATACTGATAACAAACGGTTAAGTATTTTTTTACTAAGCATTTTTTTTACAGGAAATGAAAAATAAATTCTATAGCAATAAAAAAATTAGGATAAGGTTAAAAATAAAACGCCGAGTATAATTCCATTAAACATTTCATTAGTTTTATTATACAACAATTTACAAAACATATTACATAATTATGAGTATCTAAGCATCAAAACTATTACTTAATACTTAAATAAATTGTCTGTTATCAAAATCGTAATCAATCTACAGAAAAGACATGTATTTTTATTGAAAAAATCATCTTTCATTAAAAAAAACACAATTTCACAACAATCATACATTAAGTGAAACAATTATACGCTTTGCGTTAAAAATTATACATACAAAAAGATTAGTCAAATAATAGTAGTGATTTTAATTATTAAGTTAACAGGTAATACTCTACTTTTCACAACAGTTGAAAATAACAGAATTAAAACAATGTATCATTTACAACAACAATAATAAGCGGAATTTAGAATTATACAAAAAAATAACATTAGACAAATAATAGAAGTGGTTTTAACTAATTAAGTTAATAGGTAATACTCTACTTTTCACAACAACAGTTCAAAATAATAGAATTAAAACAATGTGTCATTTACAACAGCAATAATAAGCCGAGTTTAGATTTATACAAAAAAATAATATTAGACAAATAATAGAAGTGGTTTTAACTAATTAAGTTAATAGGTAATACTCTACTTTTCACAACAACAGTTCAAAATAATAGAATTAAAACAATGTGTCATTTACAACAGCAATAATAAGCCGAGTTTAGAATTATACAAAAAAATAACATTAGACAAATAATAGAAGTGGTTTTAACTAATTAAGTTAATAGGTAATACTCTACTTTTCACAACAACAGTTCAAAATTATAGAATTAAAACAATTTGTCATTTACAACAGCAATTTTAGTTCCTGTCTGTAAAAGTAATTTTAAGAATACAAATTTTAAAAAGAAATCAATAAATATCTTATGAGAGTATAGATAAAGAAGAACAAAAGTGCCCTCATTATAAAATTTAATTTAAATATACCATCGCATGCGATAAACTATATCAAGTACATTGGAAAATTCTCTTTTAGATTTAGAATAATTATATATGTGGTTGTTTTATATACAAAATATTTTTAAAAAATACTGTGTTTTTTATTTACATTTAGTTATAAGTCAATTATAATGTGTTGAAAAGTTTTAGCTTTTTTTGTCTGTGTACTTGTTTGGTATATTAAAAACAAATGTTTATGAAAATAATAAATCATATCTACATATATGTATAGACATGTGCAAAGAATATAGTGGGTATATATTTGGAATATATATATAGAATATATATTTGGATATATCTCAAGATATAAAATTAAAGTTATTGCAGAAAAAAGATATATTAATTATTTTATTTTGTTTTATATTCTATATAGCGAGGTACCAACATTATAAATTCATAGTAACACTAAATGGATTTGACAAGATCAGAGGAGACAGACTCTATTGAGAGAGAACTGCAGATTATGTAAAACTTATACATATTCTATATATAACAATTCCTATTTTATTAAACTAGAATACCTCGTATACTGTAGTTATGATAAAACAATCTTGTTTTCAATAGTAAAATGTGTTTATTTTAGTATTTATTTTAGTTCTCATAGTGTTAGAATTTTTATGATATTTTTGAGTTAACGTCACATGAACTTGCTCATTTAGAGGCATGCCCTGATAAAATATTATAACTAGTGCCCCATCAGATGAAACACAAGAAAGGCCATTTTGCTATATAACCGAAGATTACTCCAGTCCTATGGTTGGGGAACCTTTGGTCTAGTAGCAATTCTTCTGACTTATAAAGCATGCAATTTGAAAGGTCTATAAACAGTGTCCCTTTAGGTCCATGACCTACCCACCTGCAATCTCATCATTTAAGTCGCCCTGTGACTAAATCTTGGGCTTCTTTGCGATGATATTATTTGGTCTGTAAAGTCATGCACCACTTGGGCCACTTTTTAAAGCCTTACATAGAGATCATATGCCATTCTGTGTATTATTTATTTCATGTTTTTGAGAATGTAGAAAAAAATATAGCGGAATTATATTAAAATATATCCTGCCACACAACAAAGGTTGTATAGTAAATCAGACTGCAAATAAGTTGATTATATTGAATATTTAAATTTAAAGTCACACTGGACTTTCATAATTTTTTAATCCACTACAATTACTGTGAGTGCTTTTATAAATATTATACTAAAATAAATGGCAAACATATAACCATGTACTAGAACTAAATTGTTTTCCTTTTTGCTTAGAGGCAAAGAACGTATCGGTAATCATCGCCTTATAAAATAGGGAATAAAAACCCTTAAAATAAAGACCCTTCTCGCTAGAATACTGTAATATCTTCAAAGCAATTGCAGAATATGTTTTGGTCAAATGATAATTGATAGGAACGAAGGAGAGAGATTGAACCCAAGATAACACGAAGAAAGGTGTAAATTCTCACCCTCGTCACCGCCAAAGTAAGTATTTACTAAAAATACCTGAGGGTGATAATTTCTATTTTGTCTTAATAATATCTTTATGAATACCTTAATAGGTAATTACTTTTAGTATCTGAGCTGTGTGGAAATAAAACATTATTTCAGTTAAAAAATACCAAAAATAATTTATTGTCTTCCATACCAATAATTAATATCTTGTACCCAGTTAATGATATCCAAATGTTTGTCAATTAAAATAAATTTGTATTTCTTCTGAATAAGTAAAACTATACTAAACCATTACCGTGATCTCAGTGTCCATCATCGAATCTAGGGTTGAACTCTCGGGGAAGTCAGGAAGCTGAGCTAATTTAATAGGTTCACCCCTCTCAGCATTTGCAAGCGCCGCTTTAAGAAATCCTATTTTCCTATTCTTCTTCCTGGCACTGTTGGGATTACCGTTTCTAAAATCCACTTTTCTGTGTTTTACATATGCATTCAACCTCTCTGTGATTTCTGTAATTATGTGTGGTCCTAAACAGATTTTAAACATAAATGTACTACAATATTATTTTCTATTTATTATTTTATTTTTTGTTTACTAAAAAATATACAAGATTCGAAAAGGTTGTTATATACATTTTCGAGTTGCCTTTTTCTATACCTGATTATTTAAATGATACTACATTATAATAGGTTTCTAATAACAATACCTATACATAAATATCGTGATAAATGTACTTTATATTAAAAGATCACATGTTACCAAAACATTTACTTTAAAATGACATATATTATAATGTACTATATTTATAAATTCCATGTATTATATTTACTTGAGTTTACTTCTGAGAGATCGTTAGTGGTTTCTTCCATGTCATCAGTTTTTGTAAATAGTTTTCTCTTCACTAAAACAAAAACACCTAAATATTATAATGTTTTCTAACTAATTAATATACAATACAGATCACATGAACTGTTTTCTCTGAAATAACATTTTTACTTTCAATGTGCCACAACGTTTGAAATCATAATAACGGATATCTTTAAGTATTCGAATGAAATGTCCCCAAATGCCCAAGAACTTTCATAATTTATTGTACAATACACTGTTTTGTTTAAATGCCAGTTTTCTGCCAATATGGTGATTAATAACATTTGAAGTAGACATGACAGACAGATATATAACTTACTTTTAGGAACTCCGGGATCAGTTGACTACAGATTCTATTAATATATTTTCAAGCTTCCCTTAAGTTATAGTTTGTCATTATCTATGATAATATAAGAATTGTCAACAACATCGAAATAAACAAAAACAATTTCAAAGACGCTTTATAAATTAGCTGTATATTAACTCCGTGTCGGCTATCTTGGTTAAGTATGTAGCTAATATTTGTCCGTTGTTTGTCATTATTATTTAGTCATATTTTTGTATAAAATTTGTTAAATAATTGTTTAGTAAAAAATATATCGTATAGTTATATTATATATGACCTATATTGTTATTTTATAAATTGGGTAAATTATGTATATATATTATAAAACAATAATGCTCAGCTGTTCAGTACCAATAATATACAACTATCAGATATTTTATATTATTAATATTAGAATACTTTACGTGGCCAATATTTTATAGTCATTTTAATACTTAAGTTGTTTAACCAATAATATTATACTAATAATATTTATTTTAATTAACCAATATCTCTAAGATAATAAAAGAAACTTTACTCCTGACTTTATATAACAAAGTTATTAATTTCAACTAAGGAATTTTTATTGAAAAGTTACAACCACAAGCTAGTAATAATAGTGGTAATTTTATCTTTTGTGCCAATTTTCAAGTGCAAAATAAAATCTATGTTTAAAATCATGTTGAATCAAATCCAGTTATTTTTGAAATAACGCATGATAAATTTTGAAACAAAAATCTCCATTTTATCATTGCCTGAATATAGTAAATAAACTTGAAATGTAAATAATTATGTAATGGAATATTTCATATACAGGTAAAACACTAAAACTAGTAATGATCTATGGTAATTTAGTGCACGATTTATAAGTTATAAAAATACTTCTTTACCTCCTTGAGGATGTAAAACACCAGTCAAGCTGTAGTGGTCAGTAGACGTACTTGCTGACTGGTCAAGGGCTTCTCTTGCTGACTTCCTACAGGCTTCCAGATCGTCAGCTGACAAAGCAACATCTGAACAGAATAAAATATAATGATAAATATTTAAAAAAATTATATTTGAAAAATGTTAATTTTCGTAAGTTCTACTTTTCAAACTTTATTATTGCGTATTAAATAAAAATTGAAGTATAACATAATATCACCATATTCTTCTTTTTTCCCCCTTTTTTTATTTCAAGTGATTTTGAGATTTTTCAAATAACTATAACCTTTATCGATTCTGGGGTATTAAGCAGTGTGATTTTGTGTTGATAAATATGGAAACTTATTATTTTCCATTTTAGAGAGAAATTTAAACCTTTCAATGGAACAAGAGTATTATATGATAACAACTAAGGCAAATCCAGTAAGGTAACTAAGATATTAAATACAAATAAATTATCAATCCTTAGATAACTGAACTATTAAACATTATTTGTCTTTACTCCCGTTAGCAATTAGTTTTTAAAAGAAAAAAAGAATATATTATATTATGAAATTTTATTACAATTTAAGTATTTACCTCTTAATTCTTCTGTCGGTTTTTTATAAGTTGATCCTTTTGTAGATTCCTGCTCAGGAATGTTTAATGATGGCAAAACTGTATATTTTATGTTATTAGACAGAGCTAATTTCACAATTTTACTGGTCCTAGTAGACATCTATAAAAAAAAAAAAAATTTATCAGACATAGTTTTTTATCAACACAGATTTAAAAATCAAGATTAAAATGCAGTTAAAACTTGATACCAAATAACATAACTTTAAAATTTCCATTTAAAACATACTTTAATAATTTATTGTAGAAGCTGATTTGACTAATTTTATAATTCTCGAAACATTAGTTTAAAAAATTATTCTAGAATGTTTCATCCAATTTAGATTAGTAGTTTTTGAGTCAAATCGTAAATACAAATGAACAACAGTTTTTCTCTTTCAAATAATATAATCATATAATATTGCTAAATAAAGTTGCTAGCAACACTTGATTGAAACTTGGTTTATGTTCCTTTCAGTAAGATATTTTATTGTAAGAAAATCGTATTAACAGTAACTTATGTCTTTTCAAACCCACGGATAGATAAAGATAGCGGTAGAGGGGGGGGAGATTAAGTTAAAAGGATTCCGAATGTTTACTTTATCTATTAGACTTGTTTTGTAAAAAAATAGTCCAAACAAAGTAGGTAAAAAAGTACAAATGTCAGTGTGGCGCTCTATTTAGATTACGAAACAAACAATGATGGTTTCTTTTCTCTTATGTTATCAGTAAATACTTTTAGACGTTTCAAATATTTCAGAGACGAAAGTAATTAATTGATATGTATATGTTTTTCATAAGTGAATCTATTATAAACACAAATAAGGAGTTTGTCATAATAGATATATTCGTTATTATGAACTGGTCATGAGGCCATGATGCCAAACTACAAATAAAATAAGATTTCAATTCTTGAGTCATCCAGAAATAGTTAACCTGACGTGGTTCTTACAGACTACAAGAATATTAATTAGTATACGCTCGATTTGAATGGTACAGTTTTACGATTTAGTTTTTCACCAAATTGTATTGAATAGTATGAACAATTGTGAACTATTACAAATATGGTTCATTTTCTAATATTAACTAAAAACTCCCTAATATACATTTTTAGAGAGACACCAATATGTTTAGCTTGGTCATCAACAGTACAAACTCTTGTTTTTACAAACCACAAAAATTCGATATTAATATAAAGACTGGCAAAGACGAAGCTATAAATAATTATACTTACATGAGATGTGAAATAAAAACTGCTACTCTTTCAAAGTTGAATATTTCAAAAAAGGGTTTTCATATTTTAGTTTTTTTTTTTTTTTACTTTGAAAGATAACTTTAATTTAATACTATAAAATTAATAAATGAGCATAATTGAATACCCATCCCGAGAATAAAACTTTTCAAAATAATATAAACTGTCTATTTAAACGTAGTTTCATAGAAATTAATGTATGTCCCGTCATGTTTATCAAAATAGGCTCTAATGATTTCATTAATTTTAGCTCATTTTGCCTAAGGACTCAAATTTTTGCCTAAGGACTCAAATAAAATAAATTCGATGCTTATAAAAAAATGTAAGTTCTGAAGTAATCATTTAAAATATATAATGAACAATATTTGTAATAACTAGAATAACTCAAAATAGTCCAAACGATTGCGGTAACATTTTGGTGAAAAATGAAGATCTAAAACTCAAACCAAAAGTTCAATAATATTCCAGTACTCTGTGAATACTTTACATTTGTTTAGGACTATTCAAAGTTTAGGACCGAAGTAAAAAGTACTATTCCGATCAATAAATGACACTTGTTCACTTACTAAACAGTGCCTGATCAATCAATGGAAAAACAACGTAGACAGTTTTGTAATTTGTACGTTTTGAAGTAAAAATTCATTTTGTATTTTTTTTTTAATTAAAAAGACAATCTTTAAATTTAAGTTGTATACAGCAAACTTTACATGAAACACCACTGAGTGTGAATATTACAAATCAAATAATGTTCATTTTTCTTTATGTGCCGATTTTAATTTTTTTTAAATGAAATAAATACTGAATTCAGTCATAAATAAGTAAGCAAATTTGATTGATATATTATAGACGTAGGTAGATGTCGGCAACAAGTATAGAGTCATAAACCTTCCTTGCCTAGAACATTTAAAACTATTACAAAAATTTCCCTTTTTTGCAATATGTCATAGCTATGACACAAGTGTTAAAATAAACTGTGTGACAGAAATGTGCAGATTTTCGTTAAAAGCCCTCTGAAATAGGGCTGTAAATCTGCCTGACCTAAACAAGTTCAAAGATAATTTTGCCGGTGGACTCCTTCAAGGTTGTACATGGCTGGAGGGTTGGGCCGATGAATAGCTGGGGTAGGCCGGCAAGTAAATCCCATTAGTCACGCCTCTCCGAATACTCCACTTAAAACTGAAAATGTTATAAATATGCATTATTTGAGAATAAACTTGATACTGTAATCTTAGTTATCAGTAAACAAACAATTAAGTGTTTGTCTCATTTTAATTGGCCGAGAAACATATATTCAATAAAACTTGATATAAAACAGTTTATATATTTATAGTTAATGTACACTTTTCTTAGTCATTCAATCAGAAAAGTATTTAATTAATCTAGATTGAACTTGTTTTCTAAATGGATTACATGGAGCTGAATCAATTAGTATATTATTATGGATATGCCATCAATTATTACACAACATGAAATTTTAGAATGGTGGAAAAAATTGTAATTTTCTTAGTTACAGTCAGAATTCTATCAAATTCATTTCCTAAACGATTAACATTGAAATCTGCAATTACTGGATTAGGTTGAATAAAATGATTTTTTTTTTGTTATTCAACAGCTTACGATTCTTAGGTAAATAGGCAGTGAGAATGGATGCTTGTGGATGAGTGTGAATTATAATTATTGTGGATGAGTGTGTCCTTCTGTTGTTATAAAACAATTTAACAATTTGCTGCTAAGAAGTTTTGGTTTCTATAGTTAAACATTTTCGTGAAAAACAGTTGGGACAATGGCTCATGGTTGATCACGGCGGGAAAATATAGAGTATTATAATTGTATATTGTTTATCCATATCAATAATACATTGTAGAGTCTTATACCAATATATTTGTCTTTTAATTATAAAATCTCAAATTGGGCAACAACTGTGAAGTTAGCCGTACAATTTACGACTGTGAATTGCGACAAGTGATTTTGTCTTACAATAAAACATATTAAATAGTTCATGTGACTTGCGTACGGATTTATTGTTATTGGGCTTAGCACAATACATTTTTATAAAATAGTTCAGCAAACAAAAACCACTTCTTTACACGTAATTAACTTAATGTAATCATAAAAAGAAGGAGAATAAATTTTATTACTTGGAAATAAACAGTTATATGGTTTCAAAAATTAAAATTTACTCAACCTGACTTTATCTGATTTTTTAAAAGCATAATTAATTAAGCCATACTATTCAATAAATAATTAAGAATACAAGTCCATCTTGATACCGAATAACTTAAATTTTTTAAATTTCATTTAAAATATGCTTTGATATGACTAAATATTTAGACTATTTTTACCAAAAAAAAAAATGTTTTACGAAATTGTACAAGAAAACAAAATTTATGGTTCATGGTTCATGTTCATGGTTCATAACTGGGCACATTCGTTTGAATCGTATTCGATTTTTGTAATCTATCTAAAACATGTCAAAATCAGTTGAACCTAGATTGGGATATTCGACCAAAATGTAATTAAAATCAAAATTTTGTTTAATTTTAACATTTTACGTCAAAGTTAACTTTTTATATTTTTATGTATATGATTGAAAATTTAAGTTTTAATTTCATAATTTTGTAGTCAATATTAAAATAATAATAATAATTTTATTGCAATGTTGAGATGAATAATTTATCTTGCAATGACACCTCTGACAGTCAATAATCAAGAGAATATTAAAAATCAAGAAAGCTATGGTCAAAATTTAAATTCCTTTCATTAAAGACGTTAATTTTTATTATTACTATATATTACAACAAAAATAAACTATTTCCAACACTAAATAAAATTAAACTATAAAATATCTTAGTAAAAATAACTTACCTTTACGGGTTGTTGTAGAACTCGTGACAGAACGAACAATGAACAAACAGTACAGCCGACTTCTTGGTTCTTTGACAGTTGTTCAACGTTGACTAAGTAGGGGTAAAAGAGACTAAGTAGGGGTATCAGTCTTTTTGGTTATATGAAATTGTAGCTTTTATTGGAATCTAAATAGACATTAGGTAAAGATAGTCCTAGACAAAATTATAAATATTTAAAATTAAATATTGTTTGGCCTACTAGTCAGTATCTACATCATTGTTTTAAAATGTAACGTTTGCTGATACTTTTCTAGTTTTACGATTTTTTTTAGAAAAGGTGCAGTGTGTATTATCATATACATAAACACAATCATATGAATCAGAGAATTTAATGGAGCAATACATTATTTATTAGTATAGAAGATAATATGTTACTGAACGACATCTGTGGTTGCATCAACCCTCTGACAAATCGCAGTGTAGCTTATTTTATGTACAGAATATACCTTGCTTTATGATATAAGTTTTGATTTTTTTTGTACACCTTAAACACACAAAAACTCATAATTTTTCAAGAAAGAATACAAACTTAACTACATCTGTAGATAACTCATTGCTGTTTATCGCTAACTAAAGTTGTGAAGTATCTATTTATAATTGCTTAAAATATGTATATATACGTACCTAGTGTTATAAAATGAACAACAGGGTTTTAAGTGTGTAGTATTTATTACATTTAACTTACAATCATAAATAATACATTTTATGTAAGAGAAACTTAGACAGTTTTCCCATAAGTATTCAATGTGAGCCCCATTCGTCACACGGTACACATCGAGTCGATAGCCGAGTTTGTCCCAAACCATGATCAGTGTGTTTGGAGTAATTGTTGCAACAACTGCTTCAATCTTGTTTCTTAAGTCGGGTTGGTCAGCTAGTAGCGGAGTCACATACACGTGAACCTTTATTTATGTCCACTTTAGGTGTTTTCGATTCGTCACTGAAGAACCAGAAAATCTTCACCGTCATATATCGTTTGCAAAGTTGGCACTTATACCGTAGTCTATAGGCTTTAGAGCTTGTAACAACTGCAAACGATAAGGATGTAGTTGTAAGCGTCTCCTTAAAACTCTACACACAGACGTCACTGGAATTGCTAATTCACGACTAGCTTCCGAACTGAGTTCTTCCGAACCAAATAGTTGTGGTTTGATTGGTGTAGCTGGTGTATCACTGAAGAGGACAACCTTGTCGTTGAAACGCGTCTGATACTTAGGTGTATTTTTTTTATGAGGATTGTCTTCTGTGTGTTTGTTACACTGTATAGTTTTTCTCATAAGTCAAGCTCAACATTTAATATATTCTATTCAATAGTCGCCATCCTTACTACAAGCGCTGTATAAGGAAGTCAGAGGAAACAGTGCATGCGTGCCAACAAAACTGTTTGAGTTGTTCTTTCTCTTGATGTATTATTTATAATAATTAGTTAATAGTATTAAATAGTACAAAGCCTGAAAACTCCAATATTCATTTTGAAACACCCCGTATATTTTTTTTGTATTATTATTTTATTTAAGTGATCAAATTTTCACGTTTCTTTCGTTTTTAGTGTAAAAATTTCATTTAAAAAGTCGATGTTCAATTCAAAAGTTAACCTGTATTTTACATTTACAATGGTGGTATGTCATATATTACGAACCGAATCATGTATTCATTTGAAATCATCAGAGAATGTTTGTATTGTCATTATGAACTAATGTCCACAATATTAAGTGGATAAAGAGATTTGTTTATTTGTTATGACCATTCAAGATACGACTTTCTACTAAATCTCATTCTCATTTTCTAGAAGTTCTATTTAATTGATAAAATTTTCACGTTTCTATCGTTATTAGTGTAAAAATTTCATTTAAAAAGTCGATGTTCAATTCAAAAGTTAACCTGTCTTTTCATTTACAATGGTGTTATGTCATAAATTACAAACGAAATTATGTATTCTTTTGAAATTATCAGAGAATGTTTGTATTGTCATTATGAACTATTGTCCACAATAACAAGTGGATAAAGAGATTTGTTTATTTGTTATGACCATTCAAGATACGACTTTCTACTAAATCTCATTTTCATTTTCTAGAAGTTCTATTTCATTGATAAAATTTTCACTTTTCTATCGTTATTAGTGTAAACATTTCATTTAAAAAGTCGATGTTCAAAAGTTAAATAATTGTATTTTACATTTACAATGGTGTTATGTCATAAATTACGAACCGAATCATGTATTCATTTGAAATCATCAGAGAATGTTTGTATTTTCATTATGAACTAATGTCCACAATAAAAAGTGGATAAAATGATTTGTTTATTTGTTATGACCAATCGAGATACGACTTTCTACCTAATCTCATTCTCATTTTCTCGTTCTCATTTAAGTTGTATTTAAGTGTTAAAATGTTAAGTCAACCTCAATATTTGAGTTATTTAAATTAAAACTTAGGAGTTGTGTGAAAACATTACCACATACCAAATTCGATAAAACTCGGTCTACTAGTTTGGGTCATACTTTACATACAACAGAGAGACGACAGACTGACATAATTCCCACAATTACTTTTTTGGCTCTTATAGGACTTCAAAACGGATAGCCTATATCCGCGAAAAACTCAACATGTTTTTCAATAGTCAAAATTTATATTTTAATCCGTGCTGTCTGTGTGCGTAGTACTCTTCCCCCACACTAATAATTTAATTTATTTCATACATTTCATTAATTTACCAGTTCGATTGTTGTCAGTATACTGTAAATAAACCATATATGCCATTTTGTTATAGATTTAGGTTTTTAAATACGCATGCTCATTTGAAAATAAAATGAGCTGTTATATGACAGCGATCAAGGTTTCTTTTTTAAATTATATGGAGGAAGGATAATAACTTATATGATTTTATTGTACTGGTTTTTATCTTTTATTTGGTAGCCTACTTCATATTTCCCATTTTAGCAATACATATTACCATTTAAACAAAATATGTAAGCTGCTATTATCATTACGACAAAAAGTTTATTCACAAAGTCGGTTACAACGTACAATATATAAAAAGTTTTTTTTTTAATTTTTTTATATATATATAATTATATATCTCGGACCATTTGGGCGTGATGCTTACACAGAGTTACAGATAGGCAGACAGACAAGAAACGTGAAAGCTTTTAGTTTTGCATAAAAATGCCACAAATCAGATCGATATAGTGAAGTCAGTAAAATAAATTAGAAAGAAAGCCTTTAATAAATAAAATGCAAATAACAAATAACGAAGTTTGCAAAAAAACAAGAGTTTCTAAAATATGACGGCTGTAGTTCCTGAACTATTGCGCTTAGTTTAACATCGTCTAGAATAAAAGCGAATGTTTCAACCGAAAATGCCGTAGAAAATAGGTGTTACTCTTTTAAAAAACACGTAGGCCGCAATAATTATGGAAAATAGCATTCGTTTTTCATAAAGAAGAGTATTCTATTCACCTAGTTAATTACAATACCTATGCAATATATACAGAGTTTAATAAAAATATATCTATCGGTTTGGCATAATGCTTGCACATTCATTGTTGCAGACAGACACAGATGCACTGATACTATTGGGTTTGCTTTATAACGTTACAAAACAGATAGATATAGTGAAATGAAGCAACAATCATTGAATAAAGAAAACAACAATTAATTTTTACTTTCTGACTAATATAGAAGGAAAGTAATGGTATCATGAAAATTATTGTAATGGAGATTTTAACGGATATGTACGTTTTGAGGTCCACTGAAATTAATTTAGACCATTTTTTCAAGAGTCCGTGAGTCTATGAACACCTTAACTCCCAAACGGTTTAACCGATGAAGCTGACATTTTGCACACTTGGTTTACAGTAGAATAGTAATATCCCAAATATTTTTATGTGTGTTGTAGTAGCGGAACTAGTAATAACGTAAATAATTACCACAACTTATTACTTTCGGAAAATTTTGTGAACGATTTAAGCTCAGAAAAGGAAATTTGGTGTATTACATTTCCTCAGTAAATGGAACGAATCCTATTGATTTTTATAACGCTATGTCAAACAGGGGTGCCACTATACACAAAAAGTGAAAAAAAGTGATGCGCGATTATTTTTTGAACCCGTTACTACAGAAACGAAATTAGTATACACATTGCCACTGTAAAAAAATGCATCCAAACTTTAAGGTAGCGACATCAAACCTGTTAAATGGATGGTCGGGAAGTACGCTACTTATCGGCAAGAATGTGAAATTGCGTAAGTATGAAACAGGAAAACAGTAGAGTAATATATGTGAAAATTCCTGTGGTTATTTGACCAACCTTTCGTCCGTATACCAGACATTAGAAATTTTTAGATTTAAAATCTTACCGAATTTGGACAAAAGGTTTTTGCATTTTGTGGCTGATAAACCAAATGTTAGATTTTTTATTTTATTTTACCAACGATTATGCCACAAAACCCGCTAATCCGTGCGTCTATCGACGAATTGTTCTTTAATTTTGAAATTTAAAGTGTTAGGTTTATATATTTTATGGCTACCGTGAAGAACGAATGAGGTACGATTCTCAAATTACTTTAGTACAAAACGTCAGGTCAAATGAAAGACAACGAATTTCGCTAAACGTTGTAAATTTCTATACTTTAAACCTTTAAAACGACTTTAGGGGGACAAGGCCAAACATAAGTGTCAATTCTTAAAATACTCCGGCCACTCTTTGGTAGATGAGACATGATTTACAACCTAGTGTTTGAGACAGTGCCGCACGAGGGACAAGGTCTTGTGGGCGCACTTGTTTACTCCTTTATTTGGTAAATTGACACTTGACAGTCTCGTGGTTACTTTTATAACACTCATGTTACAATTTTAACTTGTCTATATTAAAGGACACATTTATCTGGTCTTATTATTTCTTCTTCGTGGATGATTTATGAGTGTGTAAGTCTCTCCTTCTTTTAGTTGAGAAAGAGGTAATTTTTAACTGTGGAATGGCATAGTTTACTATCTACAAAATCATTCGTATAAGTGTAGAAATCAGTAAAATACGTAAACAGTTTTGTTTGTTCTTCGAGTGTTAAAATGTCTTTATCGCTCTCTGCTACGCCTCGGGCGGCAACTTTTTCTCTCGTTCGATTAAGACCTACAGGTACTAACGCTCTTAATAAATAACAAAATCTGATTTATCATTTTCTTCCTTTAATTGAGCGTTTATGGATGTCAAAGTCAATTTTTTAAAATAAATAAGTTAACAGTTAACACGAAATTAACACTTTTTAATGATTAATTTTTATTTTCTCAATTGATTTCTTCAAAACCTAATACATTTTATTTTCAGTAGTTGAATAAACTTGTACTTAATTTTGTTTGTTTCAACCGCAATCAAATTAATATAGCAATAAAATCACTGGCCGAATTTGATATCAATCGACACAGAATTAAACACGGAAAGACCGGAGACAATAGAAACAAGCTTTGAGTGCTAGTGAGTAACTCTCCGGTGCACTCAACTACACTGTTAAATAAAAATCTATATTTATTACTGTTTTATAATCACGTTTTTGAAATCTATTGGTGCTACATAATGCACAAACAATCGAATTTGTAGGATAACTCGGTGATCAGAAAAAGCAAACATACTCATGAAAAATTAATAACATTTTTTTAATTAACCTAAAAATCTTAAGTTTCAGTAAATAATGTGCAGATCAATTTGACGACAATCAGTTTCAGAAGACTAAGAAAATATAAAAAATCTGTGTGAACGTTAAAAATCGCACATTTTGAGCTTAATGTGCGCCCTAGAGCGGAATGACATGCAAGATCTTACAAAGATTTATTAGACAAACAACCCTTATAAACAAGTTTAATAACACTTCTAATTGTAAACAATTCTGTATTTACCCTGATGATTATCCATATATATTCATCCCACACTCATTTCGTTTGTATATTTGTGTGTCGGCCTTAGCGAGTTGCGATGCTGAATTAGTCTGAATAAAACACCAATCATTACACTTGGTACATACTAACGATTTAATCGTTTTTGTGTCACCTTTGAAAGTTGCTGTTAGCCTATTGCTTTTAATTTCAAAATTATAATATGAAAAAAATATTTAAAAGTTTTAGTTTACTTATTCCAAAAACATGGGTAAAACTCTATAAAACTATTCTTATTTTACCAAATAGATTTTTAGTTACAATGTTAAATTTTGCAAATGAAACTAATTAGTTTTTTATTTAGGTAACAAGGTTTTTATTTTAAGTACATTTAAATTTCTCATAAAAAAATCCCAGCGATATCATCTATGGAATATTTTAAACAATCTGTAACGTGGATATGTTTACATTTTTTTCGAAAGTTAGAATACGTGTACTGTTGTTTAGTCTAACTCAAGAACAGGCGAACCGATTTTTATGATACTTAGTACTTAAATTAAAACCAACTTGTTGTGTTGTCTCAAATTAAAACCCATTAGTCTCTTTGCTATCTAAATACTTGTCATACGTCGTCCAAACAAAAAAGAGCTGGAAGGATTTACGATAGTATGACAGGAGAGTAAAAGAAATTTTGGTGAGAGGAAGCACAGTGTCATTCATTGGTAGAATATAAAACCTATCAGTATCTCTGTTATCTAAATACTTGTCATACGTCCGAACAAAAAAAGAGCTGGAAGGATTTACGATAGTATGACAGGAGAGTAAAAGAAATTTTGGTGAGAGGAAGCACAGTGTCATTCATTGGTAGAGTAAAGAAACATTATTATTATTGTTAATGACAAGTGTAACAGTATAAATATTTTTGTTTTTATTGATATAGTGGCATTTTCGAAACTTAATAAACATGTTTACAGTAAGTACGTTTTGTTTAAGGGCACCCAAAATCAGGATTTTTTTTTTCGCAATTTTGTTTTGGTGGTTTATTTTGCTCCAGAATTTTCTATAGCCAACTATTTATAATACTTACATATAAGCAGTTGCTGACACGTAAAAAAAATAATTAAAAAAGCCTTACAAACCATTTCGGCAATAATTTTACAGAACTATGTGCTCTCGAGCTGCAGTACTTTATATAGTATATAAAGTATATACACCTATTGGTAATTTTTGATAGGCCTTTGATTTTTCTCTGTGTAATTGGCTATTCTTACTATGGCCAGGATGTGTCTATAGACAAACTAGAGTGTATAAACCTTTTAGATCGGAAAGGTTTAACGGTGAAATATTACTTAGTGATGAGCTTAAGTGTTCTTTACAATAACAGTTGGTGTTATTTTAGAGTAAGGTGTTATTTGAAGAAGAGAGTTATTATAAAAATGAAATTTACTAAAAACATAATCTCAAAAATTGAGTTAAATTAGTTGTAATAGCCGGAATTATAAATGATGTTGGTTAAATTTTGAAATTAATTGAATTTATGTTTGAAACAAAAAAAAATAAAAATTAATTATGACATGAAGAGAAAAATCTTCTTCTATTGTGATGACCGATTCACCACCTGGGTATTTTCCCTACTTCTCAAGGGTACGATGAGTTGCCTATATTTGGGTGTAAGGAGCAAACCTTTGTTTGTCAAATCTTTGTTTTGAAACCTGTACCGAGTAAACATGTTTCAGCTATCTTTAACACTCAACGACATTGTAACTTTCATAAACTTTAAAACGCCGCCATTTTGTTTAGGGTGAACCTTTTGAAGTCGGATTTGCGGCATTGTATTCTACTAAATTAGACCTTTAATTTGATGTACAACTCGTACTCCCCATAAGCGTATGGGGACACGACTTTTCAAACTAAAAAATGAAAAGTTGTGTGATGGCAAACCCCTCAAAGGTAAAGGACGTTTGACTGGTGAAAGGATTAAAAAACTTCAAATCTTTTACGGATTAGCTATTAGGAGGAATACCAATAGTTTTTCTTTGTTTTACGAGAAAGTTGTTTTCAAACACTAAATGACACGTAACTCAATAACTATTAGAGATAGAGCTTTAAATTTGAAACACAGATAGATTGGATGTATAACTAGTTCCTTTCACAATCTTTTTAAAAAATATATTAATTTTTAACAAAAATGGAGTATGTTAAATATGAAATATAGGAGAAAAAAAATCATGATTTGCAAAAAACTCTATTTTTATTGTAATTTTGAAAAAGATATGTACGGAACTAGATATTTGAATTATATTTAAAATAAAATAAAAATTATGGTTCTATCTTTAACCGTTCTTGAGATATGTGTCATTTAGTTAACTTTGTCGGTATATGGGATTTCGGGTGCCCTTAAGACAAAAATCTCAGGCATGAAAATACTGCCGATAAACCCTCTACAATTATTAATACAGAATATAACAGATGAAAATACTTCCAAGTTACTACGTATTTAAAAAACCTCTTATGCAAATGTCAAAACCTGTTGATTAATTATTGGAAAATGAAAATACATAATACAGCATATTTAAATCTCTTTTATTATGCTAGAGGAAAACAAAATCTTTCTAAGACAAATTCTCAAAACACATCTTGATAAAATAGCCTCACGATCAAATATATTATTTTACATTTTATTTAGACATGTCTTCAATCCTTCGGATATGAAAATCTGTGTAATGTTTTTAAATTTGTCGAAAGTGAGAATTAAATAAACCACTCACATGTTTATAGGGTTATATAAAACGAAATCCGGGACGAAATCCCTTAAATATGACAAGTGTATTAAATTTTCTTCAAATATTTTATTAAAATGAAGTTCAAGTAATAATTATAAAAAAAGAATACAAATCATCACTGTAAAAAAAAGTAAAGAAGGATTCATTATTTGCTTTTAGTAACAATGAAAACTGTATAGGTAGGGCGTTAGCTTGATTCATATATTATTCGTACAATTCTGCCGTAATGTATAAAAGTCCCATATTTCTATAACTATTCCGACGGACCTCCGTCGGTATTGGCATGTCCGGCGGGATAGTCATGTTTTCATAACTATATATATATATATATATATATATATATATATATATATATATACATACATATATATATATATATATATATATATTTACGTCCATGCCATTCCTACCGCTTTTCACTCACGCGCACGACATTTCTGCCGTCCCAAGACCTTTCTGCCAGGCGGCAGAAATGTCGTGTTCATAAATGAATGATGCGTGAACATAACAATTTTTTTTAGTTTTTTTTTTTAGAATGGTAATATTTTTTAAGCTATAATAATCTTTAATTATAATAATGTTACACATTAAATAGCAATTTTCCATTTATTTTTTCATTTTCTATAAACGCTTGTAAAAATATGAAATGTCAGGGATAAATCTGAGAAAGTCAATTCTTAAATAAAGCAATAAAACTTGTTCTTTATTATTAAAAAAAAACTTAAAATTGACGTTAAAATTTCATTAGTATTTTGTTATGATTTAGTTGTATATCATTATTTAAAGAATTTTTCAAAATAAAGTTAATAAATCAACTTAAATATAGAAAATGTAAGTAATATTTATCTTATAATGAATGATTTATAAATTTAATCTTCAAAACACATTTAATTTTGGTTTCTTCCTTATAAAAAGTAATGAGTTTAGTTATAAAATTGAGCAGGAATATAGGCCTACTAATAATTATTTGTTCTACATTTATTTTAAGACTTTTAAATAGATTCAATGTAAAAATTGATATTCGCATCAAAATATTAATTAACAGAATAGTTACTAATTTTTTTAAAACTACAATCAAACAATTATAATAACCTTTATAAAATTCTAAATTATTCAAGCTTTTTAGTGAAAAAAAAGTTATTTTTTGGCACATTATTTTCCGAGATTAAGTTAAAAATAAAACTTTGGTTATGGCATCTCTTTTTCAAATTCTAATCTCATGGGGACCTGATTATATTACTACAGCTATCAAATTGTTCATTTTCAATTTGCATTTAATTATTTTCACGTTTAGGGTTAAGGAAAATAGATTTATATATATTGTGTAGTATTATTTGTTATGGTAAACTATGTTATTGTTGTAGACTAGTTTCATAACCTCAATAATAAAACATAAATCTCATTTTCAGAAAGCATACTGTAAATGTATATTATATAAACTATGCAAGTATTGAATAAATAATTTTTAATTATGAACAAAAAAGTAAAATTTTAATTAACCTACTATTATGATATTTTTGAAAGAGTATTTACGATTAATTAAATTCTTTATTACTTCGGCTATTATTTTTACAGAGAATTTTGTAGGACTCTCCAATTGTAAATAAATACGCTGGATAGTTAGTACTTAGTGTAAACTTTTTTTTTTAAATTAAAGATGCATAGCCTACTATTTGAAAGTACAGTATACCTATTTTTAATTATTTTTTCTCAAATGTCCCTGAAATTATGAATTTTGTTTCAAACACAGATTTTGCCAAAAAATCATTTTCACAGCTTTTGCTTAATTAAATGATTTCATTATAATATTTTCCGAAAGTTTTTTAAATTTCTATAATAAAAGGTAAGACAACTTAATGTTTTAAAAAAAATTTTTTGATGACAAAATCTAAGATTTTAAATTGAGTTTATCTTTTATAGCCTATTTGTTTTTATCCATCTAAATAAATATAAATATATAAATATAAATGTTTCATATAACTTGAAAGTTACGATACTTTAAGGAATAGCTGACTAGAGCGTTTTAAAACATTTTGGATTTTTTTTTATAACTATTTCTATATGTTTTTAAAATTAAATCGCATCCACAGGAATTTTTTATATAAAATACCACAAAAATTATCATTTATTTGGATACAAACTGACTAAATTACCCTTTTGGCAGAAATAAACTATCTTTTTAAAAAGATTTTAAAAGTCATAATTTCATGGTGGTTTGAAATAAAATGTGTTTTACTCCAATTGTTTACAATTATTGATAAGTACCAGCCATCCTGTAAATCATCAAAGGTTAAATTATATTTAATAAATAAATAATAATTTATAACTCACCGTCTGTGACTTAACTTTACAAACAATATGTAGTCCTATTGAAAATTCCTATACAGGTTTATTACAGGTAGAACTGAGTTTGGATATACTTTCAAACATTATATTTAAAAAATATATATTAGTACCTTAAAATAAAAAAATTAAGACGTTTATTTTCATCAAGACTTCATTTTAATACCTTATAAGATAATATGCTCACAAATTTGATTGAACCGTTAATATTTTAAAATGACATTGAAAAAAAAATCTATTTATTAATCATGCACGGATATTTTTAGAATTTTTTACTTAATTAACATGTAATAGATATATAGTCCTACAAAAAAATGTGAGCACTCTAGTTTGAAGGTGAATAGAAAAATAACCAAATGACCTAGCTTTATTTTGTGTCGGTAGTTATAATTTTTGAAGTTATGGCTCATAATTATTAAAAGAGGAAGAGCGTAAATAATGCATATTTTAGATATATTTCAAACATCTTAATGAAATTTTAATAAATTTGATTTTTATATTATGGTGTACAAGTTTGAGCTTGTGTTACAAGGGCGTACCCAGGATCAAAACTAGAGGGGGGCAAGCCGGTCATTCAATATAAAATTGATTATTAAAATAGTTATTTCAAGAATTGTATTAAATTCCAGCAACAAAATGTATAATAAAGATTTATTTTTGCTTCCAGGGGGGGCAGCTGCCCCCCCTGCTCCTCGCTGGGTACGCCCATGTTGTGTTATCCTTTCAAGGAAAATATATGTTTATTTGTTGAAACAACATTTTCTCCGGAGTGGAATGTTGTAAGATTACTTGTTTGGTCCTGTAGTGATTACAAGGCATGAAGATTAATCAGATTTAAATATGAGGATAATATAAAAGAAACCACTGGTTTGATTCATTGATATTTGTATCAGTTAAGTAAGGCTGCGCACAGCAACAAACGGTGTGCGAAAAGTTAAGAAACGAAGTAAGTATTTAAAATTAAATATTACATGCTGGTATTATTTATTGTTGGATGTAGACATTTGTTGTTAGGTATGGTTATAGAACTAGGCTGTTTATAGAGATTTAAATCACACCAATGTATTTCGGATATGGACTTTGTTTAAAACTTACCATATGACTAAAGAGTAGGTACGGTGGATATTATAACTTCAGATATATTACTATAGTAGTTTATTTTATGTTTAGATAAATTATTATTGTACGTTTATTTATTTTTTTATGGGTGAGGTATTAGACCTACCAATAAGTAACTATACAATCGACTTATGATAATTAAATATGGATTTTAATCTATTAATGAAATTATTTTTATGAACTCCATCTGATTGTTCCAATGATTGCTTCCATCTACATCTTTTGTTAGCTAGTTTTGATAGTAGGCCCCTACCATTAAAATGTACAATTCAGTTAAAATTATTATATATCCCTTTGAAGTTTACATTATTATTTTGTTCCTTACTTTTCTATGATACATTTTCACCTTTCCATACATACCTCTTTCCACGTCTAGCACACAGTTTCTCTTTCTCATATTTCAGTAAACAATCTAAGAATTTTGTAAGTTATAATAAAATGATAATAAAACACATTTATTTTTATTTTTTAATATCCACTTTTAAAAAAAATTGTGTTTTATTATCTTTAAACACGGAATTCCACTAAGAACCATCGGTCTCAACAGCAATGAAAAAAAAATAATAATAATAATAAAATGCATTCTCTCTCTCTCTTTTCTTACCCCTCCCCACTACTTCCCATCTACTGTCAGTTTTTTTATAGGCTTACTCACTTTTCTATCACTCACTCATATACTACCAGTGTTCTATTCTAATATTTTGCATTCCAAATCTTAATTCAAGATGCCTTATGTGAAAATCAATGCACTGTCACAGGTCAGAGGCGTCGGTGTGAGCTGATGGGCTAAGTGAACCCAATGAATTAAAAGATTTGATCACTTAGTTAAATAACATTGTGATATAAATTATTTCAGCAATATCATCTTCATAAAACTTCTAATATGTATTGGTTGTAAAGTACTTTTTATTTATTACAATTTAAAAAAAAATTTAAAAAAAAACAAAGCACTGGTTTTGGTTTTATGACAATAGTAAAATTCCAATTCATAATATTTTGAATGTATGTAAACTATTTTAACTTTGAAATATAATATATATGATAGGATTACATTTCTATTAACACTTACAAGTATTTTTATAGAATGTAAAAATCACCTTTGGAAGTAGAATCAGAAGAAAAATGCATTCTAAATATTATTAACACATTTTTATTAACTCGCTTTCTTGTCTGTCTGTACAGGTGGAAATTTTAAACTAACTTCTAAATGAGCTAGAGACTTGAAATTTTAAACATAGCTCGGAACTGGATGACAATGCAATATTAACTCGTTTTCGGCCCCTAATTCTCTCTCAAATTCAATATTGTCTTATACAATGAATATTAGCTGTTGTTGAAATAAGTTATACATGGTTTAGGATATAAAAATAATAATTAGATTTTCTTAATGATCCCTCTAATTAAATATTGTCTTATACAATGAATATCAGCTGTTATTAAAATAAAATATACATGGTTTATGATATAAAAATAATAATTAGATTTTCTTAATTCTTCCTCAAATTAAATAGTGTCTAATACCATTAATATCAGCTGTTATTGAAATAGGTTATGTGCATTATTGACAGCTAGCTTAGCACTTATGGGATACGTTACGACATGGTTTAGGTTATAAAAATAATAATAATATTTTCTTTAAATGTTTTTTTTAATTTTTCATGGCACAATACAGATTTATAACACCATACAGTTTGTCCTGAAAATTTGTGTAAGTACAAAGTAATAAATTGAAATAATTAAACTATTGAAAAAAGATAAAATAATATGAAAATTTGTGATTTTTAAGTACAAAGTTATAAAATGAAATAATTATACTGTTGAAAAAAAGATAAAACAATATGAAAATTTGTAATTTGTAAGTACAAAGTAATAAAATGAAATAATTAACAGATTTAAAAAAATAATAATCATAACATAGTATTTTTTTAAAAAGTATACTCATAACTAAGTAAACATAATCTCATTTCAATTATTGTTATGAATCTTACACCAAACTTGACACAATACCGCTAGCCCATCTAATGGTTTGAACAATGTTAAATTAAGTTGAGTTAAGTCGTGTGGGTTTTTAAAATACTTTTTACATGGCTACTTTCAAAATATAGGGCCTATTTAAGAACAACAAGGACTTAACCCAATTTAATCTAACACCTTTCTAGACCAAAATAAAGTACGCAAATACAACACTAAAAATCATAAAATAATAAAAAATCAATTTGCCATGTTTATAAAACGCACTAAAAAGTATTAAATAAATAATCATGCCCCATAATGATTTTTAACTCTGTACAAATTGACCTGAAAATATGGGACTGTAAATTTTTAATGGTAGCTTTTAAAATAATTGTAAGATTAAAAATGAAAAACTTGGAGTGCATGGAATAGATGAAAATTAAATTTATAAATCTGGATAGAATTTATATAGCACAGGGAGAAAATATTTAAATTAAAAAAAATTTAAATTAACTTCAATGTCCTATCTTACCAAAAAGGGTTAGCATGTTAACTAACTCTGTGGGTTCTTCCTGGAGTGGCGGAGTAGAGAAATTTTAACAACTATCTTACGATTATATATATTTATAAAAATAAAACATAATTTACAATACCAGAGCATCATATTATTATAATGAATAAAATTATCAACAATCTTCAAGGTCAATCTTGGTTTTAACAAAGAGAATAATCAGGAATTCGGAATGGAGCCTTTATCAGACTTTATTTATTTTGTATTGTCTGTTCTAGCTATTAATATGCTTCCATAACTGTTTAATAATTTGTTAGAAGAAACTTATGTAAATTAAAACAACAATTTTTTAGTATAAACCACAATATTTTAATTGAATTCTTGTATAAGTCCTTGACAATGCTTTAACTAGCGAATCCATGGTCGGCAAGTTTCAATTAAAATATTGTGGTTTATACTAAAAAAATATTGTTTTAATTTATTTAAAATGGAATACCACCAAGTACCTACGGTCTTTAGCATAAATAAATAGAAACTTAAGTTATTATTTTACACTATTGATTTCTGTGACACGTTTAGTTTTGTACAGATGTTCGGTTAATCTTGATTTTTCGGGTCTGTAGTATTTTAGATGGGCTAAATGTTCTTTAAACCTAGTGGTGATTTTTCTCTTTGTTTGACCAAGATAAGTCACAGTCATTAGGGCTACATTTAATTTCATAAATAACAGAAATAATAGAAGTTAAATTTAATATAGGCTAATATTTTATGATTTTTTTAATATTGAAGCTGACTTGTTTTTGTTTTATTTTTAATAGATTGTCAATGTAGGTCATCATACTACTAACAGATCTATTTTTATAAAAATGTTTATTTATTTTTTTTTTTTGATAAAAATTATAATTTTATCTCTTAGAATTGTTTTTCCCCAAAATATCATTTCCGAACTCAGAAAAAAGACGTTCTTTCTCCAGCGGAGTCTACGTTTTGCTAGATATTTTAACACTTTTAACAACTTCATTATCTTCCGATGATTCTGAATCTTCTTTACACTCATAATTAGAATCAGAATCATCGGTTTCTAATGGATGTGTGTTTTTATTATTAGAAAGTGTTAAAGGAAGCAGGAAGTTCTTTTTTCTGAGTTTGTTTGCCAACCTATTAAAGTATTCAATTTTGGCTTTTTTTATAATGTGTACAACAAGGCTGCTCAAAAGCTCATCATACACATTATGTTTATCCTCAGCATTGTTATTAGCTTGAATTTATAAAAGTACAAAATTTGACTATGGCTTCTTCTAAAGGCATTTTTTGGAAAGTTTTTATTTTAAGATTTTTTTTTGGATTTAACAGCCAACCTTCCAATTTTACTTGACCAACGCTTCTCTAACAATGTGGCAAAATCGTCATACATTAATATAGTTTCTCTGTCATTTCCTTCCCCTTCGTAAACCTTTGAAATAGTCTGACTCCTAGCTAATTCAAGAATCGACTTTAGAGCTGGGAGGACCCTATAAGGTATTGACGGTTTTCCCAAAAGTCCTGTCTCATCATTACAACCCGAGATGTCCAATACAGCTTGTACAATTGTATTGAAGTACATCGGGTTTGAAATATTAGACATTGTTTTGGTACCACTTTGCTCGTTGGTCGATAGCTTATCATTAACTACTTTAAGGAGACGTGAAAGTAGTCTCATTTCACTACTGACTTGGTGTCTACTTTCTCGTCTGCTCATATGAAACTCGCTTATGTAATTCATAATTAAATTATCTGAAATGGCTCTCCTCCAAGTTTCATCTTGATTCATAGCTGGGAGCACTTCATTTTTTAAATGATCACTGACTTCTACCAATGCAGAAGCCGTGCTGTACACCCTAACAGCCTGAATCTTTGTTTGCCCTATACTTTGAGCCTTAAACTCGGAACAGCTATGTTTCAGGTGAAACCATAACTTATCTCTGCGGTACCTACCACCACAGTATTTACACAGTTTAGTGTTTGTGAAGGTAGGTACCCCAGAATGCCAAGTTTTAGGCAACAGTAAGGTGCATTGTCCCCCACTTTGTAATATTTGTTTATTTACAATTTCTAAATTCAAGTTTCTCATTTTTTTGGTAATTACCAACATTTGCTTCCTTTTTTCTGCTTCTTATGTATTAGAGTGTTTGTTTTCAATATGCTTTGCAAAATCCCGAGGACACAAGTTACAATAAAGGCACTTGTGTCTCCTTCTCGGATGTTGCGGTGCTTCCGGTGAGGCTTCTGGTGGGGCTTGCGATGGGACGTCTGATGTGGTTTGTGCTGGGACTTCTAATGCTACAATCTATAAACAAAATTAGGTTTTATTAAAATGATATAAACTAAATAATTATCTTACTTACACCAATCCCCTTAATAGTAAGTATATATGAAACTTCAAACGACTAATGTCTTAAAATAATTGGGATTGGTAAAATAACAATAATAATAAGGCCATCAGAACCTTTGCTACCAAAAAAGTCATTGCATTCACAGTGAATGACTCAATTATTACATGTTGTCTTCACAAGAATATCAACTCGTATTTTGCTTAAAAGTCATATAATTACAATTTAAATTTCAATAGATTTAAGACATTTTTCACAAAGAAATTTTGTAATGAAATTTGTTATACTTTTTAAAATATAAATAAATAAAAACAACTAATCAAGTTTATTTAAATATTGTATTAAATGCTACAATATATTTTATTTTTACAAAAAAAAAAAAAAATTGTTATAAAGATTACTACACTTGCACAACAGCACTAAAATACAAACAAATTGCTATGGATCTTTGGTCTCAAACCGCATAGAAGAATCTTACGTTTGAACCTTTGGTACCAAAAACAAAATCATTAAATTCGTAGTGCATGAAGTAGTCATGGAGAATAACTAATGCCTAGACCTTTAGGAGCGTACGACCTACAGTACCTTTTGTATCGACACTCTAGTGCCTTGGATAAAATATCCGGTGGCCGCTATCGCCCGACACATTTAACCTGTACGGTCTGCTCCATTTGGTTCGGCGCTTAATTTTTCTCTCGTAATCCTCATTATTATTTTCAATCTGCTATATTTTATGCTTAAATCACGGATTTCAGTTGTTTTTTTTTATTTATATATTTCTATATTGTAATTTTTGTTACAAAACAAATTCCTACTTAATTTTAATTGTTGATTTAATTAAAAATCAACAGTTTTTATATTAAAACATAACTTTCTTTATTGTAAACATCATCTAAATTATAGCTGTATTTTTCAATTTTTAAAGAACAATATCGAGTACTTACTAAAAAACTTCTATTGCCTGATGATAACGTGGAAATTACCTGGTTAGTCAAGCTGTCATTTTTATAAGGGTCACTGGGTATTTCAAATATATACCTTCACCCATCTTTGTCTTACTCTTTTTCTTTTATTACATGTTGTCTTCACAAGAATATCAACTCGTATTTTGCTTAAATGTCATATAATTACAATTTAAATTTCAATAGATATAAAACTTTTTTCACAAAGAAATTTTGTAATGAAATTTGTTATACTTTTTAAAATATAAATAAATAAAAACAACTAATCAAGTTTATTAAAATATTGTATTAAATGCTACAATATATTTTATTTTTACAAAAAAAAAAAAAAATTGTTATAAAGATTACTACACTTGCACAACAGCACTAAAATACAAACAAATTGCTATGGACCTTTGGTCTCAAACCGCATAGAAGTATCTTACGTTTGAACCTTTGGTACCAAAAACAAAATCATTAAATTCGTAGCGCATGAAGTAGTCATGGAGAATAACTAATGCCTAGACCTTTAGGAGCGTACGACCTACAGTACCTTTTGTATCGACACTCCAGTGCCTTGGATAAAATATCCGGTGGCCGCTATCGCCCGACACATTTAGTCTGTACGGTCTGCTCCATTTGGTTCGGCGCTTAATTTTTCTCTCGTAATCCTCATTATTATTTTCAATCTGCTATATTTTATGCTTAAATCACGGATTTCAGTGGTTGTTTTTATTATTTATATATTTCTATATTGTAATTTTTGTTACAAAACAAATCCTACTTAATTTTAAATGTTGATTTAATTAAAAATCCACAGTTTTTATATTAAAACATAACTTTCTTTATTGTAAACATCATCTAAATTATAGCTGTATTACCTATAGCCTACATTCCCTAACAACGATAAAGTTCACTATAACAGTTTTCTCTGAAAAACAAATTTCGTTATGTATTTCTATTAACTCTCCCTCAGTCATATTTGTGAGGTTTATCAGCCTTGATAAAAAAACTAAATTTCATTATTTGTAGACCTATAGTATTAAAAAATAAATATTTGTTGAGTTAAACAACTTTTGTTATGCTGTATTTTAATTTTCCTAAATTGGATATCCTCATTTATAATTATAAATTTATATTAATATATGTAAAAATATTACCTGATTTAATTTGGTTGCAAGTTCTGGGACTCTTTTCAATGAACTGGTATCTACAAACAGATAATATCATATTATAATGATTTATAAAATAAATAAAAAGAGAAGTAACTGTTGTATTACAACATTTTTATTATTCATAAATTTATTCTAAATTAAGGTTTTATAAATCTCTTATTTGTCTGAGATCTCTCTCTAATCGGGATTTATGAGGGTCTTTTCAATATACTTGTAATTTATTCTTATATTAGGTACATTTATGAAATATAAATTAACTAAAATATTTAAGAATTTACATTTATAAAATAGATTTATTTAGAATATCTATAATTAATTCTAGTTACAAAAGTTTATACAAAAATAACCACGAAAACCATGTTTAAAGGATCAACTTTCCAACAAATTTATTAATATATTATAAAACCAAAGATTCATTACCTCTCTCACTTTCTCATAAAACATATTTAATTTTTTTATCTATAAAAGAGTTTTGAATTGAGACAATTGGCTTCAAAGAATCGGATATTATTTTAGATCAAATTTTAAAATAATATAAATACACTTTAATATTCTAAATAAAAAGTGTCAATAGTAGGCCTACAATTGTGGTTGTTTGTTTCTTTATCAATTCTTCATTAATTTATTCAATCCTGTGTGTCAAGTAAGTAAAACATGAGTTATAATATATCAATGAAACAATATACTCAATAACTAATTTAAAAAAATGTATCTTAACATCTGTGAATAGCAATTTTTTTTATAATTTGTATTTTATTTTATCATTCCAATAAAAAATTAAAAAATAACCTCAAAATATTAAGTTTGTTTTATCTCCCGTATTTTATTTTATAATAATTCTAGATAAACATCTAAAATTCGCCAAATTTTATTTACCAGAAGTTATTCCTTCTGGCTCGGTTGAAGGTAATATTGCTGGAATGTTATATTTTCAGTGACTGGGTAAGTATGTATGTGTGTTTATTCCATCATAACTTCTTAACAGCTTAACCGATTTTGATTTACCTTTAGTCTAGTAAATGAAGCGTTTAACCCCTTAAAAAAATTATGACGGTCGGATTTTTATGCACAAGGTGGCAGAATGTGTCTTAAGGTGTGTCAATAACATTAAACGACCATGGTGGTTTTCTGAAAATTTAAATTGGGGGAAAGGAAATGGCATTTGATTTTTGTGCCTTTCTTGCCCTTATAACTCTGTAAATATTAACGATATGAAAACTGTGTTCTTACCAAAATTATATCTTATTCCATTACAAATAAGCTATAAGTTTTATATTTTTATTGTTTCTGTAGTGTCAATGTTAAACGAGATATGACTATTTGAAGTTTATAATAATGAAAATTGTATACTGTATTTATAATGTACAGTTAACTTTCTCAACTGTGTGTCTTAATATTAGATATTTTAGTTGTCTTATACATATAAAAATATGTGAAAATATAAAAACCCTTAAAAATACTAAAATACGAAGTATAAAGGTCTGATTAGGTTATATAACATCCTAATTAAGGAAAATAATACTAAATATACGGTAAATATATATATAGATACGCAACTGTACCCTTTCTGAGGACTGTCCTATTCTGATGACCAACTCTTCAGAAAGGGGTCGGTTTTGTATAAATCCTCAGAAATGGGACATATGTGTACAGGCTTGCAACACACCTCCGTTTTTCATTTCTTTAATGTTACTTACTCCTGTCATTAATTTCAGTCAAAAAATAATTAGGAATTTTAATATCTATATTTTTTGTTATTACAAGAACGATAAGTATGTCTTCAATTAAAGTATATACTATTAGCCTGATAAATGTACACTTTTAACATAGAATTTATTTTTATAATGGATTAAAATTAGGATTTAAGTAGTTAAAAGTGTATTGAGGGCGGCAACCACCCTTATATACATTAATATGGCCGGCGGCAACCACCCTTATATACATTGAATTTTACGCGAGTTTTCTGATTTATTACTGTTTTTATTTTACTTAGATACAACATTATGATGAATCAAATTTCACAGTCTTATCTCATTTGTTTACATTTGCTAGCTGATAATGTAATTAGTTTTTAATTGCACAGTGTTCCAAAAAAAATTTTTTTTTAAATACAAAAAATGATTTTATTTTGTGTACAATCCAAAACCAAGAAAAACTACAAGCTGTACTAAAACTGTTTATATTTAACAACGTAAACCATAGAAGACTACGGAAAGTATGTGTTTATGTTCAAAATGTCCACCAAGAGCTACTTGACAAAGTTCCAAACGAGTATAAACCGCATGTATTGCTTATATTTATAAACCGCATTCATTGTGAATATAAGTAACATAAACATAAATAGTGAGTACCTGTAATAAATGAATAGTCTGACACAGCCATATTAAACAATAACCGTAAAATTAAATATATTCAAATACATATCGTTTCATACTGCTACAAGTATAAAAAAATAAATTTTGATATTAAGAGAGAGGAAGGGAACCTATAAAGAAAAGATATGATAAGGAAGACATTGTGAACCTAAAATAAGAGTGTAAACAAAGACCAACTCCCATAACGCATAAACCGCAATTTTTGTAGATTTCGACCAACACGTTTTTTCGGGACTCTTGAGAAAAATTAGATTAAAATAATATTCTTGCAATAAATTATTGTTTTGCTTTGTCAAAATCTAATAATTTTAATTCTTACCTGATGACATTCTAGCCGTGGAGATTTCGTATGTTTCGGTGAAGATGGATTTTCATCATAAGATGTGTCTTGAAAAAGGCGTCGTGTGCAGGTTCCTTGTAAAAAGAAAAGACTTAGTGTAGTAAAATATATTTTAATTTAGGAAGTATTAAAAGCTAGGCTGTCGACAAATTGTACAAACACAACTAACCATTTATTAAATAGAGCAATAAAAACGAATACCACTTTTAGCATCATATGGTGCTTTCCATCAGGGTCACGGGCAATTTAAATGCCAAGTGATGCTGTATCATTTTTATATGATAAAATAATATTATGTACGAGTAATTATTGAAACAAAATTTCAGTTTAAATCAAAACTTATACCCGATTCAACCGTCACTGAACACTTTATAATAAAGCTTTACATAGTATAAACATTTTCCAACACGAAAAGGAACTACTTTTATGCTGACGGTTTAAATGATTTGATTGATTTTATAAATATCAAAAGGTTTAAGGATAACGTATATTGTCTAACTTACAAAAAATTCGAGTTAACCATTTGGCGATTAGAAACATTAAGTCTATTTGTTTTATTATCTCGTAGTGAAATTAATAAGTTAGAAAAAAAGCTTTATTATATTTTCATAATTTTTTACTGTCTTTTTCCCAAAACATTTATCATGCCTAAAAGTCTAAAGAAATGTTTAAAAGGGTTGGGTTACATTATTTTTCTTTGAAAAATTATCAAAACTCGTAATCGAACTTCAATTATCTAGTCTATATGTACACAAATCAAATTACTACAAAAAAAAATAATAATAATAATAATAAGCTTTAATAATAAAAACTTTAAGCTCTGCAATTTGCAACAAATTTTAATTTTGCAGTGTCCATAGATCTTATTTGAAATGATTGAAGAACATCGTCAGAGATATTAGGATTGAAAAGAAGGGGGTGAAATATGTAAACATGAAAGATATAATAATACAAATATATTAGGCTAAACACTACATCTAAAGCAATTGAAAATATTTCTTACCCTTTTTAGGGTTATGTTCCTTTGTACCCTTTTTAGACAGGCAGAAAATATTCAAGGAAAAACGGAACAAATGAAAATGGCAACTGTTAACATGTAACGAATACAAAACTAGTCGATAGTCCCATCACTAAACATAAACAAATTTACACACTTTCACGGTCAAGATCAAACAGTAGCTAGAAAAAAGGCCGCGTTATTAGTTCACACGTGCCAACCCCTGTCGTGAGATTTATAAATGGTTAATGATCTCTGGTTAAACAAAATTATTTCACTAATATCAGTATGTCAAAATATATCTTGCATACATACCTACTCTAAAATATATTTTTTAAATTTTTTTAATTTTATTTTTTTATTAGATAGGTTTATTTCAAATAAAAATTATTATTAATACATTTAATAAAATCAAGATACCTTACTTAATTAATAATTGATTAAAGAACGAGAATAATTTAGGAGATAATAGCTATATTATATATTATTTTACTTACCTAGTAACGTATTACCGCTTCTAACTCTTCTACTGGCAAAACTAATCAGCAAAGCTATAAACAGCACTTATTTATAGGGTACGTTAAGAGTAGGGCTAAAGTTGTTTTCAGAGGAAAAGATATGTCTAAAAAAAGTTCTAAAATAATTTGTTTAAAGGCTACAAAATTTGTTAATATTAAAATAACGTTTTAATTGTTCACTTTCTTCAATAATTGACACAATCACAAAATGATGATTAATTAGTAAAGGCGCAATTCCACTAAGGCACTGTAACTGAGTCACTGCACAACTTTACTGTGAGTCAAGCCATTGAATACTTAGGAAGCACGGCTGGAACTCGGCTCTACCTGCGAGAGACTAAAGAATCTGCTGGACCGGAAGCTAACCTTCCGGTCCATATGTTAGAACTACAAAAATAAAACGAAAATGTTATATTGCTAGTCTACAGTAATTTGTTTGGGATACCGATGAACTACCGGTAACAGAAATACAACACCGGGGGGGGGGGGGGTTAGGAAATAGGAGATACAAAATTATAGTTTATTCCCACGTTCTAATAATAGAACGGCCCAACGATTCCTAAAATTTGGAGAGTGATTCGCTCTCCCACTCTCAGTTATTCTCTCTCTCTCTCTCTCTCTCTCTCTCTCTCTCTCTCTCTCTCTCTCTCTCTCTCTCTCTCTCTCTCTCTCTCTCTCTCTCTCTCTCTCTCTCTCTCTCCCTCTCTCTCTCTCTCTCCCTCTCTCGCAAGCAAGCACACTCAAAAAATCAACGTTTTCAGAATATCTTTCCGATCATGAATCAAAATACTTCTTTCCATAAACAATACGTTTGCCAAATTTAGTCATAATCGGTCAAAAACTATGAAGAATGAAAAATACTCGTAGACGAAAAATCGGTTAAAAATAAGCAAACATTTGATAAAATCAAAAGAAATTGCCATCCAATATAATATTTTTAACCAGGGAACTTAATCATTTATAAAAATAACAATGGTCTTACCACATTTGCTAGGAATTTAACAATAAACATACGAGGTAGAATGAAAATGATGAAAAATTGGTCAAAAATAGAATAGAAAACAATCTTCCGATTACTCGGTTTTCTTGTGACAACAACAATTGGCTAGCTGACGAGTCAAATATTATCCATTTCTACTCCTTCCTTCCGTTCTAATGGTAGCTCACTGCCAGACAGTGTAGACTGTAGAGTATAAACGTTTACATAAGTTAAAAACATAAAACGTTTTATAAATGTTTTGTATCTTTTTTTAATGAATAATGTTTATCCCCTACTAACGGGGATTCTAACCGAAATTAGTATTTTAATTAAATAGTAGGTTTTCAATTACATTATTGTTTGTATGTAATCATATTTTTGAAAGAAATATATTTCAGAAACAGTTTACAAGTGTAGCCTACTTTCATAAGTTAGGTGTTTTATTTTCGTTGAATAGTTTAAATTCGATACTTTGGCGCACCTATATGTTTTAAAAAAAATTGAGTTGGAATATTGCAAACAGTATTGAAAGTAGTGCCTTTTACCTGTAAACCGTGGCGGATCCAGTGAGGGGCGATTGGATGGATCGCCCCCCCCCCGTTAGCAAAAAAAAGTTAATATAGAAATTACAAGTAAGTAAAGTAAAATACGACTATGCTGCAATACTGTATACAAGGAAAACTAAAGACGTTCTAAAGTCGGTAGTATATTGTCAAATGAAGTACTCAGTGATCAGTGCCGGATCTACAAATTGAGGGCCTCCAGCAAAATTTCTCCAAGGGCCCCTTGAGCAGACATGGATAGAGGGAAGGAGGGAACCGTAAACAATTTAAGTGTAAAACGTTTAGAAATTAACACTTAATCTCTTTTCTTACACTTATTTAAATTATAACTTTTGTGTTAAAAACCTTTTCTGCCACTGCTTGAACTCAATATTTTATATATATTTTTTATTTTAGCCTCATTTATTTTTTGAGTAGAGGACCTTTGGGCCCCTAAGGGCCCGCCCCCCCCCCGAATTGCGGGGTTTCGCGGGGTCTAGATCCGGCCATGTCAGTGATATGAAAGCTTATTTGCGAAATAGCGCTAAGGTACAGAGGTAGGCGAGCTAATGGCTAACCTGATATTCGTAGACATAGAACACGTAGGCCTACGAAAACGTCACGGAAGGTCGACGGCGCCGGTGGCGATAAGGCGGTCTGTTTGTGTTGAGTTGATTGAGTGACAGTACTTTTGTAGGCTTACATGTTCAGTGTTATGTTTCTTATATGATAACGTTTGTTTAGTTTGAGCATTAGACTGTCGTGCCTCATGATCGTTGAATTAATTGTTGATAAATTGTTGATTAGATAATACTTGATCATAATACTATGTAATCAATTTCGGGCCCAAATCGGTAAAATAATGTACTAAATCAAAATTTGTTAACAATTCATTGCGATTCAGCCGATTTAATTTCATGATTTTTTTTATCTATGAAATAGACTATTTAAACTAACTATAAATGTTTATCTAGACAATCTCAAAACCAACCCCTCACTTCTCCAACCATCAAATGTCAACCGATTCTTACTTCATAGAGCACAAGTTTATTTGTTGTTAAAATTATATAATATTTGTAATGCAATTTTCCCTTTTCTGTTCAAATATATATTCTTTTACTGCCACAGTAAAAATATAAATACCATATTGTTCGTCATTAACAAATAAAAGTTTCACTCTCTTGTAATTGTTTTATAAGGTTAACAAGTTTTCAATATATACGACTTTAAGATTTTAAAATGGAAATCATTTTCAAATCTCGTGTAAAACGTTACATGAAAAATGCGTTTATCAAATCTGAACTCAATATCATATATATTTCTAAAGTTATAATGTTATTTTATTTTTATAAAATGGTGGATATTCGAAAACTAAGCAAGATAGGATTATCCTACATGTTATAATTATAGCATTTAATGTATATATTGTCGTACTTAATCTGTTCTATTGTACTGTACTATTGAACTTTTGATTGTTCTGAAATTTGATTAAGTAATTTCAACTTATTTGTCACAAACGTTTCTTTTGGATGAGTTCGATACAGTTGTCAAAGAATTCTGATGATATTTAACCGTTTTTTTAAATTCAATGTTTAATATAAATTACTAAATCCATAATAAATCGAGAAATCGGAAAAGCTTTGAACCGATTTTTGGGGTTTCAAAACTCTGGCGAATTGAGTAGCTCGCGTAATTTTTGTTCAGTTTTCTTCAAATTGTTTAACATATCTTAAAACGAAGTTAGATAAAATATATTTTGTTATTGACTGTTGGTCTCTTTAACTTCGATAAATAAAATATTTGTCAAAAAAAAATCAACTATTTTAAGGCAAAATGTTTTTACGTTTTTCACAAATTGCAGAACAGTATTTTTTGTAAAGGTAAAATGTGTAAATATTTGATTAAACAATTCCTTGTAAACATCTTAGTTTAGTTCAGTTGAAGCTGGATGTGTTTTTTTTAGTAACACTCCTAACAAGCTCAGTGTGTTCCAATGAAGGAAGAACTACTTCCTGGCACAATTATTCAAATGTCGATGAGTAACCTATAGGCTTACATGTGAACAAACCAACTGTAGAACGGAAATATAGTTTATTCTCTGATGAGATGATAATTGTGAATAACATGCGTCCGTGATTCTGTTTTGGATGTGGGCTGGGGGGGGGGTGTTTTTCTGTTCTTGTAAAACTGCAACCTCTATTATTTTCACGGTGTCTCATTATTGTATTTTCAACATTGTCCTATTTAACACGAATCTTAAAAACAACAAACGTACTTTCTTTGTTAAATCGTAATTAATTTAGTATTATAAATAGCCTTTCCTAAGTAAATTGAAATCTTTAGGCTTATTAAAAAAAAAATAACGAGATTTAGATTCGAACCAACTACCTAAGATTTAGAAAAACAAAGATTAATATAGTTCCTCTATATAATAAAAATAAAGTCTTCTTTAGACTTCACTCTGGCTGTCTATCTTTCCGTTTTCAGGATAATATTGTGAACTAGGGAAATTACCAAATTTGTGCTTTAACTAATAACTACAGTACTGTAATTCATTTATTGAAAAAATGAAATAAATATAAGACACCACAATTAAAGATCCTTTACGAAAGTGCTATCCTTCTGCGGCAAAGAAGCCTATAACTTTGACCATACATAGGTTATTAAAATAAGTTATTGGAATTTTTGAGTTCTCCAATATTCTGCTCGAGTTGTTGAATAGCTATATTACGATTTATTGTTTAAAAACTTTGAAATATTTTCCAGGACTTCTTCAACTTTAACGTGAGGTAATTTGTTGTGCCTCCCACCTCCCACTCATCCATTTTAAATTTAGTACTTTAAAAAAAATTCCTTACCTATATAACACTCTTAAAGTGTGCTTCAATATATACATACACACAAACTTTCTTATTTAACAAGAAACAGTTCTTAGACAAAGTTCGTTATTGTTTTGATCCATTCACTTGTTTACAATTAATATGTAACAGAAGTAATATTAATTATCTTAATTAAAAAATGGCATCGTTATTACTAAGAAAATCAAGATTCCTAAAATGTAAAAGGTATACTCTATTTTTAATTGTTGGCAATATGAATTGGGATAGTGTTCGCTTTCTTTAAGTCTAAAGGAATTTTAAAAACAATGATTTTCCCGAAAAGATAAAACGTCAGGCTCATTTAAAATATATTTAAAAATGTCTCTTAGTGTCATAAAACTAAGAGAGGCTAGGTTAGTCTTAACGCCCTGGCTACCTGTACCTCAACATAGCAGTTAAGACAAAATAATTCCTGATAATGAGAGAGCTGTAATGGTCAGTCGCAATATTTTTATAAAACATAAATTACAGACTACCGTAGAAACCTTTCTATCAAACCTTTCTATTTCCTAAAATAAATTTTAGTTTTATTTATGTTACAAATTCACACACATATAAAAGAAAACAAAGATATACATTTTCGGTTTAAAAGACAAATTTTTACGTCAGTCGTGAATTCTTTCCTAACCATTTATAATTTTTAACAGTTTAAGAAGTCAGTTTCTTTCGATTGAGTACATCAATAACAGTTATTACAATCCACCTCAATGTAAATACGGTAAACGGTAATTTTTTGGCAAATTTTTGGCAATCTATAATCACAAATCCTTAATATTTTTAGTAAAAGGATATAGGTTTTAAATTCGATCCTGACCATTCTGTTCCGGTTAAACCAAAGTTCTGTGGAAAGAAGTATTTATTCCATAACAATAATAATTATAACCTTAAACGGTCCTAATGTGCGATAACTTTTAGTTGAAACTTAAGCGTTTTAAATATTGTGCTGAAATTTGATAATGTCTCAATAATATGTGTTTAAAATAATAATGAAATATAAATGTCCAAAATTTAAAAGATTAGGATTAAAATTGGATTTAATTTTTATTATTGAAATATTTTCATACTGATTGTATTGAATTTTTGTATAAATGTAATTGCACTGCATTATAGACAACAGATACTAGGCATTGGAGACATTAGTCTAAAACCGTTAACAAAACTTTTAGTTTCTTTTATAGATCAACACACTGTAGCCCCTTTGTTTTATTAGGGGCAGAGGCTACCTGAACGACTACTAGACTGCTAATTTTGCAGCTTGGTCAATTTTTATGTCTACAATCAATGAAACATGAAGTAATACAACAAAATATAATGTTAGGTAAACTCTAAACATATACTCAATAATAAACATAAACTCTTGATGTTAGATCAATTGGACGATGATCATAGATCATATCTGATTGACGTTTATGCAACCGGCCACTACATACCGGCCACCAAGTCAATGCTAAATATTACAAGGAAAGAAGATTTGTAGCATTATTTCGTAAAAATTTGGTATCTAGCCCTCATAATTAGTTATAGATTTGGTTGTTAATACATTTTCCTAAGTAGGCCTTTGTCGTTTAAAATAGAAATTTCAATATATTTATTAATTAATTTTATATTATATAAATGTTATACTAATCAATGTTATATAATATATTTTTAATATCTCCAAAAAGTTTACATTTCTACTGTGTCTTTAGAATATACACATTTTGTCTGAATAGAGATAAATTTATACGAAGAAAAACTACAATCTCAATCTCTCTTTTTTTAAAAGTAGAAATGTCTTTCAAATTTTTATTAATAGATTACCATAGGGCAAAAAAAGGATGTGATGTAATATTTATAGAGTGGGTTGGTTTTTATTTATTTATATTTTTAACTTAAATGATGTCAATGAATACGTATTCAAAGGTGACGATAGTCTTGCTTCCTTTTCACTAGATGCAAGGGATAAATCAGAAATAAAGTAAGTACTATACAGTATATACAGTTAAACCGTTAACTTTTTGCGAGATGACAACGTCAGACACAATTGTCACACATTAACAATAAGCCAGATAAACCATTAAGTTTAACTAGATGTAAGGGATAAATCAAAAATAAAGTAAACACTATACAGTATGTACAGTTACGCCGATAACTTTTGTAAGATTAAAAAGTCAGACCCATATATTACACATTAACAATAAGCCAGATAAACCATAGGGACAAACTTTAAAGTATTGCGGCATAAGTCTCAAAGATTCCTGTTTTTCTCACGGTCAATTATACGTAGCTTGATCTCGAGTATGAAATCCGAAAAATTTGTATAACTTACCCACAGATAACAAAAGGAAAAATGTTGTTTATAAACAAGAATTTTAAATAGTTAGAATTTTTTCAATAAAAAGCTTTTACCTCTTATATTTTGAGGTTTATCTCTTTATATGCCAACTACCACACAATACTATAGCACCGGATCTTCTGAAAAAAATTACTGTTACTGAGTAAATTTCTACTTTGTAAAAATACTTTATTTAACTTATTACTATCATTTTTAGGGTCTTGCGCATGATTCTTCAATTAGGTGCTAGCAGACGGGTTTGCGAATATTTTGAAATCAAGATCATATTCAACATTTATTGGTGAATAACATATGATAGAAGTCCCGGGCGAAGCCGGGTTAAACCAATAGTAATTCAATAAAAACCTTCTCCTTAAAATAATTCATGTGTGTGCCAATTTTCATGTTAATCGGTAAAACGGTGTCTTAGTATTAATGTTAGACTGGGTAAGTAACATGATGATGTTTATAATAATTAGATAAAAACCTTCTCCATGAAATAATACATGTGTGTGTGTGTCAATTTTCATGTTAATCGGTCAAACATTGTCTTAGTATTAATGTTAGACTGTGTAAGTAACATGATGATGTTTATAATAATTAGATTACAACCTTATACATGAAATAATACATGTGTGTGCCAATTTTCATGTTAATCGGTCAAACAGTGTCTTAGTATTAATGTTAGACTGGGTAAGTAACATGATGGCTTTTATAATAATTAGGTAAAATTCTTCTCCATGAAAAAAAACACGTATTTGCCAATTTTCATGGTGATCGGTCAAACGGTGTCTTAATATTAATGTTGCGCTGGGTAAATTGCGTAATAGCGTTTAATAGTTCGATAAATTATCTAATTTATTAAATATGGTATTAAAAAATCTAGATTGTTTTTTATCTATAGAAAAAAAGTCTAGTTAAAATATTATCGTGTGTTTCCACCCACAAGTCTATAGAAAAAATCGTCATACAAAATTTGATGTTAATTGTTTATTTTCCATCGATTTAAACTAAAATAAACCAAATGTTTTATGCCTATTGCAGATAGAGATTTAGGGAGATAACAAAAATGAGAGTATAGAAGAAGGGAAAATGTTGGGGACAAGACAATGTTGGCAGCATTTGTTGCAAAAATCCGTGATATGTTAACTCATGTTAAGGGGACAGTAAGTTATATATACTGTACATTTAAATAAGAAATATTCAGGTGTGGCTACAACAACCTAAATTAAAACGTAACACGTTAGTCAAGAATTAACCCTAGATTACTACTCTTAGTTCATTGTTACGTGATCACTATTCATTCGTAAATTTTACTACTTTCTGTTTTTATTTTTATTGTTTTTTTTTTTTTTAAACTTTACTTTAGTGTTGACAATTTTTTTATATTAAATCCTTTATTGTTTTTAAGTGTTTTTAAAAATATTTAACAATAAACTCCTACATATTTTAACTGTAAATATATGTCTTTTAATACCACTACAAGTACGTTTTAAAAAAATAATAATTCTTGGAAAAAAATCGGAAAAAAATATAAATGTTATTTTATTGGAAAAATTAATCGGATATTTATAAAATACATCATTTATAAGTGTTTAATTTATATAAAAATAGAAAAATGATTTACAATAAGTTCATTAGGTAGAATGCCAAAAATGCCAAAATTAGAGTCATGTCTTCACTGAGAATCACATTCGTTGCAGTGAATAATATACACTTAGTAGCTAAATCAAACACTTTGAACTCTAAAATCACTATTTACACAATAAAGTATTTACAACACTAAAAACTAATAATATAAAAACAATATAGTCAAGAATTAAATATATTTATAAATAAATGTAAGTTATGTTAATAGACTTTGTTTTAACAATTAAAATAAACATTAGATTCCAATATGAAAAATGCATGTGTGCATTTACGACCCGCTCTTTGTCAAACGTACTTGTAGTGGTGGTAAAAAACATTTTTTTACAGTTAAACTATGTAGGAGTTCATTGTTAAATATTTTAAAAAACAATAAAGGATTTAATATAAAAAATAGTCAACAGTAAAGTAAAGTTTAATAAATAATAATAAAAATAAAAACAGAATGTAGTAAAATTTATGAATGAATAGTGATCACATAACAATGAACTAAGAGTAGTAATCTAGGGTTAAGATGTAACAAAACAAAATGGGTCAGGTAGCCCAGCAGATGGACGGTGAAAGTGAGGGTCTATAAATCTATCACCGGCAACGAAGGTTTCGACTGAAAACCCTATGTTTTTAGAAAAGAGCCCCCGCACCCCCTCTCGCCTTTCAACCCAACCACCAGCCTGCGCGCACAGTTAAACGGTCGTACTCACGTACTGTACACTAGGTGACTCATAGGGTTGGAAGGAAGGACGGTCCAAATCCCTTGTACGCAGAGTGTGAGGGTGCGTGCGTGCGAGGGGACTTGACCTGGTCTCTATCGGTACTCCCGCTTTGTTATTGCAATACCTGTACTGTACTATAAGTATGTTTTTGTACAGCGGGAAAATACCTAACACTCCAACGGTTAGGAACACATGGTTGCGACGTTGTCAGATTTGTTTAGTTTGACTCAGCTTAGCTTCGTCGGTAAAGTTCGATATATAAAACTACAAGTTCTATATGTATATAGGTGTTATATAGGTAAGGAATTTTAAAAAAAGTACCAAATTTAAAATAGATGAGGCAGAGCTGGGAAGCACAACAAAGTACCTAACGTTAAAGTCCTGGAAAATATTTCAAAGTTTTTAAAGTATAAATCTATTTATACCATTTATGTAGCTATTGAACAAATAAAGCAGAATATTGGAAAACTCAAAATGGTCAATAACTTATCTCAATAACCTATGTATGCTCAAATTTAGAGCGTTGGTGTGATGGCTAGGCTGGGCTGGGCAAGTAATACAATGGCGTTCGAAATTAATAATTTAAATATTTATTATTGTACTTATAGGCTACTGTATACAATAATTCAATAACATTACAATGTATCATAATTTAGTTTTCCACATTAATATGTGTGTAAACATCCATAAGGTCATTCACACATACACAACACACACTCACTCATACAATATACCTAATCAACATATTAATATCATTTTGTATTTATTATATCCATCAAATAACCAAAGAGGGTATATTTATTGTAGGTTTATATGTATTGTTTATATTCAGAGTGTCAAAAAAGTCACGGAACAGTTAAATAACTTTTAAACTTAAAAAGGCAGAGATCCGAAACAATTCGGAACGCATTCAGTGAAAATATATGCAGAGCAGATATTATGGAATGTCATTCAAAGAAGGAGCGACATACACGAAATCTAGCGGACATTAAAATCAACTCCGATTCAATATTCAACCATCAACTGGTAGGCCTAGGAATGCAAGAAGAAAATTATAATTAAAATTATTTCCCGGTATGAAAAAAAAAATATATTTCCCACCTCAAAATTAATCCATATTAAACAGTTCAAATAGGAAAATTATCAGACAAGAATGATACAACCTCTTAAAAGAAATATCCAAATTTTAAACTTCCACTTAGAAACGTTAGCATCAGAATCAGACAAAAAAAAAACAAAAAAAAAAAAAAACTCATAATCGCTTAGATTATACGGAAATTTATCGGAAGAAACTAATATTTTTAATGGATAGAACAGAGTCTAGTCCTTGATGGCTAGTAACGTCAGGGTCAGTAAAAAACAAGATTTGGTTAAGAGAGACCTAATGGGAAGATGAGCGAGATTTAACGACCGCTTTGTAAAAATTTAATGTAACGAAATTTGTTACATGCAAAATTTAAACATGTTCCAAAACAAATTCTTAATCCCTTCTAAACCATTTATAAATATACCATTGTTAAATAGCAAAAAAAAAGTTTTATGAACTAAGTAATAGTAGAACAATGGTTTCATTTGGTTTCAACAAATCATAACTGGTAGAAGTGCTGAATTTCCATAGGTATGGAAACACAAAAGTAATAGACTGCAATTTAATAATAATAAAGCTATTTATAAAACTCAATTTCCTTTCAAAGATGGTTTCCTTCCAGTTAAATAACTTTAAGACCAATTAAACATTACCCCTCTCATGGCAGAATTACATAATTTATTTTAAAAGATTGCATTAACCGTATCAAAAGTCTTTGTAATGATATATGTATAGATCTTTTCCTTTGTTCTGATGATGCCTGACAAACAGGCGAAACAGTTGTAAACTTGAATAGTTCATATAATATTGCTCAGGCAAGTAAAAGATGTATAAATATGTCATTTTTATAGTAGCAATCAATACGGTTACATCAACATAAATGACTTTTGTAATTTCCAGTAAAATTCCACTCCCCATTTCTTTCTATTCAGACCATCAGTAATCATATCCATAAAATCACGGAGTACAGATTGATTTTTAACCCATTTTACTTTTCACAGATAACTTATCAGCCTTGTCTTCAATATTTATTCAATATCGTTTGAGAAAGAAAACAACAGATAGTAGAAAGTGTAGAGTCAGGTAGTGTAGTTCGGTACAAAATGTGAATAAAAAATGTACCATCGACGTTAAGTCACATTCAGTTGCAGAGATAGTCCGATGTAGCGACCATGATTTGAAGTTATTGTTTTTTTAAATGCGGTCAATATAATTACAAGTATTACTATAAAACTACAGTCAATATAAACTACAGTCATGAAACGTATGTCAAGTAGTGTGTATCTTTAGACAAGTGGTTTGGAGTTGTAAAGTTTGTTTGCTTTAAATAGGTTATGTATTGTCTGGTATTGTCAGATAGTTACTCTATAAACACAGGGTATTGTAAATTTAGTCCAGTATTATCAGAGTAGAGAACAGCTGTTTTCACAAACTCCCTCTTTTCTTCAGAGTTAAATTATTATTATTTTTACTTTCTCACATAAACTTAATATAGAGGAAATTATGTTAATGAAGTAGATCAAGACAGACATACGCTGAATATATGTAGACGTGTTGCGTTTGTTCATTAACGTAAATGGCTATAGACTAATGGTCAGAGATTAGATAAACATATATTTTGTTAAAATTTATAGCTTTCATATAGTGGACCGAAAGTATGATTTTTATTAAAGTATGAATTTATACATTTACTTTTTACATAAGATATAAAAATAAGTTAATTTTGTATAAACAGTTTGTTCGGCTAAATAACAGCTTTGTGCTGCGGCTCAAAACTCCCAACAATGGCGTTCAGCTTTTAGGCGTAAAAATAATATTTTTCCGGTCATGCCCCCGAATTGCTTAATATACTTATACATTATGACAGTGTAAAGATCTTAAGATTGCCTTTGGTATTATTTCTTCATGTTTCTCATTACAGTTGTTTCACCGATCATTGCGGCATCACCAGGTGAAAATTTCAGAACATTAAACAAATTACGTACATTAACACAAACACTGGACATTTAGATTGGTTTCTGTTCAACATTGTCAAAGCAGCAAGAAGATGGGTCATTTTCATTTAAATTTTAATAACTTGACGTTCTAGAAAAGAAGCCAATTTTGTGTCCAATGTTTGTGTTAGTGTACATATAATTGTTGGTGTACATATATTGTGTTGTGTAATGTCGTGTAATTTTCACCTGATGATGTCACATTTATCGGTGAAACAGCCACACAAATTAATTCTATTATTTTAATTCTTTAATTTGTTTGTTTTTGTTTATATATGTGAATTATGCTTGTGTGTACTTTTTTAATATACTGTATACACTATATAAAAAAATATCCTGTCAAATGTATTCAAAAGTTAATACTGTAAAATGTTGTGATGGATAGGATGGGCTGGGCAAGTAATACAATGGCGTTAGTAAATAATTTAAATTGTCATTAATGTACTTATACTGTATACACTTTATTAAAAAATATCCTGTCAAATGCATTCAAAAGTTAACACTGTAAAATGATGTGATGGCTAGGCTGGGCTAAGCAGGTAAGACAATGGCGTTAGTAAATAATTTAAATTGTTATTAATGTACTTATACTGTATACACTATATTAAAAAATATCCTGTCAAATGCATTCAAAAGTTAACAATGTATGTAAAATGATGTGATGGCTGGGCTGGGCAAGTAATACAATGGCGTTAGAAATTAATTTAAATTTTTATAAATGTACTTATACTGTATACACTATATTAAAAAATATCTTGTCAAATACATTCAAAAATAAACACTGTAAAATGATGTGATGTTTAGGCTGGGCTGGGCAAGTAGTACAATGGCGTTAGAAATAATTAAAATATTTATAAATGTACTTATACTGTATACACTATATTAAAAAATATCCTGTCAAATGCATTCAAAAGTTAACACTGTAAAATGATGTGATGGCTAGGCTGGGGTGGGCAAGTAAGACAATGGCGTTAGTAAATAATTTAAATATTTAAAAATGTACTTATACTGTATACACTATTTTAAAAAAATCCTGTCAAATGCATTCAAAAGTTAATACTGTAAAATGTTGTAATGGCTAGGCTGGGTTGGGCAAATAATAAAATGGCATGGGTAAATAATTTAGGGAATTTTATACAAAAATTTTATCATGGAAGACTACAGAAGGAACAGAAGATGATGAATAAGATTTCTTTTGTAACTACCGACAAAAAAAAAATTGTTAAATTTGACAAATACCGTAATGAATCAATAAATTTATATTTGAATTTTTTTTTAGTTTGTTATTGATGAAGCTTACCTTTTAAATTATTTATATATTAAAAATATTTGAAAAAAAGCATTAAAAAAATTAAAACCTAAATATTTACTAAATGAGTGGAAAAAGGGAATAACTTTTAAAAATGTAACTTAAAATATTCTTGTGGGGATAAGGTAAAATAAAATGTTCTAATGGTAATGTATAATCATTGTCCATGTAGCGATAAACATTTTTCATGTGCAAAGTTTTTTTATAACTAGACTATAACAATTACTACGAAGTTTTTTTAGTTTCCTGAAAAATTGTATTCCAGTGAGTTATTCCCTTTTTCCACTCAGTGGTTCAATTGATGTACTTATACTGTATACACTATATTAAATAAATCCTGTCAAATGCATTCAAAAGTTATTAGGCCTACTGTAAAATGTTGTGATGAGTAGGCTAGGCTAGGCCAGTAGTACAATGGGGTTAGTAAATAATAATTTCATTTCGCACTTGCTTAGAATAAAAAAAAATAAATATCACAAACTGGAGTTTTTATTGTATAGGTTTTATTTTATTGTGGAGTTTTTATTTTATAGACATTGTTATATTGTATAACACTTGCCTTATATTACAAAAAAAACTAATTTTTTAGTTATGGTCAAATTAAGTCATTTATTTAATAGTATTGGTATTTATTTTTTATTTAATACATTTTCGAAGGTTAAAATTATGGACTTGAAATAAAATATTAGATATATATTATATATATTCAATGTTGGAAGTAATTTTATATAAGTAATTTTGGTAAACCAAACTCTAATAAATATATATAGGCCTAAAGAATATAGTATATAATTTCTTGTTATGAATGTAAATTATAGGATAATTAGTTTTAAAGGAAAGAAAACTGAATTTTTGATCTAATGACAGTAATTAATAAAACAAATTCAAAAAGTGATTTATTTAAACGACTTTTTTTTTTAAATAATAAGTACGTGAACGTTAAATTTTTATTATTTAATTTTAATTCGAATAAGAATATGGAATTTTACGCAATTTTTTTCCCAAGTAATATCAGCATGAAATTAATATAATCCAAAAAAACAATAAATAAAAAATAAAAAGTTAAATAACGTAATGGTAAATAAATAAGTATAAATCAGAAAGTTTATCTGCGAGCATAACATTCCTGCCGTGTCATCTACAAGCACGACTTTTCTGCCTTCTTTCATCTACGTGCATGCTATTCTCGCCGCGGCGGCAGAAATGTCATGCTCGTCGAACTATATATATATATATATATATATATATATATATATATATATATATATTTACATCCTGCTATCATTATGAGAACCGTACATTGCCATTTTTACATTTAAAGTGGCAGCCGAGTGTTTGTGGCAGCAGTATACGGCTGCCACTTTGAATTTCCAGTGTTTCTCAAAAGGATCTATAAAAGAAAAATGTTCATGAAATACTAAAGCAGACCTTAATATCACCCTGTCAGTAGTTATTTCAATAACTCATCATAAAATAACCAAATAAAATGATGTATTAAAAACCAGCTCTGCTGCCATAATGATGTTATAATGAAAAAAGTGTATATTGTAGAAGTTTCAGCTTTTTCCGCTTAGAGCGCTTTAATCGCCCTGTGTATATTTAGATACTGAATAATTTCACCTTTGGACAATCATTGTGGCAGCTGTAGATCTGGCAACATTGCCGTATTTCACATTGATAGCTTTTTTTAAAACTTCTGAGCCATTTTTAACAAATGGTTAATTAGATTTTTTTATGACAACATAAAGAGAAGCTTCAGAAACAAGTACACGTTTAAAGTTTTTTGCTTCTTAAGTATAGGGTTTATTTAGGTTTTTTTAATGTTATTGTAAGGTGTAGTAAATATCATGAAAAAATATTTTATTTCAATAACTCACAACTCTACTGCTTAGCATCCCTACATGTTTTAAAAAAATTGTTTTATATTTTTTTGTGGGAAGTTGGTTTTAAAAGAGTAACTGTGATAAATTTCACGTTTTAGAATCTATTTATCACTGTGAATTTAATAAAACTCAACTATGTTTGTAAATGAAACTTTAGAAGAATGGTACAACCATTCACCTATCCGTAATCACAACAATGCTCCCATAAAAATTCTTTAATACAATACTTAACAGAATAAGTAAACATTTTAGCTTTACTCAAGTGTAGTAAATTATAAATAGTTTCCGAAAGATCATTAGGCATTTTTAGAACTACATAGAAAATAGAATTTCCTACCCCTCAAATATCCTTGCAAAGAGTTTTTCTATTTAAGTTTCAAACAAAGGTTTTTTTTCTTCTTAAAAGTATTACATGGGATTTCGTTATAAAAATAATTAAAATAAATTTTGAAAAAGTACATAAACTACAAAAATGGTTCGTGTCTCAAAACGGTACCTGTAGTTACCAATTTTTATCATACTTTTTACCATTATCACAAAAATGTATTTTATGACTGACAAAAAAAATATAAAATTTTAATTCGCTGTTTCTAAGAAAATTCAATTAAGAATATTTATTATAAAAGCAATATTTTTTCCGCTTTACACAGGCAAAAAGAAGTAAATTTTTCTTAACATTTAATTTTGAATTATCTACAATTAATTGTAGTTAATTCATTTAAAATCTCACGACTTATCCTTTTTCAGGCGAAAAAAGGTAAATTTATCTGTATTTTATGTAATTATGTATTATAATTAATACTAAATAATGTTTATTTACTATTTGTTTCCTCCTTCACGTGATTTCCTTTTCTTAATTATTCACGACCGGTTTCGGAGATTTACTCCATCTTCAGACTAATTAATTACTTGTATATAAGTATACAATTCTTTCTCTATTTTCAACAGAATTAATGCAGCCAGCTTAAAATCGGTCCAATTTAAAATTTTGTTTTTATTAAGATAAAAAACCTCTAAGAATACCATCATAGAATTTGTTTTACTACTTTAAAAAAACATTACATTTTTTGTACATTCGTACAGAACAGTTCAAACAAGGACATTTCATATGGAGGAGATAATGAACTATAAACTTTTAGAGATCTCATAGGAAAATATAAATGTCCTCTTGATTTTTTTCTTTAGGATGTTTTTACAATACTTTTAAATTATTAATATTATATATTTAAAAAAACACATTGTGGAAAACAATAACAAAATCAATTTTATATAAAATGTTATTTTAATCAATTAAAATAAAAACAGTTTCAAAATTCTTTAAATTTGTTTTGTTATAACAAATGAAAGTAACCCTAAATATATAACTAAAATTTAGTTATGTATCATATAATTGTAAAGGTTTATAAACTCATCAAATAGACCATAATATATATATATATATATATATTTTTTTTAACAGATCATGAATCTAACCTAAAAATGTGACATTACTGAAACCTATAACATAAAAAATAAAAGTCTAATTAAAATTAACTTAACACTACAGTAATTAATAATGAAATTTACTTTATACGTTAGTACCAATTAAGCCAGTAAAATTAAGTTCAATTTAAGTTTGTTTTTCATTATGTTAACATCTCCTTCAATTGATTATTACGACTATTCAGTACAATAATTAATCCTTCAGTTAAAACTAATTTAAGTGTTAATTATCTTGCAAGAAGTTTTATTTGTATAAAAATTCTGAACTAGAACTTTTATTTTCAGCCAAGTTTTACTTTGAAATGTGTTTGGGTATTGAGACATCAACTGATCACATTCGTGTTTTTTGGGTGGTTTGCATTTTTTTATATGAGTTTTGAAAAAATTGAAAACAATATTTTTTTCTTCTTCAGTCCATTTAGAAAATATTCTTTTTTCCCCTTTCTTTTGGGTTGCAATATTCTTGTTCATCTAAAGGTGTGAACTAGATGATGGTTTATTTTACTCAATTAGATCATTTAAAGGTAATAAATCTGTATTATCTTCATTTGATGTTTGACTGTTTTTATCATCTTCATTTCCATCAACAGTTTGTAGTAAATCTTCGTCAAAATTCCTTCTATTTCATCAAGCGATTTACCCTTATGGCTAGCTCCTTCACCGCTTTCCATTGCTAACAACAACTTAGCAATTTTGGCTATTTGGAAAACATCGTCCGGTAGCCTATATTCGCTTCGATGGATTGAGGATGTATGGCCCATAAAAGTAGCTAGCTGCTCTATATCTTGGTCATTCAATTGAAATAACTGAGAGATTGTTGCTAAATGTTTTCTAAGTGTTCTTGAAGATATCGCTTCCGGATGTTTTAGCTTAGCCATTTTTGCGTGTTTCTGCAATACCTTGTAGCCGATTGGATTATTAGTATTTATATTAGCAAAAATAAATATGCTTTCGGATGGAACAAATCTTTTTCTTGATTTAATTAACAGATCTATATGTTGTTGCACGTCAAAGCTAAATAAAACAGGGGTCACCTTCCTTTTTCCCTGAATGACAACACGTTTGAATTTTTGTATAAGCATCATTTCAATTGGCCTTATTACGTCCTTGAATTCTTCATAAATTTGATTATCTGCAGTTTTCTCGTATAGATTTAGAGGAAGCCTTTGAAGTTCCCCTACTCGTTTTCTGCACAGTATGTAATCTCAACCAATTTTCGGAAAGCATGTGCATTACATTCATTACTGTTTAACAATAACGCTGCCTCACTGCCTTCTTTTATAAGGTATTCTCTAAATAATTTGATATTACTTGCTAGTGGAACAATTGTAATTTTATTCATCTTATTAAAATGAAGATTGTTCGCAGCTTGGTGTGATATTTCGAACTTCAAATTCGACTTTAATAAAAGAATAGTTGTACGAAGCTCGGCTTCAGCCTCAGATGCAGATTTACCTTCAAAGCTGTATTTCTTCTTTATTGCATAAGTAATTCCAATTTCACATCATTCTTTTAAAGAAGTGCTTATATTCATAGCGAAGGAGGGCGCATTATATTTATCTGTTTCAGCATCATAGCTAGCACATACTTTTACCGCTTCAACAAAAATATCGAAATATTCCGGTTTTAAAACCTGTAAAAGATTTGATATTTTTGGTTGTATCTTTTTCACTTCTAACAAAACTTTAGCCAACTCTCTCATTTTCCTGGAAGTTACGTTAATTTGATGTTTATCTCTGTGGGTTAAAAGATAACGTGATCCGTATGAGCATATTAAGGGATCTTTATTTGCAGTTAAAGATATTAAATCTGCTCTCATTCTTGGAAAAACTGTTTCGTACAGTTTTGAATGACATTTCATTTCTTTCAAAAGATAATTTTGTCCCAAAATCTGTGTAGGATCCTGGTTCTAGGATTTTGAGAACATTTTTTTCTATGTCTCCAAAGTTGTTTTCTGGAATAAAATCCAAGACAATATGTACAAAGCAATACCGATGTGTTTGATAAAATTGAAGTTCTTACAGCTTTTACAGTATTTACAGTACTATATTGATCGTTAATCGTGGTAATTCTTTGTTCGCTTCGCTCACGATATCTCGAGATCGGTTATACTCAGCGACATAATAATTTGAATTGGCCGAAGATGACCCAACAAAGTCCGCCAAGCTATTTTGAAATTTTCCGTTGACGTTCACGGGATATTCCAAATTTGAATTGGCCGAAGATGACCCAACAAAGTCCGCCAAGCTATTTTGAAACTTCCCGTTGACGTTCACGGGAGATTCCAAATTTGAATTGGCCGAAGATGACCCAACAAAGTCCGCCAAGCTATTTTAAAACTTCCCGTTGACGTTCACGGGAGATTCCAAATTTGAATTGGCCGAAGATGACCCAACAAAGTCCGCCAAGCTATTTTGAAACTTCCCGTTGACGTTCACGGGAGATTAAAAATTTGAATTGGCCGAAGATGACCCATCAAAGTCCGCCAAGCTATTTTGATACTTCCCGTTGACGTTCACGGGAGATTCCAAATTTGAATTGGCCGAAGATGACCTTCAAAGTCCGCCAAGCTATTTTGAAACTTTCCGTTGACGTTCACGGTGGATTCCAAATTTGAATTGGTCGTAGATGACCCAACAAAGTCCGCCAAGCTATTTTGAAATTTACCGTTGACGTTCACGAGAGATTCCAAATTTGAATAGGCCGAAGATGACCCAACTAAGTCCGCCAAGCTATTTTGAAACTTCCCGTTGACGTTCACGGGAGATTCCAAATTTGAATTGGCCGAAGATGACCCAACAAAGTCCGCCAAGCTATACTGAAACTTCCCGTTAACGTTCACGGGAGATTGTTGAATAGGCCGAAGATGACCCAACAAAGTCCGCCAAGCTATTTTGATACTTCCCGTTGACGTTCACGGGAGATTCCAAATTTGAATTGGCCGAAGATGACCCAACAAAGTCCGCCAAGCTATACTGAAACTTCCCGTTGACGTTCACGGGAGATTCCAAATTTGAATTGGCCGAAGATGACCCATCAAAGTCCGCCAAGCTATTTTGATACTTCCCGTTGACGTTCACGGGAGATTCCAAATTTGAATTGGCCGAAGATGACCTTCAAAGTCCGCCAAGCTATTTTGATACTTCCCGTTGACGTTCACGGGAGATTCCAAATTTGAATTGGCCGAAGATGACCCAACAAAGTCCGCCAAGCTATACTGAAACTTCCCGTTGACGTTCACGGGAGATTCCAAATTTGAATTGGCCGAAGATGACCCATCAAAGTCCGCCAAGCTATTTTGATACTTCCCGTTGACGTTCACGGGAGATTCCAAATTTGAATTGGCCGAAGATGACCCAACAAAGTCCGCCAAGCTATACTGAAACTTCCCGTTGACGTTCACGGGAGATTCCAAATTTGAATAGGCCGAAGATGACCGAACAAAGTCCGCCTAGCTATTTTGATACTTCCCGTTGACGTTCACGGGAGATTCCAAATTTGAATAGGCCGAAGATGACCGAACAAAGTCCGCCTAGCTATTTTGATATTTCCCGTTGAAGTTCACGGGAGATTCCAAATTTGAATTGGCCGAAGAAGACCCAACAAAGTCCGCCAAGCTATACTGAAACTTCCCGTTGTCGTTCACGGGAGATTCCAAATTTGAATTGGCCGAAGATGACCCAACAAAGTCCGCCAAGCTATTTTGATATTTCCCGTTGACGTTCACGGGAGATTCCAAATTTGAATTGGCCGAAGATGACCCAACAAAGTCCGCCAAGCTATACTGAAACTTCCCGTTGACGTTCACGGGAGATTCCAAATTTGAATTGGCCGAAGATGACCCCTCAAAGTCCGCCAAGCTATTTTGATACTTCCCGTTGACGTTCACGGGAGATTCCAAATTTGAATTGGCCGAAGATGACCCAACAAAGTCCGCCAAGCTATTTGAAATTTTCCGTTGACGTTCACGGGAGATTCCAAATCTGAATTGTATGAAGATGACCCAACAAAGTCCGCCAAGCTATTTTGAAACTTCCCGTTGACGTTCACGGGAAATTTCAAATTTGAATTGGCCGATTACCCAACAAAGTCCGCCAAGCTATTTTAAAACTTCCCGTTGACGTTCACGGGAGATTCCAAATTTGAATTGGCCGAAGATGACCCAACAAAGTCCGCCAAGCTATACTGAAACTTCCCGTTGACGTTCACGGGAGAATCCAAATTTGAATTGGCCGAAGATGACCCAACAAAGTCCGCCAAGCTATTTTGAAACTTCCCGTTGACGTTCACGGGAGATTAAAAATTTGAATTGGCCTAAGATGAACCAACAAAGTCCGCCAAGCTATTTTGAAACTTCCCGTTGACGTTCACGGGAGATTCCAAATCTGAATTGGCCGAAGATGACCCAACAAAGTCCGCCAAGCTATACTGAAACTTCCCGTTGACGTTCACGGGAGATTCCAAATCTGAATTGGCCGAAGATGACCCAACAAAGTCCGCCAAGCTATACTGAAACTTCCCGTTGACGTTCACGGGAGATTCCAAATTTGAATTGGCCGAAGATGACCCATCAAAGTCCGCCAAGCTATTTTGATACTTCCCGTTGACGTTCACGGGAGATTCCAAATTTGAATTGGCCGAAGATGACCCAACAAAGTCCGCCAAGCTATTTGAAATTTACCGTTGACGTTCACGGGAGATTCCAAATCTGAATTGTATGAAGATGACCCAACAAAGTCCGCCAAGCTATTTTGAAACTTCCCGTTGACGTTCACGGGAAATTTCAAATTTGAATTGGCCGAAGATTACCCAACAAAGTCCGCCAAGCTATTTTAAAACTTCCCGTTGACGTTCACGGGAGATTCCAAATTTGAATTGGCCGAAGATGACCCAACAAAGTCCGCCAAGCTATACTGTGACTTCCCGTTGACGTTCACGGGAGAATCCAAATTTGAATTGGCCGAAGATGACCCAACAAAGTCCGCCAAGCTATTTTGAAACTTCCCGTTGACGTTCACGGGAGATTCTAAATCTGAATTGGCCGAAAATGACCCAACAAAGTCCGCCAAGCTATTTTGAAATTTTCCGTTGAGGTTCATGGGAGATTCCAAATTTGAATTGGCCGAAGATGACCTTCAAAGTCCGCCAAGCTATTTTGAAACTTCCCGTTGACGTTCACGGGAGATTCCAAATTTGAATTGGCCGTAGATGACCCAACAAAGTCCGCCAAGCTATTTTGAAATTTACCGTTGACGTCCTTTGGAGATTCCAAATTTGAATTGGCCGATGATGACCCAACAAAGTCCGCCAAGCTATTTTGATACTTCCCGTTGACGTTCACAGGAGATTCCAAATTTGAATTGGCCGAAGATGACACAACAAAGTCCGCCAAGCTATACTGAAACTTCCCGTTGACGTTCACGGGAGATTCCAAATCTGAATTGGCCGAAAATGACCCAACAAAGTCCGCCAAGCTATTTTGGTACTTCCCGTTGACGTTCATGGGAGATTCCAAATTTGGATTGGCCGAAGTAGTCCCAACAAAGTCCGCCAAGCTATTTTGAAACTTCCCGTTGACGTTCACGAGAGATCCGAAATTTGAATTGGCCGAAGATGACCCAACAAAGTCCGCCAAGCTATTTTGAAACTTCCCGTTGACGTTCACGGGAGATTCCAAATTTGAATTGGCCGAAGATGACCCAACAAAGTCCGCCAAGGTATACTGAAACTTCCCGTTGACGTTCACGGGAGATTCCAAATTTGAATAGGCCGAAGATGACCCAACAAAGTACGCCAAGCTATTTTGATACTTCACGTTGACGTTCACGGGAGATTCCAAATCTGAATTGGTCGAAGATGACCCAACAAAGTCCGCCAAGCTATTTTGAAACTTCCCGTTGACGTTCACGAGAGATTTCAAATTTGAATTGGCCGAAGATGACCCAACAAAGTCCGCCAAGCTATTTTGAAACTTCCCGTTGACGTTCACGGGAGATTCCAAATTTGAATTGGCCGAAGATGACCCAACAAAGTCCGCCAAGCTGTACTGAAACTTCCCGTTGACGTTCACGGGAGATTCCAAATTTGAATTGGCCGAAGATGACCTATCAAAGTCCGCCAAGCTTATTTGATACTTCCCGTTGACGTTCACGGGAGATTCCAAATTTGAATTCGCCGAAGATGACCAAACAATGTCCGCCAAGCTATTTGAAATTTTCCGTTGACGTTCACGGGAGATTCCAAATCTGAATTGGCCGAAGATGACCCAACAAAGTCCGCCAAGCTATTTGAAATTTTTTGTTGACGTTCACGGGAGATTCCAAAATTGAATTGGCCGAAGATGACCCAACAAAGTCCGCCAAGCTATACTGAAACTTCCCGTTGACGTTCACGGGAGATTCCAAATTTTAATAGGCCGAAGATGACCGAACAAAGTCCGCCTAGCTATTTTGATACTTCCCGTTGACGTTCACGGGAGATTCCAAATTTGAATTGGCCGAAGATGACCCAACAAAGTCCGCCAAGCTATTTTGATATTTCCCGTTGACGTTCACGGGAGATTACAAATTTAAATTGGCCGAAGATGACCCAACAAAGTCCGCCAAGCTATACTGAAACTTCCCGTTGATGTTCACGGGAGATTCCAAATTTGAATTGGCCGAAGATGACATATCAAAGTCCGCCAAGCTATTTTGATAATTCCCGTTGACATTCACGGGAGATTCCAAATTTGAATTGGCCGAAGATGACCCAACAAAGTCCGCCAAGCTATTTGAAATTTACCGTTGACGTTCACGGGAGATTCCAAATCTGAATTGTATGAAGATGACCCAACAAAGTCCGCCAAGCTATTTTGAAACTTCTCGTTGACGTTCACGGGAAATTTCAAATTTGAATTGGCCGAAGATTACCCAACAAAGTCCGCCAAGCTATTTTAAAACTTCCCGTTGACATTCACGGGAAATTCCAAATTTGAATTGGCCGAAGATGACCCAACAAAGTCCGCCAAGCTATACTGAAACTTCCCGTTGACGTTCACGGGAGATTCCAAATTTGAATTGGCCGAAGATGACCCAACAAAGTCCGCCAAGCTATTTTGAAACTTCCCGTTGACGTTCACGGGAGATTCCAAATTTGAATTGGCCGAAGATGACCCAACAAAGTCCGCCAAGCTATTTTGATACTTCCCGTCGACGTTCACGGGAGATTCCAAATTTGAATTGGCCGAAGATGACCCAACAAAGTCCGCCAAGCTATACTGAAACATCCCGTTGACGTTCACGGGAGTTTCCAAATTTGTTTTGGCCGAAGATGACCCATCAAAGTCCGCCAAGCTATTTTGATACTTCCCGTTGACGTTCACGGGAGATTCCAAATTTGAATTGGCCGAAGATGACCTCCAAAGTCCGCCAAGCTATACTGAAACTTCCCGTTGACGTTCACGGGAGATTCCAAATTTGAATTGGCCGAAGATGACCCAACAAAGTCCGCCAAGCTATACTGAAACTTCCCGTTGACGTTCACGGGAGATTCCAAATTTGAATTGGCCGAAGATGACCCAACTAAGTCCGCCAAGCTATTTTGAAACTTCCCGTTGACGTTCACGGGAGATTCCAAATTTGAATTGGCCGAAGATGACCGAACAAAGTCCGCCTAGCTATTTTGATACTTCCCGTTGACGTTCACGGGAGATTCCAAATTTGAATTGGCCGAAGATGACCCAACAAAGTCCGCCAAGCTATACTGAAACTTCCCGTTGACGTTCACGGGAGATTCCAAATTTGAATAGGCCGAAGATGACCCAACAAAGTCCGCCAAGCTATTTTGATATTTCCCGTTGACGTTCACGGGAGATTCCAAATTTGAATTGGCCCAAGATGACCCAACAAAGTCCGCCAAGCTATACTGAAACTTCCCGTTGATGTTCACGGGAGATTCCAAATTTGAATTGGCCGAAGATGACATATCAAAGTCCGCCAAGCTATTTTAAAACTTCCCGTTGACGTTCACGGGATATTCCAAATTTGAATTCGCCGAAGATGACCAAACAATGTCCGCCAAGCTATTTGAAATTTTCCGTTGACGTTCACGGGAGATTCCAAATCTGAATTGGCCGAAGATGACCCAACAAAGTCCGCCAAGCTATTTGAAATTTTTTGTTGACGTTCACGGGAGATTCCAAAATTGAATTGGCCGAAGATGACCCAACAAAGTCCGCCAAGCTATACTGAAACTTCCCGTTGACGTTCACGGGAGATTCCAAATTTTAATAGGCCGAAGATGACCGAACAAAGTCCGCCTAGCTATTTTGATACTTCCCGTTGACGTTCACGGGAGATTCCAAATTTGAATTGGCCGAAGATGACCGAACAAAGTCCGCCTAGCTATTTTGATACTTCCCGTTGACGTTCACGGGAGATTCCAAATTTGAATTGGCCGAAGATGACCCAACAAAGTCCGCCAAGCTATACTGAAACTTCCCGTTGACGTTCACGGGAGATTCCAAATTCGAATAGGCCGAAGATGACCCAACAAAGTCCGCCAAGCTATACTGAAACTTCCCGTTGACGTTCACGGGAGATTCCAAATTTGAATAGGCCGAATATGACCCACCAAAGTCCGCCAAGCTATTTTGATATTTCCCGTTGACGTTCACGGGAGATTCCAAATTTGAATTGGCCGAAGATGACCCAACAAAGTCCGCCAAGCTATACTGAAACTTCCCGTTGATGTTCACGGGAGATTCCAAATTTGAATTGGCCGAAGATGACCCAACAAAGTCCGCCAAGCTGTACTGAAACTTCCCGTTGACGTTCACGGGAGATTCCAAATTTGAATTGGCCGAAGATGACCCAACAAAGTCCGCCAAGCTATTTTGATATTTCCCGTTGACGTTCACGGGAGATTACAAATTTAAATTGGCCGACGATGACCCAACAAAGTCCGCCAAGCTATACTGAAACTTCCCGTTGATGTTCACGGGAGATTCCAAATTTGAATTGGCCGAAGATGACATATCAAAGTCCGCCAAGCTATTTTGATACTTCCCGTTGACGTTCACGGGAGATTCCAAATTTGAATTGGCCGAAGATGACCCAACAAAGTCCGCCAAGCTATTTGAAATTTACCGTTGACGTTCACGGGAGATTCCAAATCTGAATTGTATGAAGATGACCCAACAAAGTCCGCCAAGCTATTTTGAAACTTCTCGTTGACGTTCACGGGAAATTTCTTATTTGAATTGGCCGAAGATTACCCAACAAAGTCCGCCAAGCTATTTTAAAACTTCCCGTTGACATTCACGGGAAATTCCAAATTTGAATTGGCCGAAAATGACCCAACAAAGTCCGCCAAGCTATACTGAAACTTCCCGTTGACGTTCACGGGAGATTCCAAATTTGAATTGGCCGAAGATGACCCAACAAAGTCCGCCAAGCTATTTTGAAACTTCCCGTTGACGTTCACGGGAGATTACAAATTTGAATTGGCCGAAGATGACCCAACAAAGTCCGCCAAGCTATTTTGAAACTTCCCGTTGACGTTCACGGGAGATTCCAAATTTGAATTGGCCGAAGATGACCCAACAAAGTCCGCCAAGCTATTTTGATACTTCCCGTAGACGTTCACGGGAGATTCCAAATTTGAATTGGCCGAAGATGACCCAACAAAGTCCGCCAAGCTATACTGAAACATCCCGTTGACGTTCACGGGAGTTTCCAAATTTGTTTTGGCCGAAGATGACCCATCAAAGTCCGCCAAGCTATTTTGATACTTCCCGTTGACGTTCACGGGAGATTCCAAATTTGAATTGGCCGAAGATGACCTCCAAAGTCCGCCAAGCTATACTGAAACTTCCCGTTGACGTTCACGGGAGATTCCAAATTTGAATTGGCCGAAGATGACCCAACAAAGTCCGCCAAGCTATACTGAAACTTCCCGTTGACGTCACGGGAGATTCCAAATTTGAATTGGCCGAAGATGACCCAACTAAGTCCGCCAAGCTATTTTGAAACTTCCCGTTGACGTTCACGGGAGATTCCAAATTTGTATTGGCTGAAGATGACCCAACAGAGTCCGCCAAGCTATTTTAAAACTTCCCGTTGACGTTCACGGGAGATTACAAATCTGAATTGGCAGAAAATGACCCAACAAAGTCCGCCAAGCTATTTTGAAACTTCCCGTTGACGTTCACGGGAGATTCCAAATTTGAATTGGCCGAAGATGACCGAACAAAGTCCGCCTAGCTATTTTGATACTTCCCGTTGACGTTCACGGGAGATTCCAAATTTGAATTGGCCGAAGATGACCCAACAAAGTCCGCCAAGCTATACTGAAACTTCCCGTTGACGTTCACGGGAGATTCCAAATTTGAATAGGCCGAAGATGACCCAACAAAGTCCGCCAAGCTATTTTGATATTTCCCGTTGACGTTCACGGGAGATTCCAAATTTGAATTGGCCCAAGATGACCCAACAAAGTCCGCCAAGCTATACTGAAACTTCCCGTTGATGTTCACGGGAGATTCCAAATTTGAATTGGCCGAAGATGACATATCAAAGTCCGCCAAGCTATTTTAAAACTTCCCGTTGACGTTCACGGGAGATTCCAAATTTGAATTGGCCGAAGATGACCCAACAAAGTCCGCCAAGCTATACTGAAACTTCCCGTTGACGTTCACGGGAGATTCCAAATTTGAATTGGCCGAAGATGACCCATCAAAGTCCGCCAAGCTATTTTGATATTTCCCGTTGACATTCACGGGAGATTCCAAATTTGAATTGGCCGAAGATGACCCAACTAAGTCCGCCAAGCTATTTTAAAACTTCCCGTTGACGTTCACGGGAGATTCCAAATTTGAATTGGCCGAAGATGACCCAACAAAGTCCGCCAATCTATTTTGAAACTTCCCGTTGACGTTCACGCGAGATTCCAAATCTGAATTGGCCGAAAATGACCCAACAAAGTCCGCCAAGCTATTTTGAAACTTCCCGTTGACGTTCACGAGAAATTTCAAATTTGAATTGGCCGAAGATTACCCAACAAAGTCCGCCAAGCTATTTTAAAACTTCCCTTGACGTTCACGGGAGATTCCAAATTTGAATTGGCCGAAGATGACCCAACAAAGTCCGCCAAGCTATACTGAAACTTCCCGTTGACGTTCACGGGAGATTCCAAATCTGAATTGGCCGAAAATGACCCAACAAAGTCCGCCAAGCTGTACTGAAACTTCCCGTTGACGTTCACGGGAGATTCCAAATTTGAATTGGCCGAAGATGACCCAACAAAGTCCGCCAAGCTGTACTGAAACTTCCCGTTGACGTTCACGGGAGATACCAAATTTGAATTGGCCGAAGATGACCCAACAAAGTCCGCCAAGCTATTTTGAAACTTCCCGTTGACGTTCACGGGAGATTCCAAATTTGAATTGGCCGAAGATGACCCAACAAAGTCCGCCAAGCTGTACTGAAACTTCCCGTTGACGTTCACGGGAGATTCCAAATTTGAATTGGCCGAAGATGACCCATCAAAGTCCGCCAAGCTATTTTGATACTTCCCGTTGACGTTCACGGGAGATTCCAAATTTGAATTCGCCGAAGATGACCAAACAAAGTCCGCCAAGCTATTTGAAATTTTCCGTTGACGTTCACGGGAGATTCCAAATCTGAATTGGCCGAAGATGACCCAACAAAGTCCGCCAAGCTATTTGAAATTTTCTGTTGACGTTCACGGGAGATTCTAAATTTGAATTGGCCGAAGATGACCCAACAAAGTCCGCCAAGCTATACTCAAACTTCCCGTTGACGTTCACGGGAGATTCCAAATTTGAATAGGCCGAAGTTGACCGAACAAAGTCCGCCTAGCTATTTTGATACTTCCCGTTGACGTTCACGGGAGATTCCAAATTTGAATTGGCCGAAGATGACCGAACAAAGTCCGCCTAGCTATTTTGATACTTCCCGTTGACGTTCACGGGAGATTCCAAATTTGAATTGGCCGAAGATGACCCAACAAAGTCCGCCAAGCTATACTGAAACTTCCCGTTGACGTTCACGGGAGATTCCAAATTTGAATAGGCCGAAGATGACCCAACAAAGTCCGCCAAGCTATACTGAAACTTCCCGTTGACGTTCACGGGAGATTCCAAATTTGAATAGGCCGAAGATGACCCACCAAAGTCCGCCAAGCTATTTTGATATTTCCCGTTGACGTTCACGGGAGATTCCAAATTTGAATTGGCCGAAGATGACCCAACAAAGTCCGCCAAGCTATACTGAAACTTCCCGTTGATGTTCACGGGAGATTCCAAATTTGAATTGGCCGAAGATGACCCAACAAAGTCCGCCAAGCTGTACTGAAACTTCCCGTTGATGTTCACGGGAGATTCCAAATTTGAATTGGCCGAAGATGACATATCAAAGTCCGCCAAGCTATTTTGATACTTCCCGTTGACGTTCACGGGAGATTCCAAATTTGAATTGGCCGAAGATGATCCAAAAAAGTCCGCCAATCTATTTTGAAATTTACCGTTGACGTCCTTTGGAGATTCCAAATTTGAATTGGCCGAAGATGACCTAACAAAGTCCGCCAAGCTATTTTGATACTTCCCGTTGACGTTCACGGGAGATTCCAAATTTGTTTTGGCCGAAGATGACCCATCAAAGTCCGCCAAGCTATTTTGATACTTCCCGTTGACGTTCACGGGAGATTCCAAATTTGAATTGGCAGAAAATGACCCAACAAAGTCCGCCAAGCTATTTTGAAACTTCCCGTTGACGTTCACGGGAGATTCCAAATTTGAATTGGCCGAAGATGACCGAACAAAGTCCGCCTAGCTATTTTGATACTTCCCGTTGACGTTCACGGGAGATTCCAAATTTGAATTGGCCGAAGATGACCCAACAAAGTCCGCCAAGCTAAACTGAAACTTCCCGTTGACGTTCACGGGAGATTCCAAATTTGAATAGGCCGAAGATGACCCAACAAAGTCCGCCAAGCTATTTTGATATTTCCCGTTGACGTTCACGGGAGATTCCAAATTTGAATTGGCCCAAGATGACCCAACAAAGTCCGCCAAGCTATACTGAAACTTCCCGTTGATGTTCACGGGAGATTCCAAATTTGAATTGGCCGAAGATGACATATCAAAGTCCGCCAAGCTATTTTAAAACTTCCCGTTGACGTTCACGGGAGATTCCAAATTTGAATTGGCCGAAGATGACCCAACAAAGTCCGCCAAGCTATACTGAAACTTCCCGTTGACGTTCACGGGAGATTCCAAATTTGAATTGGCCGAAGATGACCCATCAAAGTCCGCCAAGCTATTTTGATATTTCCCGTTGACATTCACGGGAGATTCCAAATTTGAATTGGCCGAAGATGACCCAACTAAGTCCGCCAAGCTATTTTAAAACTTCCCGTAAACGTTCACGGGAGATTCCAAATTTGAATTGGCCGAAGATGACCCAACAAAGTCCGCCAAGCTATACTGAAACTTCCCGTTGACGTTCACGGGAGATTCCAAATTTGAATTGGCCGAAGATGACCCAACAAAGTCCGCCAAGATATACTGAAACTTCCCGTTGACGTTCACGGGAGTTTCCAAATTTGAATTGGCCGAAGATGACCTATCAAAGTCCGCCAAGCTATTTTGATACTTCCCGTTGACGTTCACGGGAGATTCCAAATTTGAATTGGCCGAAGATGACATAACAAAGTCCGCCAAGCTATTTTGAAACTTCCCGATGGCGTTCACGGGAGATTCCAAATTTGAATTGGCCGAAGATGACCCAACAAAGTCCGCCTAGCTATTTTGATACTTCCCGTTGACGTTCACGGGAGATTCCAAATTTGAATTTGCCGAAGATGACCAAACAAAGTCCGCCTAGCTATTTTGATACTTCCCGTTGACGTTCACGGGAGATTCCAAATTTAAATTGGCCGAAGATGACCCATCAAGGTCCGCCTAGCTATTTTGATACTTCCCGTTGACATTCACGGGAGATTCCAAATTTGAATTGGCCGAAGATGACCCAACAAAGTCCGCTAAGCTGTACTGAAACTTCCCGTTGACGTTCACGGGAGATTTCAAATTTGAATTGGCCGAAGGTTACCCAACAAAGTCCGCCAAGCTATTTTAAAACATCCCGTTGACGTTCACGGGAGATTCCAAATTTGAATTGGCCGAAGATGACATAACAAAGTCCGCCAAGCTATACTGAAACTTCCAGTTGACGTTCACGGGAGATTCCAAATTTGAATTGGCCGAAGATGACCCAACAAAGTCCGCCAAGCTATTTTGAAACTTCCCGATGGCGTTCACGGGAGATTCCAAATTTGAATTGGCCGAAGATGACCCAACAAAGTCCGCCTAGCTATTTTGATACTTCCCGTTGACGTTCACGGGAGATTCCAAATTTAAATTGGCCGAAGATGACCCATCAAAATTCCGCCAAGCTATTTTGATACTTCAAGTTGACGTTCACGGGAGATTCCAAATTTGAATTGGCCGAAGATGACCCAACAAAGTCCGCCAAGCTATACAGAAACTTCCCGTTGACGTTCACGGGAGATTCCAAATTTGAATAGGCCGAAGATGACCCAACAAAGTCCGCCTAGCTATTTTGAAACTTCCCGTTGACGTTCACGGGAGATTCCAAATTTGAATTGGCCGAAGATGACCCAACAAAGTCCGCCAAGCTGTACTGAAACTTCCCTTTGACGTTCACGGGAGATTCCAAATTTGAATTGGCCGAAGATGACTCAACAAAGTCCGCCAAGCTATTTTGATACTTCCCGTTGACGTTCATAGGAGATTCCAAATTTGAATTGGCCGAAGATGACCCAACAAAGTCCGCCAAGCTATACTGAAACTTCCCGTTGACGTTCACGGGAGATTCCAAATTTGAATTGGCCTAGATGACCCATCAAAGTCCGCCAAGTAATTTTGATACTTCCCGTTGTGGTTCACGGGAGATTCCAAATTTGAATTGGCCGAAGATGACCCATCAAAGTCCGCCAAGTAATTTTGATACTTCCCGTTGACGTTCACGGGAGATTCCAAATTTGAATTGGCCGAAGATGACCCAACAAAGTCCGCCAAGCTATTTGAATTTTTCCGTTGACGTTCATGGGAGATTCCAAATTTGAATTGGCCGAAGATGACCCAACAAAGTCCGCCAAGCTATTTTGATACTTCCCGTTGACGTTCACGGGAGATTCCAAATTTGAATTGGCCGAAGATGACCCAACAAAGTCCGCCAAGCTATTTGAAATTTTCCGTTGACGTTCACGGGAGATTCCAAATTTGAATTGGCCGAAGATGACCCAACAAAGTCCGCCAAGCTATACTGAAACTTCCCGTTGACGTTCACGGGAGATTCCAAATTTGAATAGGCCGAAGATGACCCAACAAAGTCCGCCAAGCTATTTTGATACTTCCCGTTGACGTTCACGGGAGATTCCAAATTTGAATTGGCCGATGATGACCCATCAAAGTCCGCCAAGTAATTTTGATACTTCCCGTTGACGTTCACGGGAGATTCCAAATTTGAATTGGCCGAAGATGACCCATCAACGTCCGCCAAGTAATTTTGATACTTCCCGTTGACTTTCACGGGAGATTCCAAATTTGAATTGGCCGAAGATGACCCAACAAAGTCCGCCAAGCTATTTGAAATTTTCCGTTGACGTTCATGGGAGATTCCAAATTTGAATTGGCCGAAGATGACCCAACAAAGTCCGCCAAGCTATTTTGATACTTCCCGTTGACGTTCACGGGAGATTCCAAATTTGAATTGGCCGAAGATGACCCAACAAAGTCCGCCAAGCTATTTGAAATTTTCCGTTGACGTTCACGGGAGATTCCAAATTTGAATTGGCCGAAGATGACCCAACAAAGTCCGCCAAGCTATACTGAAACTTCCCCTTGACGTTCACGGGAGATTCCAAATTTGAATAGGCCGAAGATGACCCAACAAAGTCCGCCAAGCTATTTTGATACTTCCCGTTGACGTTCACGGGAGATTCCAAATTTGAATTGGCCGAAGATGACCCAACAAAGTCCGCCAAGCTATTTTGAAATTTTCAGTTGACGTTCACAATAGATTCCAAATTTGAATTGGCCGAAGATGACCCATCAAAGTCCGCCAAGCTATTTTGATACTTCCCGTTGACGTTCACGGGAGATTCCAAATTTGAATTGGCCGAAGATGACCTCCAAAGTCCGCCAAGCTATTTTGAAACTTCCCGTTGACGTTCACGGGAGGTTCCAAATCTGAATTGGCCGAAGATGACCCAACAAAGTCCGCCAAGCTATTTTGAAACTTCCCGTTGACGTTCACGGGAGATTCCAAATTTTAATTGGCCGAAGATGACCCAACAAAGTCCGCCAAGCTGTACTGAAACTTCCCGTTGACGTTCACGGGAGATTCCAAATTTGAATTGGCCGAAGATGACCCAACAAAGTCCGCCAAGCTATTTTGAAACTTCCCGTTGACGTTCACGGGAGATTACAAATTTGAATAGGCCGAAGATGACCGAACAAAGTCCGCCTAGCTATATTGATACTTCCCGTTGACGTTCACGGGAGATTCCAAATTTGAATTGGCCGAAGATGACCCATCAAACTCCGCCAAGCTATACTGAAACTTCCCGTTGATGTTCACGGGAGATTCCAAATTTGAATAGGCCGAAGATGACCGAACAAAGTCCGCCTAGCTATATTGATACTTCCCGTTGACGTTCACGGGAGATTCCAAATTTGAATTGGCCGAAGATGACCCAACAAAGTCCGCCAAGCTGTACTGAAACTTCCCGTTGACGTTCACGGGAGATTCCAAATTTGAATTGGCCGAAGATGACCCAACAAAGTCCGCCAAGCTATTTTGATACTTCCCGTTGACGTTCACGGGAGATTCCAAATTTGAATTGGCCGAAGATGACCCAACAAAGTCCGCCTAGCTATTTTGATACTTCCCGTTGACGTTCATAGGAGATTCCAAATTTGAATTGGCCGAAGATGACCCAACAAAGTCCGCCAAGCTATTTTGATACTTCCCGTTGACGTTCATAGGAGATTCCAAATTTGAATTGGCCGAAGATGACCCAACAAAGTCCGCCAAGCTATACTGAAACTTCCCGTTGACGTTCACGGGAGATTCCAAATTTGAATTGGCCGAAGATGACCCATCAAAGTCCGCCAAGTAATTTTGATACTTCCCGTTGACGTTCACGGGAGATTCCAAATTTGAATTGGCCGAAGATGACCCATCAAAGTCCGCCAAGTAATTTTGATACTTCCCGTTGACGTTCACGGGAGATTCCAAATTTGAATTGGCCGAAGATGACCCAACAAAGTCCGCCAAGCTATTTTGAAATTTTCCTTTGACGTTCATGGGATATTCCAACTTTGAATTGGCCGAAGATGACCCAACAAAGTCCGCCAAGCTATTTTGATACTTCCCGTTGACGTTCACGGGAGATTCCAAATTTGAATTGGCCGAAGATGACCCAACAAAGTCCGCCAAGCTATTTTGAAACTTCCCGTTGACGTTCACGGGAGATTCCAAATTTTAATTGGCCGAAGATGACCCAACAAAGTCCGCCAAGCTGTACTGAAACTTCCCGTTGACGTTCACGGGAGATTCCAAATCTGAATTGGCCGAAAATGACCCAACAAAGTCCGCCAAGCTATTTGAAATTTTCCGTTGACGTTCACGGGAGATTCCAAATTTGAATTGGCCGAAGATGACCCAACAAAGTCCGCCAAGCTATTTGAAATTTTCCGTTGACGTTCACGGGAGATTCCAAATTTGAATTGGCCGAAGATGACCCAACAAAGTCCGCCAAGCTATTTTGAAACTTCCCGTTGACGTTCACGGGAGATTCCAAATCTGAATTGGCCGAAAATGACCCAACAAAGTCCGACAAGCTATTTTGTAATTTTCCGTTGTCGTTCACGGGAGATTCCAATTTTGAATTGGCCGAAGATGACCCAACAAAGTCCACCAAGCTATTTTGAAACTTCCCGTTGACGTTCATGGGAGATTCCAAATTTGAATTGGCCGTAGATGACCCAACAAAGTCCGCCAATCTATTTTGAAATTAACCGTTGACGTCCTTTGGAGATTCCAAATTTGAATTGGCCGAAGATGACCCAACAAAGTCCGCCAAGCTATTTTAAATCTTCCCGTTGACGTTCACGGGAGATTCCAAATTTGAATTGGCCGAAGATGACCTTCAAAGTCCGCCAAGCTATTTTGAAACTTCCCGTTGACGTTCACGGGAGGTTCCAAATTTGAATTGGCCGTAGATGACCCAACAAAGTCCGCCAAGCTATTTTGAAATTTACCGTTGACGTCCTTTGGAGATTCCAAATTTGAATTGGCCGAAGATGACCCAACAAAGTCCGCCAAGCTATTTTGAAACTTCCCGTTGACGTTCACGGGAGATTCCAAATCTGAATTGGACGAAGATGACTCAACAAAGTCCGCCAAGCTATACTGAAACTTCCCGTTGACGTTCACGGGAGATTCCAAATTTGAATTGGCCGAAGATGACCCATCAAAGTCCGCCAAGCTATTTTGATACTTCCCGTTAACGTTCACGGGAGATTCCAAATTTGAATTGGCCGAAGATGACCTTCTAAGTCCGCCAAGCTATACTGAAACTTCCCGTTGACGTTCACGGGAGATTCCAAATTTGAATTGGCCTAAGATGACCCATCAAAGTCCGCCAAGCTATTTTGATACTTCCCGTTGACGTTCACGGGAGATTCCAAATTTGAATTAGCCGAAGATGACCCAACAAAGTCCGCCAAGCTATTTTGATACTTCCCGTTGACGTTCACGGGAGATTCCAAATTTAAATTGGCCGAAGATGACCCAACAAAGTCCGCCAAGCTATTTTGAAACTTCCCGTTGACGTTCACGGGAGATTCCAAATTTAAATAGGCCGAAGATGACCCAACAAAGTCCGCCAAGCTATTTTGAAACTTCCCGTTGACGTTCACGGGAGATTCCAAATTTTAATTGGCCGAAGATGACCCAACAAAGTCCGCCAAGCTGTACTGAAACTTCCCGTTGACGTTCACGGGAGATTCCAAATCTGAATTGGCCGAAAATGACCCAACAAAGTCCGCCAAGCTATTTTGAAATTTTCCGTTGACGTTCATGGGAGATTCCAAATTTGAATTGGCCGAAGATGACCCAACAAAATCCGCCAAGCTATTTTGATACTTCCCGTTGACGTTCACGGGAGATTCCTTATTTGAATTGGCCGAAGATGACCCAACAAAGTCCGCCAAGCTATACTGAAACTTCCCGTTGACGTTCACGGGAGATTCCAAATTTGAATAGGCCGAAGATGACCCAACAAAGTCCGCCTAGCTATTTTGTTACTTCCCGTTGACGTTCACGGGAGATTCCAAATTTGAATTGGCCGAAGATGACCCATCAAAGTCCGCCAAGCTATTTTGATACTTCCCGTTGACGTTCACGGGAGATTCCAAATTTGAATTGGCCGAAGATGACCCAACAAAGTCCGCCAAGCTATTTTGATACTTCCCGTTGACGTTCACGGGAGATTCCAAATTTGAATTGGCCGAAGATGACCCAACAAAGTCCGCCAAGCTATTTTGAAACTTGTCAACGGGTCATCTTCGGAGAATGGTTGCCACACCCCTACCAACCTCCACAACACTCCTACCATCTCCCGGGCGTGTGGCAACCATTCTCCTAAAAACCTAACCTAACCTAACCGAACATAACCTACCCTAACCTAACCTAACCTAACCTAACATAACCTATCCTAACCTAAGAGGGGCAGGGCAGGGGGAAGAAAATGGCGGGCAAGGGGAGGGGCCTAGGGGGAGGGGCAAGATGAGGGGTCAAGGGGAGGGGTGGGAGGGGCCAAGGGGAGGGGTGGTGGTGGGAGGGGCCAATGGGAGGGGTGGGAGGGGCCAAGGGGAGGGGTAGGAGGGGCCAAGGGGGAGGGGCCAAGGGGTGGGGGAGGTCACGTGGTCAACCTCGTTTCGGCTACCATTCCAAGGTCACAGGAAGGTGTGTTTAGATTAGACAGACAGGTTCTGACTGGTCTATGTCAGCCGGATTGCACAACAGTGCGTAACAATGTTACTGCGCATGCGTACTACTCGCGATTAACTGTTTAAGAAAGGAGATTAGATTGAGATAGCTCAGTTTACGTTAGTAGCTTGAATAGTGAACGTGGCCCCTTCCAAGATGTATAAGGTCTCCGAGCTCTTGGGTAGTAGGATTAAACCAACCAACGAACGATTTGGACTATGGCTTCTGGAAGAAAATCTGCACAACAACAACCTGGTAACAGATATTGGAAATATTAATTATTCGCAAGGAGAAGAGTTGCTGTCTGGAGTTAATATAAAACCACTAACTCCGCTTACAAAACCATTCTGCGACAACATAATGCTTGTTAAAATAACCGACAGTTCGGATTGCGAACAAGGGAAGAGCCTCGTAAAGAAGAATATCTGTGGAGCATTTAACAGTTATCTTCGTGGGAAATTTACGGATTTTGTTTCCGCAAGACATGGCGTAAAAGTAAAATTACCATTCCCTTTGAATGGAAAGAGACCTATGGCGAAACGCGTATGCAATATTATTGGAGCAGATGGTATGCAAGCCATTGCAAAGAAATTTAAAAATCCCATTGCAATCCCCTACAAGGTAGAGTTAGCGGATGTTGAGTTGGCTACTCTACAGGAAAAAATGCCCGAAATACTATTGGAGCTGCAAGCCCACGACTTCTACCTTATGGATTTGGACATTACACAAGATTTTGTGGGGGTCTTTAACAAGCGAGAGATGTGTGAGCATTTAGTACAGGACCATGACTTTCGTTACCAAGGCGACCAGTACAAAGAAAACTACAATACAATTGTTAACAACGACAAGTCTGTTGGGATAGATTGCCTAACCTGGATTACTCCTACTGGTGCAAGAGTAAAAATCTACAACAAGTTTGTGTGCCAGATTACGAGTCCTGGCGTTAACAAACAAATTGGTAACCACATTGTGAATTTTGTCAACTGTCCAGACTCCAGATTAAGACAGACGTTTCTGTCCCCACTGGGTAAGGAGCATGGCATTACAAGATTGGAGGCTACGATCTACAACGGTAGCGGTGACCATCCTCTGGACAGCTGTGTAACGCTCCTGGAAGACAGCAAAATTTATTTCCAGGAAGCCCCGTTTTACTCTGTTGCCATCCCTAAAATGTGGACGAAATTAGCTGACAGTCTCCAGAACAGTTGCTGTGTAGTGTACAATAATCTATTACAATATGCCTACTGGGGAAACAGTAACACGAGGAAGTTAACCGGGGTGCAACTTACTTTACCAAGCGACCAAGACCAGAGGAAAAAAATAATTAATTACGTACTCTCTGCATATAGTTTTAACTATTTGCCTGTAAATTACTTGGAGATAGTGGAAGATGTCGCTAATAGAGAGCATGTTAGTGTGGTGCAAAAGTGCTACATTAAGAGTGGCGAGACATTCTTCTCGAAATCTAGTACTGCTTTCTCGGCGATTTGTAAAGATGTAAGCCTCGAGAACTGTGGGATGGTTCCAACGAGTAATATTATTCCACAGATTTTAAAGAAGAGAACGAATATTACAAACAGGCTACAACCCTACAATATAAGTTTCTAATAGAGAAATCTCAGAAATTTACCAATAATCAGGCTTTAAACACCATTTATAATAATTACTTCTAAATATTTTTTATTCTGTGTTTATATGTCATATTTGTATTTCGTTTATATAAACATTTCAAGGAGAGTAAAAATACTAGAAATAAAAGTTAACAGAACAAAATCTGGCGGCAGTGAAAATATTGTTTTCTTTCCTACGTTGCGTAATGGGAGCAAGAGAGATGGAAATCATCCAGACATTAATTTCCCCCTTTTTAGAAACGTAAGAAAGTGACTGCAAACGTAATAATTGGAATCAACAAAGTCGCAAAGCTTTTGAATTTTGTAAACGTGAAAAAAACCTGTTAACGGGGAGTGAAACTCCGCTTGAACAAATCTAAATTGAATGAAGGAAAAGGCAATATGCCCACTCCTCTGGTTGGCTGTGCAATGATTGCTCCATCATGATATGTTTTTCATCATACAAACACAAAAAGTTTTGAATAGAAAGTGGTGCGACGCAGACTAGTACCTAAAATGGAGAATATTAAACAAGAAAACATATTTCAGTAGTATATTTCGGTTTGCGTCTGATATGTTTGCGTGTGCTGTACATAAGTAAAATAACAACATTTTAAAGTACAAAGCACCCTATATTTTTATTTACTTCTTCATATGTAAGAATTATAGAGAAACTGAGGTGATGGGTAGAAAACTCGATGTTTGTGGAAATTAAAGTTACAATGTGTGTAGAGTCGAAAATGTGGTGTTTGAAATAATGTGCGTTTGTCATATGTGTAATACAGTACAGCTGAAACGAATTGTTGAAATCATATTTGGTATGAGGACATATTTCGGCCACAACTCAATGTGGCCGATATAAAATATTCTACGAGTAGCAAAAAATATTCAAGACTACCCTCTCAAAGATTACTTATACTAATACGTAGAGAGAGTAAGTAAAACTACAAAAACAACTTCAGTCTTGTGTTGTTACCATATAGTTTAGGAGATAATGGTTTGTATATTGTTATTTAATGGTATTATGAAGTTGGAAATGTTTAAGGGAAGCTTCGCACGTGCTATACAAGTGTCGATGTCCTACCCTAGGGGTTGAACTTAATGTATAAAGTTCTACTTCATTGGACATGTTTGTTGTCTAGAAACTTTACACCTGTCTAGTCCATTATTTTCAAAAAATCTTGTTTCATAAAGCTGTTCTATAAATACACTGTATATTATGTTATCAAGTTTTATACAATTGTATGGGTATAGTTAATTGGAAAATAAAACTCAAATATGTTGTAGTAATATTTATAACGACAAATAGTAAAAAATCGTATGTTCTAAAACATATAACTAACCATGGAAAAAAACAACATTTATAAAAATACAGTTTATAAAGATATAAAATATAAATTTTTTAATATAAATTTAAATCATTTCATTATATCTAGTTTAAGAAAGATTAGAATTAGTGCTTTATCGATAAAAATAATATACTCAAGGATCTCTAAAAAAAGAGCAGAATATTAAAATAACATAACATTATAAGCTGTTTAAGTAATATTATGTATGATCCAGGGTCCTACTAACGACAATTTACTATCAAGTATAAGCCCTAAATTATTTACATCTAGTGTTGATATTTCCAACTGCCAATTCTTGATCCTTTTCTATTAAACTTTACATAACGAAATTTTAAATGATTGATATTATTGTTACTGTTTACGGGCGGAAAATATGAGAACATAATAGTTAACCTCAATTTTTAAACATTATTGACATAATCTGACAATAAAATCATAAAATTTCCATTTATGGTTAAGTTTTAAATTTATCAACGTTTGGAATTTGTGGCTTTTACTGTGTGAAGTCAAACATAATGTGAGAAAGGTGAAAAAAAACACTGACATAATCAATTTTTGTGAATTTATTATCAATACTAGTTTCGACTTGTATTGGTAATTTTCAAGTGCGAAAAAAAATTGTGTTAGTGATTTACATGAACTCAAATTGAGGACCTAGTACATTGAAAAAAAAAATACAACAATCAGATTTTACTAAAATAGGACATAAAGGCTTTGCAATAACGTTTTTATTCACCATCACTAAAACCGATTAAAAATGAACAAAACAATCATTACAGAAAACGTGAGTTTTGAATCAAACGGCGATTATGTCATGAAAATGTAAAAAAGAGGATACACTTACATTGCTTATGCCATGAACACGTTCTCAATGGGAATCGACTAATTTCTTTTCACTTTACTGATAATTCTCGAAGCTGTATTTATTGACAGTAAAGTTGTCAACCAATATGTTTTTTTCGGTCCTTAGAGGAAAAATTTATACATTATTAAAAATGTAACAAAATTGTTAAAGGCAATTTGAAGAAAATTATAGGTTTGCGTATTTTTAAATTATGACAGCAACCCTAATTTTGAGATTTTAAAAAATGAAAAAGTCCGGAGATACGGTAAAAATATACCCACATTCTAAATATATTACAAACTGTCACGAGTTTAATCTGTAGAGCACTAAACATACAATCTTATATTTAAAATATAGGACTCCATCAGTGGATGGTGTTCCAAACACTGCTTTCTTTAATATGAAATGTTAATTACTTGATAAGGCAAACTTAGTTGTAATTATTAATAAATAAATTTAAAAAAATAAATAAAAAAAACTAAACATAAAACAGACAAACCACAAACCACTTTTTGAACTCAGAGGATTACAAAACGTATTTATTTGCAACAAAATAAGATTGATTTTGGACCCATTACATAAATTGAAACAAAAAAATAATTTTAAAAAACTATAATTTACAATAATTAATGGGGAAATATCAAATCCGGTCACAAATCATCTTACATTAAAGTTAATTAGCCACTTTTTAAAGTAGCCTTCGTGAACCTGTTTTAGTTAAACCACTTTAAATTCTTCGTGGTTTAGTTAAAGGTTTGATGTTAACTATCCAATTACTTATTGCCCTTTGATCGATGAAATCACATTAATATAATTTTAAAAGATTGTTTTAATAAATTTCCTAATATCTGCGCCTAGGAGTACTTTTAAAAACAAAAAATACATAATTTTTAAGGTCAGAATATAATCTAAATGAAAATTATTACTAAAGTATTAAAACCTCTATTTTTAAGTACAAATAAATACCCTTTTAAAATACCAATTTATTTTCATTTCTTATTTTTTGTTTGCAATTATGAAACATAATTTGTTATTTTTTACCGTCCTTTCATTTTTAATTTTTCGATACATTTTATACAGAGATTTATATAACGAATCAAAAATCGATGTAGATTTTTTTTCGGATATATCAGTTTTAAATTTCTCTGTTTTGCAAAGAGTAGGTTTTAGAATGATGTCTGTCTGTCTATCTGTCGCACGTTGTGTAGTGTTTTACAGAAAAAAAAACACTTTGTTCCGTTTATGATCACATTTTTGGTTTTAGGGAATATTATGGCCTTTTTCTTCTTTTAAAAAAAATAAATTATTTGTTTTTTGTGGGTTTCATATTTTTGTTGTTGTCAAAATCGACTGAATTTTATTTTTTTTATTTGCTAGAGCCTCATGAACGTACTATAGTGAGTTTCTGCACTAGCAATCTCGCGGGACTCTATCTGGTTTACATAATATTTCACATAATCTTGATTTTGATACCCCTATCTTTCCTATCAGATCTCTACCAGCTTTTTTTCCTTTTCGATACTGACGTTAATAAAATTGAAAAAAATCTAGGGGTCTTAATTTTATGTTTATTTTTGATAAGATGGTGAAACGTAGAGGTTTTCACCTTTAATTAACAGGGGAAAAGGTTATCACAGGTTTTTTAATTATATTATAATATATCATGCACACGATATCTTCAAATCTTTATATTCAACACAAATTTCAACGAGATAGGTTCCTTTAGATCCCCATAAATAACCCTAAGCTTTCTGTCGTAGCCAGTCATTGCGGGTTTTTTTTGTTGTTTTTTTTTTGTGTTTTTCCCTGTTTAAAGAATATAATCTTTTAAACTATTTCCCTTTATATTGAGTGTGACTACAGTCGGTACTCGGTGAAATTCCATAATAAGGTAAAACAAAAATGATAAAGCACTTATAATAATAATATAAATAATAATATAAATTATTTCACAAACAACAATTATTGCTAATTGTTGTTTGTGAAATTATAAGTGCTTTATCATTTTTGTTTTGCCTTATTTCCCTTTATAATAAATAAAAAATAAAAAAATAAATAAAAAATACAATGAAGACCTCTAGCAATAGAAAAACCTCAAAATTGGAATCAAACAAAAGGGGTCAATAAGAAAAATGAAAGAGAGGTACCTAACCCAAGACTACACAAAGCAAGGCGTAGATTCAGTTAGGCCTATAGTTCTTCGGGGTTGCCACACTCGTAGTCGCTATAAATTACCCTTTACGGTAAGATGTGATAGAATGATAAGCCTACAGTTTAACAAGTTTTTAAAGTTAATCCATTTAACGGCAGATTTAGGAAGAAACATATCTTTAAATTATGTAATAAATACTAAATTTCCGCCGGGGGTTGTTAAGATAAATACTGAATACAAATTAACACAAACGTAAAAATATTTTTTTACAATCCAATAAACAATAATTTGATAAAACCTTCTTGACTTGAACAACTTGACATAGGAGAAAGGGAGAAATATAAGCTAAGACTATATATAAGTTAGTTATATCTGAAGATATATCAAGGTGTAGGATCAAGGTAGGGTACCTCGACATTGCCACACTTGTCCTCACTAAATTGAGCCCATGAAGGAGTTGCATGACAATACTACGCTTATAGTTTAATACAAATTTAATGGAAATACATTTAAGAACTTTTCAGACTAACAGAAAACATATATTTAAATTATATATTAATTACTAATTTTCCCCTTGTTTGTTAAAGTGTAAACGGAATACAATTTAACTCCAAACTTGATATTTCCTACAATTAAATAAACAACAACTTGATAAAATATTGTCAAAACAGTTTTACCTAAAGAGAAATTAATTTTATTGAAATTCAAAGTCGAGAAGCTTTGATCGTACCTTCAGTATGGCTTCAGGTTTGATTTCCTTTTCAGTTTAATTCATTCATCAAACGAATCTAATTAAGTAAGTAAAGGGAGAATAAAACAACTTCTTCAAGAACTCGATCGTTAAAGAGAAATTAAAAAGTCATTACGCCTATTTTATTTGGAAAGGGTTCCGAGTTTTAAAGTATTTTAATTTGAATTTAGTATTTCCTGCCATCGTAATATTTAAAGCTACAGAATAAAACAAAAAGCTCTTCAATTTGTTTTGTAAGCCTATACCCTATTAAACACTATAGAAGTCCAGATTGTAATATTTCTTGCATATTGTGTATTATTTTATAACAAGCAGCTTACTGTTGATGACGGATTCTAATACGAAAATATCATACAAAGACATTGCATAAACTTTCTCTCTCATCTATTTAAATCAAAATGTCAGTCCGATAGTTATTTGTAAAAAGAGAAAATGAATGATGAACGAGTCTTTGAATTATTATTTAAATCGGGTGTGAACTTAATTATTGCTTATACCATAAACACGTATTTTAAATGTATGGCAGAAGATAAATATGACGTGTTTACTCTCTACGAATTTAATGTAGAAGATATGTTTAGCTTACAAAGATACGTGGTGTAAGATAAGTTTGGTAATTGAAAAAAATATCAACCCTTAGATTCAAGGCGTCGAAAAAGTTATTTTTAAAATGTCGTCCTTAGTTCGTCGTTGTTGTACTTGCACAATAATCGCCTCCAAAATTAAAATAGAAGCATTAAATTTAGTATATGTGAACATAGTGTGCTCATACAGATTTATATTGAAGTTGATAAAAATATAATTTTAAATGTCGAAAAGGTGGTGTTTTCGACCATGTCTCGTGTGTTATTCAACTAATAACAAATTAAATAAATTACAAATATACAGATTTCAATTCCGTAGTAATGTAGTTCTAAACCCTGACACGTCAAAAAATTTTGATATCCGACTTATGTGATGAGTCCAAAAATCAAGCGCCCTTGAGTTAAGCAAAAGTGGTTTTAAGAATGATTTCTGTCCGTCTGTCTTGCGATTGTCTGACGTATGTACAGTGCTCTACAACCCAAACGTATAGACTGATTTTAATGGCATTTGGTACGTGAGAATATTTATTTTATTAATTTCCCCGGTAATTTTTGTATTTATTAATTTTTTTCATTTTTGAAAAACTCAAAATTTAATCGTACCTCTCAATAAAAATCCTATATGAAATTTTTCAAAGGATTTTGATCAAATTTTGTTCAAAAGAGTAGTCTTTAAGGATGAAACAAAACCTATTTGTAACCTCTCCAAAAATACCGGTTCGTGAGTTATTTGTAAAAATAAAAAATGCTTGTTTTAAAATTATTAATATTTCAAAATTCCCGTACAGATTTTGTTCAAATTATGTGAAAAGTGAAAATGTATGACCCAAACTCTTTTGCAACATTACAAGTGAAAAAAAGATTCAAAAATCATAGAAGAAAACAAAAAAGGACCATACAATAATAGACGTCGTTGAAAGTTCGGATTTAATCAAGTACAACTTACGCCTTTATGGGCCAAGCTTAGTAAATATAGGAACTATTTAAACACAAAAATATTTTTTTAAAACAGCGTCCATGTTCATTTTCACGGTTTTATTGGGAAGCACAGAAATTACAATTTTTGCGACTCATCGTTTTGTAAGGTTAGTATTTCGCGTCTGAATTTGTTTGTGAAAAAGTTTGTGCAATGTTTTTGAACTGTTTATTTAAGTAAGCCACCATTATTATTGTTATTGGTAGAGAATACCATATAATCGGGAAATATGCTTTACTTATTGTTACAACTAAAAATATCGTAGATATTATACAAAATACAACTTCTAAAAAAGAGAATTATGAATGTGTTTTAATTGCAACTTTATGTTCCAAATCAGTTTAAGTGATGCTGATGTTTCGAAGAATAAAAGTCCGGAAATTGACCGTACGTCGGTTTTTGAATTATATAAACAAAAATCTTATATCCATGTACCTGATATAGATATAGACGATAATATTTTAAATGTACCTAGAAAATTTTTAAGTCAATGATTTAGATTGATGAGCACATACAACAAACAGCCACTAGATAAACAGAAAGACAGACGGATATCTTTCAAAAACCACTTTTTTTTTATGCGATGGATCTCACAAAAATCTACATTTCACAATAAAATTAAAAGGTTTCAAATGTTTAGTTACCTAAAAAACAAAACAAAAAAATCGGTTTCAATGTTGCAGAGTGTTCATATATTTATCTACAGTGCCGTAAAGTATGTTTAACGTAAGCGATTAGAACTTTGTTATCAATACTTTTAAAATTTATAAATATAATAAAAATCAGAACTTTTTATAAACAATTTTAACGTAAATGGAAACTGCGCATTGTAAAAAGCAACAATAATTTGTTTTGCATTTTTGATATAAACTAACATCTTATGAAGTATTTTATAAATTATTAATATTGTTTATAACAACACTGATTTCTTCCTGAGTTAAAATATGAAAACAAAAATCAATGTTCCATTATTTCTAGCGCCTAAAAAAATAACTAAAGAAGTACAATTTCTAGAAATTGTACAAAAAAAATAAATTTTTAAAACGTACATTTAATAGTGTCCTGCAGAGCATAGTGGGGGTTCAGGGTCTTCTTCTACTACTTCTTCTTCTTCTTCTTTAAATTGGTTATTTCATTATCGAGAAAAACAGAGTAATTGTGTATAGTTTTCCTCATAAAACCTTGCAAATAACTATTTAAAATTTTTAAAGCTGGATTGTGTCATAAATTAAATATACATCTTTGTGAAAATATGAGTATTGTTTCTTGAAGAAAAGATATTTCAACCCAAAAACAGGATTTAATTTTTAATTAGCTACACGTGACCTATTAACTATCTAAATAGCTCATTATTATAAATTAAGAAAACTTTAACTTTTCTGGCAGAAAATTCTGTTTCTACGATGAGTGTACGAATTGTTAAGTTATTGATTAGAGAGCTTTAACTGTAGTGAAGTTTTAGGTAAAAACATCTCTCGTTCACCACTCAAATCCTCTTTCCTCCTTCAAGCCTACGGAATCAATCAATCAATAACTGACCCCCCACCCGTCCTTCTCTTCACATTCCTTACTTTAGACCTGAAAACATTATAAAGGGTGATTGAAATAAGTGTGCCAGCCGTTTTACGTTGAACCCATAAGAGTTAAGAAAAACAATTTAATTTAAAATAGTGGCAAATGTTGGTGAGGTGTCATTCATTAACATACTCACAAATTTCTCTACCCAGCAAATCAAATTTAAAAAAATGTAACGTAAACACCAATTAATTCACTGTGCTACTTTTAAATGTTACTAGCATTCTCCCTGATTCCATACCACTTCTTAAGTTCATAATTTAACCAAGACTTTTCAGTACTACGTTTTGCAACGTAGCCCTTTCACTAATGGTTTTAAAATTAGTAGATAAGATTAAAGATGTTAAAGTGCCTCCTAATGCTAATATTGTATCCTTATAGGTGAAAAGTTTATATAAAATATTCCTGTCAAAGATTGTTTGATTTGTATTAAATCATTGTCAGATTGGACTAGGTTGACCCCTGTATCTCTATTGAATTAATGAATGTAATTAAAGTATATAACAATAAAAACTATTTTCAATTACAAAATATGTTTTTCGCACAAGTAGAGGGTTTGGCTATGGGGTCGTGAATTACACATTAGCTATGGGGTCACATTAGCTGAGATCTTTATGGATTCTTCTGAATTAACAATTTTTGACAGTAATAACCAATTAAATACTAGAACTACATACTTTCATAGATACGTAGATGATGTCTTATGTTTATTTGGACTGACGGCCAACTAGAGTGTTTTGTAAGTTATTTAAATACATTAATGGGGCTATACAATTTACTATGGAAATAGGTTTGTATAATCAAATAAATTTTATTGATCTTACAATTTAAATCAGTGATGGCATAATTTCAGCATTTTTATGAACACCACGTTTAGTGATAACATTATACATGCTACCTCACAACATACGTATAATTACAAATTAGCTGTTTATCATAGTATGTTGCATCACCTTATTAAAGTTCCTAAGGATAATATGTATTTTGTGTAGAACTTTCATTTATGAAACTAATAGCAAAATAATAATGGATATGACTCAGACGTCATTGAGAAAATGTCAAAAACTAAAATTAAAAACATTACAAAATTGTTGATTTACCCAGTAGTCATTTCTAATAAAACCGTACAAATGCCTCGTAGAATCAATTATTTTGGGAAAGCTAGCTACAAAGTGGGTAATATTTTGTAAAATAAAAAACATTGTAAACCAGCCTTTTACTGTAATATAAATTTAGGAAACATTTTATTAAATTCTTAACATAAAATTGAAAAAATGCAAAAAATTGCTGTTTATAAATTGACATGTAGTATTTGTAATGCTGCTTATGTTGGTAAAACGGGACGTAGTTTTAAGTGTAAATAATAAAAGAATTATTATTTATAAATTATTATTATTTATTTATAATCAAAAAATGTTTTGATTATTTCAAAATCGACTCTAAGTACCTATTTTAATCAAATACCTTTTCAAATGGAGTATGTAAGGGCCCAAATAAAATGTATTCCAATATTGAAAGTAAAGAAAAACATCACTTTTTAAAAATAATTAGAAAAAAATAAAAATAAACTTTGACCACTGTTATAAAAAGCTCGTTTTTAATTATTGTTTTAGCCTTATACGTTGAGGATGTGTTTGGGAACATAATTAAATATTTGTTCAAAGTCGTCATTCATGGTTTAATTTCACTTTTTGAATCGCAATTACCGAAAAATATTTTGGTGCTAATTATTTTTACTAACTTTTTATTTGTTTTTAAGGATGGGTGAGTGACAAAGCTTGCGGATTTTTTCCTTTTATTATTCCTTAAAAGTAATTAGGATTTTGTACAATTTCGGACCACCCTGTATAGGCGACATTTTAGTTGGCTTCTTCTAATAGCAAAATGCGAGAGGGCTTATAAGTATTTCACTTTCACAGTAAGGAAAATCCTTCCCCAGTGAGAAAGAAACTTAACTCATCTTATCCAAAGATTAAAGGATCAGATCGGTTGCAAGCCCTTTGGTCAAATGTTTGATTAAACCCATTCCCAGTAGAGTAAACATCATAATCTGACGGCCAATAAACACTAACTACTGATACCCTGACTTGGTGGGATATGAATTTATTTAATCTTTTCATTTACCCAGTGTACACGAAGTATGAAGTAAGTTTGGATATCATATTTTATACCATACGTGATTTTTGAATACCTCCGAAAAACCCAGTCATTCAGAGGGATTGTTTAGAAAATAATACAAAATTGATGATTTAATATGTATTGATAGTAATTTTTTTAAATTTAAGAAATGTATATAGTACTCACAATGATTTATTTGAATATTATACCAATCACCACAACGAGTTAACTGTGATTGGTTTGATAGAAAGAAAGAAACAAAAATAAAGTAGTCAGTTAGGTGATATTTAAATCATTGGGGTCCCAATGATGATGTGTGTGGTTATAATGTCTGAGGACTATTACATTACGATCACAGACCAATCAAAGCACAATAAACTATCAGAATAACACTTGCCTACCTAACCTAATCCAACGCCACTTAATATCTATGAAATATTCCTCTAGAGAAAACCATCCCTAAAACATCGTCCCAACCACACAAATATACATAAGCCATTGTTCCCCTACTGTCTTTCACCTATGCTGAGCATGTCATCGATACCACTAAAAGGGAAAAACTAATTCCGTACACTCATTGTATAAAACCGTTAATGTACTTTGTTTTACGTTAGAGGTAAGGGATTGGAAATTATGGGACCGATAAACAGGAAAAAACTTCGGAACAATGCCCTATTATTTTTAGTTATTTTTACAAAATTTTGAATATAGTTTCTAGTTCCGCAATACTACTCACACTTCTTTTATAAAAAGTTCTCACCACTTTGAAAACAAAAGGTCGTTTGAAAAGTAACATTATAAAAAGACGAAAAGATGATTCCGAAGGAAATAATTCGTACAAAATAGTTTTGAATTGAGAATATAGGTTTTATAGATACTCCACCCTAATATTATACGTCATACTTCAACCGGGGATGAATGAAATAATGCGTAGTATAGTGGACTTGACTGAATTATAAGCAAGGTATTTCTAAAAACATACATTTCCGCATATTTTTTCTTAATTCAAGTTTAATATTGTTTACATGCGATGTCCATATTAGTTTATTATCAAGCGTGATAGGTAAATATTTAATTTTGTTGCATCGTTCAACAGATGGACATATACAAATTGCAATGTTGTTGACAGAAAAAAGTTTCACTGTATTTATATATTCAAAAATACAGTTAACAACCTCAGTCTTCTCAGCATTCACAACCATATAAATTGAAATGCACCACTGACTCAACAATCTTAAATCAAAGTTAATATTACCTTGGATTGTTTCCAAAGTCTACATATCCTCAATTATTGCTGCTACAATTCGACGGAAATTTACCAAAAGTAACTAAATAATGTATATTAAGATTAATACTGTAGATAAAACTGAACCTTGTAGCACACTCCTAGTAACTTCCTTCTCGTTGCTCAGACCATCCTCAACCCCTCATGATGAACTCTAACCAATTCAATGCGACTTCCATCCAAGCGACAGTCTCGAATAAATGAATATTATGATCGACCAGACTGTTTAAAAAATATCAGAACGTGTTATTAACTATGGTTTTAGTTTATACGAGACATGAAACAAAAGAAATTTTATGAAATTTGTCGTCCACTATCTACAGAGTGGAGCTAAATGTTATTATAGCTTCAAAATTCCAAAATGTGTAATTTTTTCATTCATTTGTGTTGTGGATCATGGAAAATATATTTTTTCACAAAGTTTTACTAATTATATATATATTTTTAAATATTTATTATGGTTAATGAGAAAATGTCATTGTCTTTGAGTCGCATCCTCATTCAGTAAAGGTACGTAATCTTCTGGACGAGACATTTCTAAGATTCTGTATAGTTCTCGGAAAGGGCCGCCTGACTTGTCACATTTAGATTACATTTTTGGATTACTATCAATGTTTATAAAAATAGGCCAAATAATACTACAGTGGGTATTACATGAAGTGGCAGAAATCTATTAGGAGATACTACAGAATATAATATAGGTGTTACTCCAATACCCTAGCTCACCGTCAAAACTGCAGAATAGACACAGTCCAAGCAATAAAAATAATACTTTTTTTTTGTTGTTGTTCTAAATGTTTCAATGTATTTTTTCTTTACTTTATGAAAAAATAACTTTATTTGTGTGGTTCTATAAAATACAGTAAAAAGAGAAGAAATTTATGAATGTTTTGAACATCCAGTATATGGTACCTTTAATGTTTGCTCTTTCTGTTATGGAGAAGGTCGATTATTATAAAATACATTTTGTGTCATGACTATATATAAATAAAACCCAGAGATATTAAGCTTTTCAAAAGATAATTTTTTTAAACACTATGTATATAGTATACTTTAATGCAATTGCAAATAATATAATATTCCCATTTATATTGCATATATTTTGTTGACACAAAAATCATATAAATTTTTTTTATAATACCACTACCGTTGTTTTCTATGTTATTTACGCTGAAGAAATCACGTTTAATTTCGTAGTGAAATTGAAATTTAGTTTGTAGTTTATAAATTTAGAAAATCCTTAACTGAAATGCTAATATTTTGTGATGAAAATCAATGTACAAAAATGTATTATACAGATATTCCATAACGAAAAACTGCGCAATTACACGTCAGCAATATACGTGTTACAAATCTGAAATAATTTTTAAGGAACATCAGTAATAAACTCTAATGATAAAACTTTGTAATCAACAAAATACGTTTAGAAATATTTGACTACTTCGTCAGGGTGGAATTGAATTTACTGTTTCTACCTCAAAGTGAGGGGTGGAGTCAGAGTAGATTACAAACTCCAAATTCAACTAATTTAAACTTTTTCCTCTGCTCAAGTTTTTCTAATCTCATGTTTTTCTTCTATTGATTAGAGTATACAATTTAATTTACTGTTTTTTAATGAGTGATGTCTGGTTATCTTATATATGTTTAAATTTCAAAAATAAGTACTGTAGTTAAATTAAGTATGCAAGAATGAGAAGTGATAATCGTAAAGTAGTACAACCTAATGAATCGGCTGAATTTCAATAACATTGAATTATAATTTCCATTTTAGAGCAATTATTACGAGTTTATCCTATTATCAGGTTTCGTTTTTTAACAATTCTTGGCTTTTTTCTTTTCCGCATTTACGTAATGTCAAGAAAGTTATACAAAGAGCGGAGAATCCAAAAAAGTGTTTATGGAAGACTATCTCTCTGTCGTCTGTAGAGTGCATAAACTAAATGTGTGAACCAATTTTATTCAAATTTGGTATGTGGGTTTACTATATATGTTTTTTTGTTTGTTGATCATTCAAAATTAGGGAATAGCGTCCAATTTCTTTTTCTTCAAATTATACTCTAACAATTTTTATCAAAGTTTCCTTTAATATTGGCTCCAAAAACGTAAATATAATGTATTCGTTGCTATCTCTCTAAAAATCCCATTGCGTGAGTTAGCTGAATAAATAAATAAATAAATCTGCTATAGGGCGATTACAAAAGCCTTATTTTATTAAAATGGCCTCTACCGATTTCGTCAAATTTTAGTGAAAGGAAAAGTTGAATGACCTAAACTCGTGTGCAAAGCTTCAAATTAAAAAGTATCAGGAATAATTGGCGAAAAATTCACATGAACCATATTTGTAACAAGCTTACAATATTTGCTACTAATTTTGTAATTTTTTTATCAAAAACTCAAGATCAGTCACTTTTGAATAAGCGAAGTCAAATCTTTTTATCTGTGTCATTTGAGTCTACATTTGAGCAAAATTGGATCAATTTCGATAGAGCCAATGATGAAAAAATCATAATTTTTCTTTTTTTTTTACAGCAGCTACATAAGATATGATTAATGTTGTAATGATTATCTGTACACTTGTTGGGAATATAGTGCACTGAATATATGAGAGACGGACATTATTTAAAAAATACTTTTAGCTCTCACTAGACTTCGAAACACATCTTTAGAAATATTTGGCATCGATTTTTAACCCACCAGATAACTTTGTCTATAATAAGAAAGTGTTAGAATGTAATAGCCTAAGTATTTTGTTTACCTCAAAACATATTGAGAAAGAAATATAGTTAGAGGCTCTCCTCCACCTCCACCATATTGAATTCATCTCCCATAAGAATGTTTTAAATAAAAGGGACATACTTGAAATACCTGATTATAAATATAGCTGTTATCAAATAACAATACATTTTTAGAACATTTATTAATACACACAATGAAATATACAGAACATTACTAGTAAAATATAAAATGGAACCTGTTATTTAGGATTTGGCTCCATGTATAAATTTTGAATGGTGGAATTATTAAAAATTACATTTGGAAAGGGGTCTACGGACAACACAATTCAACTTTAATATCTACGTTAGGTTCGAAATAACAATATAACTTACGAAGGTCAGCTGATTTAGTAACTTCAGAACTGTAGTTGTAAAAGACTTTCTATTGGTTATTGTTGGACGGTTTTTAACTGTGATTGGTTGAAATAAGCTTTTTTGGTGTAGTCGTAGATGAAAACTTGTTAAGCTATTACAAAACATGTGAAGAGTGCTTAAAAAAAAAGACTATATTTCCTAACTTCAGGTAGAGATTCAGACCATCAAAATGAAGAGAAATGTTCATGTAAACATATTTCGGAAAATGATTATTTTCCTTCTATCGGTTATTTTGTGTATCTCTGCAAAATAATGATAACTTTAGACAATACTTATATTTAAAAATTTGGTGGCCTCATTCTTTTACAAAAAGTGACATCAGTATAACGAGAATCAAAATATTATATAATAAATATTCCAAATAGTGGCCGTTTGATATTTTTAATATTGAAATCTTTAAAATCTTTACTTAACAAAAAGTGTACAAGATACGAAGTACTTGCCTTTTTTAAAATCAAACAAAATAATTTCAAAAATTTGTTCTGCGCGTTAAAGGCTAATAAATTTCTAAAAAAACTTAAACATAAATATTTCGTTATTATCTACAACACTCAAGACTAGCCTGGAGGCAAATATTTTTTTATTCTAATAATGTTGAACTCCATATAATCACAATAATAAAACATTTATTAATAAGGTGTGACATGTAATTCACCAACAAATAATAATAAGGTGTTTTAGTGTATTTACTAATTAACTTTATTATTCTTTCAGCTAAACAAGAAATAAAACCCCAATTTTTTTTCTCGTTAAAACAGGAAAATATTTTGTTTCACGTATATTTTTTTATAAAGTTGTAACATTTCTATTCAGTATAAATAACGTCAAACGACCGCCATTTTGAAAATTTAGAAGGCAAAGTTTTTATTTTTGATATATTCTTAAAACTATGTGTGTTTTTTTTACTCGAAATATTTCTATTTTCTTAAGTTATCATTATTTTTTATTATTTTTTTTTTTAATACAAATGGGAGACAGACGTCATTTTTTGATGTTTTTTTTTATAATTTCCCGAATATAAGACAAATATTTCTGAAACACCTGGTATATATTGAGAATTCTCCTAATAATCAAAAGGGTTCACATTTATTGGCCTCAGGTATCGGTGTTTCCATGAGAAAGATCACAACAGTTGGTATTTCAAACTAATATGACGTTGTTTAAATAAGTTGGGAGACATTACAAAGAGGTAAAAGATTGTTTGTTTTGCAGTCAACTAATGAAACTCTTGTCTTCAAAGCTTTGTGTTCACATCTCCCGCTTTAAGCTTTGGGTCTATTTTACATTTTCAGCTCAAGACTGTAAGGCATCCTTTTTGATATTCCAGTTTGATTATCACCAGATTTACAAATTTTTTAATCACTTAACTATAGACAAACTAAAATCAATTAATATTCTACTTGTCGGTCGGTAACTTTCTCTCTCGTGCGATAAATACCCACTTTACGCTCTTTAATATATAAATAACAATTAATTAACAAAAGTGTCACGTGACACATATGTCTAGGTTAGTTTTACTTACTCAGTATAAGTATAGGGCAAGGCTGATCTATAATATATATATATATATATATATATATATATATATATATATATATATATATATATATATGCGTACCTTCGGTTTTTGACTGATTATCACCATTCATGGCTTCAAAAAACCGAAAAAGGTATTTTCTACATACCGTCTGTTTGTCGTTGTTGGCACAATAGCACCCATATATATATATATATATATATATATATATATATATATATATATATGGACATCAAATCTCGTAATAGTGTACTCCTATAAGAAAATCCTATTCAGAGTCAATGATTAAAAAAAATAAGTCTGCCGTATTTAAAAAAAAAAGAAGAATTTGTCGTATGTGTGGCCAGTCTTAACGTCCCAAATGTGGCAAGAGATATTAATAAAATGTGATATGTCATGTGGCGATAGTTTAGTCATAGCTCATAATTTTGTATTTAATATTTTTCATATTTGGGGGTAGATCCCATAAAAACTACCGAAATACAAAATTTCCTAACAACCATCTCCAAACTTTGAGTTATGAAGGAGAAAAATAAATTACTGTTGTATTGGTTAAATATAATAAATTTGGTTAAAATATGTTAGTTATTTTACTGTGTAAAGCCAAATACATATCTCATTCAGATATAAATAATTATAATCTGCAAAGAGACTCAAAAAGCATATTTCAGAGGAAATTCAATATTTGTCGTCTTAAGCATCCAAAAACTTTATCCATACTACTTATTTGTGAGAAATTAAATATAAGTGTTTGTAGAACTATTTAAAATTTTAATCTATTTGCATTAGGTGAGCATGATGACATTCGCCTTCGCCGTTATTCTTAGTAATTCATTTTGTAATGTGGTATCACTCAATAAAGGACGTCGTTTAAAATGTGTGTGTGTGGTGAGAAAAAGTGTCATACTTTTGTAAAAGTAGCATTATTGTTTTATAAAATGTCCTATATGTGAGGTATTTTTTAAAAGGAGCAGAGGGATATTTTGGGACCATCTGGCTGATTTGGGAAGAGCACATGTATTCACATTTCCTCCCGCAAAATATGACATTACTTCAAATACTATACATTTATTTAGTTTACAAAATGACGGATGGCCTTTAATATTAGATAGTAAAATATTTTATATGTTTTCCAGTTTAATAAATAATACTGTAAGCAGTTGCCTGATATGCAGTAACTTAACTAGAGGTATAACTATATCTCTTTCATGTAACTGCCTGGTTACTTGTTAAGGCAATTTGTTGTATAATAATTTTTAATAAATAGTGTTTAAATATTCTTTTATTTTTATTTTGACTTACTTAATTCGTGGGATCTTACTCATTTGCCAGTTCCTAAACAACTTAACAAGTTCTGCCAGCTTATTCCACTATTTTGTTTATTTTCTGTATCCTTTCGTTTTTTATCCTTATAAAGTTCATTCATAGTTTTATCTCGCAAGATTGCCCTAGATCTTTCCTGAGAATGTGGTTCGACTGAACCACTTCCAAGGCTCGATTATTTGTTCCAGAATCTCTTGTCATCAAAGATCAATACTGGACATTTTATGTGGTATTCATATAAGAAGCATATTGTGGAAATAACGGTTGATGAGTGTTTTCAACTTTTCCGTCATCAGTTTTGTAATCGTGAAAGTTTCACAAACTAACAAAACGACCAATTTAAATTGCTATAGAAGAGTCTCCGCTTAATGATTTTCGAATTTGTGTTGACTTCCATGGTGGCAAAAGTTGCTAGTCGATATTCTGTGCCTTTTGGAATTCACTTGTATTTATAAAATACTCGCTAAGTTATAATATAAAATCGTAAATTCTAGTAAAATCGTTATCAAAGATTTTGAAATATTTGAACTTTTAACGCAACAAAAAGGATTCTTTTCAATTGTCCGTTTAATTGAAAATTCCCGAACCGTACTTGTTGAGATGGAGGTGGCCAATACGTTATAAAAAAAAAAAGTTATAAATTGTTACAAAACAACATTGTAGACAATATCAAAGTATAACCCCTGATGATGCTGTCAAATTTATGCAACGAAACTTTTAGAGAAGATCTATAGAATTGTCTGGAAAACTTTAAGTAATAAAATAAAATAATAACATGTGTTAAAATTTCTATTTAAAAAATTAATACAAAACGTAATGGAGTAAAAATAATAGAACAATACGTAAAAATAAAAACAAAAATATATACAATAAGTGGTAGCATGATGTTTAACAAAATCGATAATATTAAATGTCTTCCATTAAAATTAAAACCAAATTACGTAGGAATCCATATATAAAGCAAAAGGAGAGTAGCACTTTATCTAAAAATTTTAGAGTGTTTTTATATTACGTGTATAAATTTAATAATTAAGGGAATACTCCTCCTCCAATGGTTAATTTTGGTCAACTTTTATTAAATTGTGTTTTGTATTTTAAATTAATGTACATATGCTTAGAATTGTTTGAGTGAAATTTCAAACCGTTTTGAAAATTATTTCCTATTTTTTTGGTTGTTTTAGTACGCTGGCGCAACTCGCATAATTTTCATTTTTCAAGCAACCTCTTTCATAATGGGCGTTCCTTGCAGCATATTTTATTGGTTTATATTCCAAGCTACAAACTAATTAGCAATACACTTTCTAAGGTTTATAATTTATATATTTTAGGAAATAAACATTTATATAGTGTAACTTGGTTTTTTTACAGTACCTCAGTACATTATATGTGATATTTGTTATGATCTAGCACTGCAACAGCGGTTTGCCATGACAACAATGATGTAAACTGTTGTTTTGATTTTAGGTTATGTTTACTATTGTGTTCATTTGAAGTGAGTTTATTTTTATGTTACAGTTCATAGTAATTAGTACCATTTTGAACAAGTATGTGTTTAGTTGCGAAGGTAAACTAGGTGTAGAGGCAAAAATTTGTGTCCAACATTGTTTAGACACTTTGGATAATTTTATATTAGGCAATGCTATAACATACATAGGCATATAGCTGTTACAAGTCCTAAACATGGGAAGAGACATAAAACAAAGATGAAGATTGCCCAAGAAATAAAAACATTTGGTGCAGGGGACTTTAGAAGGTACCAAACATTGAATTTTTATTATTTGAGTCAAAGTAAAACTTTAAACGCCATTTTCCGCTTATCATTTTTTCCCCATTTTCAAACACAAGATTTTGAATAACTTTTGACCCATATAAGATAGAGCTTTGAAATTTTAACCACTTTATCTTTATAAGATTTGCCAGCTTTTTAATTATGGGTATCATTTTATAAGCAATATTACTCATTTTACAAAAGTTTTTAAAAGACAATTTTTAAATTTTAACTTTCAAAAGATTTGAAACCATATAACTTTAGATACATACTAACTAGAATATTTTCTATATTTGGAAAACTGTATTAATATATGTAGAATGAGCCTTTAAAGTTTAGGTAAAATGGTTCAAAAACAAAAAAGTTATTAAATTTTTTTTAAATACCTAAAAAAACCTTTAAAAGGATGAAATAAGTAAAATTTATCATTTAAATTTTTCGCTAATCACATAATTGTATATATAGAAGAAAAATTAAATTATAAAAATACACCAAATAGACGTCATCCTCTCTTATTTAAATGATCCTATAAACCGAAGCGAGTTAATGATTATATTATGTTTATAAACTACAAGTCATGATTTCTACCACAATCAATCTCTACATCAAAGCGACCCCTCTACGCTAGTCCTCCTTGGCTTATAGTATTTTGTGGAATTACTTAAAAGTTTGTGCATAGTGTGCACAAAATATTTCTTTCTTTCTAAAACTAAAGCAATTTGGCGGGAAAGTAAAGTAAATTGAGTACAGTGGGACAAATAAACTGAAAAGATAAAGAAGAACAAGAGAAACCACTTTGTGAGTCTATCTGTGACGAGCTGAACTAGTTACTGGAGTTTTATTTGACTTTTGTTTCCAAAAATAGCTTTACTTCCAAACAAAATAAAAGATTTCGAAATAGTTTATGCAATTTATCTTTTGCTTTAAATTTGTTTCATTATAATAAAAGTCGTTTTTTTAAGTGGATACCCTTGTTATCTCTGCAAACTTTAGATACCAAATACGTTAATTCTTTTTATTAAAAAAAAAGAAAGAAAGAAAAAAAGAGTTCTTAATTAAACCATGTTTTAAAATATGTTGATATTTGTTATCATGAATTAATATATAACTTATGTTCGTATAAATCTTAAAAGAATAAAAAAAATGAACTGGATTTTAAACCATTTGTGTTTTACGAGGATAACATTACTTAATTATTTTCAAAAACCTTTAATAGCTGCCATCTCATTTACTATTAAATATTTTTGTCAACTTGTTAAGAATGTAAACATATTATATTTTTTATAAATCGATTAATAAAAAATATACGTTTACATTTAAAAATGTTTGACCTAACCACCCCCCGGAAATTCTTACTTAGATGGAAATTGGTTTATCAGAGAGTTCCATTTAAACATTAAGTGCGTCCCAATTTTTACTTCCCCATAAGTAAGTAGTTATGGATGAATCAATGGATGTAGAATTTTGCGTCAACTCTTCTGAATCCAAAACGTGTTTTTTTTTCGAATGAAGTCTGTCTATCTGTCTCTCGTATTTGCAGTTCTCTACAACCCGAACTAGTGGAACTATTTTAACGAAATTTGTAATGTGGGTATGTTTTGGTCATATCTCTGGACTTTTGTCTTCCTATGTTGACTATAACTCAAAACTTGGGAGTAACTGTCATAAAAAACATTACGAAAAATTTTTTAAAATCATTTTGTTTTCAAATATAACGTCTAAAATCCTAAACAAAACATATTCTTTTCAACAATACGGATTCACTAGAATAAAAACAAGGCCATGGGTATCTATCGATTTCTTTCAAATTGTAGTGAAATAAGGAGAGTTGTGGACGAAACACGTTTTAAAAAATTGCAAGTAAAAAAAAAAAATATTACACTTCAGGAATAGTATGTAAAAAAAAAAAAAAACTTTGTCCACCTTCGTTTACAATCAAATACGACTTCCATTGATAACTTGTTTAGGCCCTTATATAAGTTGTTTCTTCAAAGATGTCGTCCATACATCAATTTCACTTTTAATTGACAACCAACGAAATTACGTTTTTAGTGACGATTATTTTTAGTTAGTTTTAATTTGGTTTCGGGGATTGGTGAGGGACGGATTATGTGGTTTGCTTTTGCGCTATTTATTTATTGTTTCTCATCTAATATTCGTTCACAAGCGAGCGTTTGTATAAATTAGAACAACTTTTATATCCGATATGTATGTTGGCTTCTTTTCGTAGCAAAGCACGAGGGGGGTTATAAGTATCTCACTTTCACAGTAAGAAAAATCCTTCCCCAATGAGAAACTAACTTAACTCATCTTATCCCAGGATTAAAGAGTCAAATAACCTGCAAGTTCTTCGGTCACGTGCTTGATTAAAACCATACCCAGTAGAATAAATACTCATACACTCTAAATAACGTGCATGTCGCTGGCCCGGCCATGTCGGAATTTGTAAAAACTAATTATGCCAAGATTTAGTACCTATTTCGTACTATTTAGTACCTCCAATAAAAAAATTAGTACCTCTTCCCTAACCGAGTAATCAAATTTTTTAAGGTGCCGGGCCAGCGACATGGCTCACCGGCCATGATCGAATTTGAACTCAAAAATTACACCAAGATTTAGTACCTATTTCGTACTATTTTGTACTTCCAATAAAAAAATTTGTACCTCAAAAGGTAACCGAGATACAGCCCGTTAAAGGTAAAGGTCAATGACCTCTCTGCCCGGCCATCTCGGAATTTGTAAAAACTAATTATGCCAAGATTTAGTACCTATTTAGTACTATTTAGTACCTCCAATAAAAAAATTAGTACCTCTTCCCTAACCGAGTAATCAAATTTTTTAAGGTGCCGGGCCAGCGACATGGCTCCCCGGCCATGATCGAATTTGAACTCAAAAATTACACCAAGATTTAGTACCTATTTCGTACTATTTTTTACTTCCAATAAAAAAATTTGTACCTCAAAAGGTAACCGAGATACAGCCCGTTAAAGGTAAAGGTCAATGACCTCTCTGCCCGGCCATGTCGGAATTTGTAAAAACTAATTATGCCAAGATTTAGTACCTATTTCGTACTATTTAGTACCTTCAATCAAAAAATTAGTACCTCTTCCCTAACCGAGTAATCAAATTTTTTAAGGTGCCGGGCCAGCGACATGGCTCCCCGGCCATGATCGAATTTGAACTCAAAAATTACACCAAGATTTAGTACCTATTTCGTACTATTTTGTACTTCCAATAAAAAAATTTGTACCTCAAAAGGTAACCGAGATACAGCCCGTTAAAGGTAAAGGTCAATGACCTCTCTGCCCGGCCATCTCGGAATTTGTAAAAACTAATTATGCCAAGATTTAGTACCTATTTCGTACTATTTAGTACCTCCAATCAAAAAATTAGTACCTCTTCCCTAACCGAGTAATCAAATTTTTTAAGGTGCCGGGCCAGCGACATGGCTCCCCGGCCATGATCGAATTTGAACTCAAAAATTACACCAAGATTTAGTACCTATTTCGTACTATTTTGTACTTCCAATAAAAAAATTTGTACCTCAAAAGGTAACCGAGATACAGCCCGTTAAAGGTAAAGGTCAATGTCCTCTCTGCCCGGCCATGTCTGAATTAATTCGCAAAAACTAATTACGCCATCATTTATTACCTATTTCGTACTATTTCATACCTTCAATCAAAATATTTTAGAAATTATACATAGTCTATTTTCCTATAAAATTAATTAATGATGAACTTCTATCCTCAGAACCATTGTATTTATATATTTGTCTTTTTATTGTTTGTATTTTTATTTGATTTTATTGAAATAATAATAATAATATAATTTGACTGCTAATTAAGTATTATTTTTGTAGCAAAATGCTGTATTAGTAATATTATTATGTGAAAGTGGAATTCAATAGTGACATGTTGGTGTATTATTATAACCCTCTTTAGGACTTTTATACTTTGATTAATTATGGCCGTATGGGCTGTAATTGTTATTGAATGATATTCCCCAGATTGAAAGTAACAGAACAGAAAAGAAAGCACTAATCAGTCAATCTAGTCCTTAATTTTTAGATGGACTAACCTGGAACAAAGTTCATGGATAAATGATTATATTTCTAGTTTTTATATGTAGATTTATTTGTATTATGAGATGTATATGTAATATCTATTATATAATAATTATTATATTATAATATATAATATAATATCTCTATTGTATAATATATAATTATAGAGATTACATATCCGATATTCGGCCGGATACTAACAATTATCCGGCCGAATACCGGATAGGAAAAAAATACCCGGATACCGGATTTCTGTTGGATCTCCACTAATTATTCCAATATTTAGTACCTACATTTTACTATTTTATTGACGAACTTTTTATTTCGTATAATTATTGACTGCACATAGTTTGTACAATTTCCCCCTGTAATTTGCGAGTCGTTAGGGGTTGTCTGGAGAAAGTTGATTCGACCTTCCTGCTTTGTTCTGCTTGGCTGAAGGAAATTTTTTTGTTGAATGTTTTGGTTTTTGTTTCATGTGTTTTGGTTTGTGTCATCGGGCCTATAGTACAGTAGAACCTCTGTTAACCAGCCTCGGATTAACCATCGTAGTGTACTGGTTGGATGAGAGTTTCCGAAAATAAATTGTAATTGAATCACCATAGCAGCGGCGAGTCAAACAACTTTGTGGATAGCGGTATCCCATTGTCGGCGGCATAAAAACACCGCGGCATTGGCACCCGTCGGTATAGCAGACATACACCCAAAAAAACGTTTGATGGGCCGCTTTTTTTCCACGAATCATTTTGCCAGTTCTTTGTTAACTATCATTGTATTGTGATCTAAGGTCTAATAGAGTAAATTGAAGTGTAGACCTGCAAGATTAAATTTTAAAATAATAATACTCACACCTCATTGAATTTCTTTTGTAATTTTCGTTTTAATTGTAAAGTAAATTGTAATTTTGTAATGTATTTGTAAAATGTTTTCAAAAAAATCACATAATTTTTATACAGTTGAAAACTCTACATTTTTGTAACTAATATGTCAATGAATTATTCAAAGAAGAGTTATTTTTTCTTGTAGAGGCTTTGACATGAATCAATTTTATAATAATTGATTTGAGAAATGTAATCCAGAATTAATTTTATTCATAGATGTATATTTTGAAGCTGTTTTCTATATAGTATGAATAAATGAAGCTGTTCGTTTCAATATAAATATTTTTTGTCCCATTACAGTCCCATTGTGATTCAATAAAATTTGTTTTACAATATCTGGAATTTTCAATTTAATATGTATACGTATGTACTACAATATCACCTTTGTCAATTCAATTGAAAATATAATATGTATATGTATATTATTATATTTTATACATATATTCAATAATAGAGGAGAAGGTCCAAATAACGGCTATGGTCTAAATGCGGGCTAGTGGACGTTTACTGTGAAGTAGGTGGTAAAATCTGGTAAAAATATTGTGAAACTGTTCCTTTGGAACAAAGAAAGAGATTGTGAGTGTTTATTGTTTGGAAGCTTATTGGTATTGTCTTAGTGTTATAAAAACGTGTTGTTCTGCTGGTTTTGTTATTTGAAAAGTTATAAACGTATGTATACTTAATTTTTTCTGCACAAATCCACTAAACTTACAGTTATTTTATAATACACACTTTGTTAATGATCCTATTAGCTCCGTTTACCATACGTTATTTAACAGATAACAGCTTGGTAATGGCTGCCTCAAAAGTGTCTCAAAAGTGTCTCTAACGACTGGTCTAAATACGGGCTACAACACGTGGTCTAAATATAGGCTAGCCTGTAATTAGACAGTTTTTTGAAAAAGTTAGACAAAATGTGGTGTTTTTTATTTCAGAATGTCCCGAACTAAACCTAAATATATTTACAGCAAAAAGAAGTTGACGTTTGAAGATAATCTGAATAACAAAGATAAACGTAGGTCTAGATCTAATCATCAAAAGAAACAACCGACAACTTCAAAACCACAGACTGGACATGAAACGTCAACTAGTAAAAAAATGCAAACTCAAGGAAAATTGCCTTCAAAACGAAACCAGCTGTCATCGGATTCAGAAGATGATTTTGAATTTTCGAATCCTCCTCGGATTGATAGCGACAGCGACATTGAAAGCCCTCAAGGGGATTAGCCTAACGACAATGATGCAAGTTGTATATTTGGCGATAGACTATTCTCTGAAGACTCTAAGGGAGAACTTTGGGTGATGTGTTTTCAGTGTAATATGTGGGCACACAGCGATTGTGCAGGTGCAGAAAACGATATATACATATGTGACTTTTGTAAATAGACAGTTTACATAAATATAGTATGTAGTTTTAACCTTTTTGTGTTTTTAATTTATATAAAGTTATTTCAATCCTAAAATAAGTGTTATTGAATTTTTTATAATATTTAAAAAAGTAATTTTTAACTATTTACAGAAATTTTAAAGTAATTAAGCATTTAATTTAGTAAAAGAAAGTTTTCCTTCACTCTATTGTCATTAATATACCTAGTTTTTAGTATTTTGTAAGGGTAGCCCGTATTTAGACCACATTTTCAAAAGGCATAAAAATTGCACTTTTATTTTAAAATCGTAATTTGAAAGATGTAAAATATTTTTTAAATATTTTAACTTAATACTATGTAGAAAACATATTAAACTAACAATATAATGTGTCAAATCTCAAAAGTGTGTATAGACATGACCGTACAAACGGAAACAAAGTAGTAGCCCGTATTTGGACCTTCTCCTCTATGTGTATAAAACATAATAATAACTTTAAAATTTCAAGATAATATACGGGAAATGTCGACCCATCCGGAGTCTTTGGGACTAATGGCCATTGCTAATAAGTCAACAGAGTCAAAAATGTTCGTAGAATTGAAAAAATGGTTTTGCAATCATGTATGTGGTTTGTAAAGTGATCTATCTACAGCATATATTAGTGGATTATTTTGATATGGACATGTGTTTTAGCTATAATATCTCTAAGTATTTCTTTACTTTTTTTGACCTATGTTATTTCACAGATCTTCACGGGTGTGTACCATGAAGACGCTCATCATTGATTTCTTTTCGGTACAGTAGGGAAGTTCGAATGAGGATGTATTTGATAGATATTCAGATTCCAAAAGAGTCATTTCATATTTTACTTATCATAAATCTATTTTTTTCTTTTTTTGAAAGTTCTACTCTTGATAGATTTATACGATTATAGTGTCGAGTGACATGACGTTTAAACAATTTTAAAATATTTAGGGTTTAGCGGTGTAAAATACAGGGTGATTGAAACAGGTGTACCACTGTTTTATTCTATAAGTACAAAAGTTGTAATAAAATTTTAAAAGGTAACCCCAGGATTTTTTGAGTTAAAACTAGATGTATTAATAAATTATTTATATCACCCGCCAGGTTTTCAATATGGAGGTCAGCTCTATATTTTCTTATGGGAACTCCTATTTTTTATGACGATTTTGGATAAAACATATTATATAAAGATTTGACATTCTTGGGTATTTTCCCGATCTTTAACAGGTTAGAAGTTGTGAAAGTACAAGATTTAAGGCGTTTTCAGAGACAATTTAAAAAAGTTAAATTCAAATGAAAAATATAAACTAGAGTTAGGGCAAAAAGTGTAATAACACTACTGTTATTTTTATTTGCTCTGTAGGCTGAGGAATACAGTTATTGATAGAAAACCAAAATCATAATTTTCTGGAATTTTTCTAAAACATCCATAATTTTAAACAATTCAGTATTATTATTACTAAATTACACCTTGTGAATTAAAGACAAATTCTATTATTAAGCACTGTTAATACATTTCGATCGACTAATATCTTTTGGCCATTGCTAATAAGGTATTCGACCTGGCGGCTCACTATGCCCTTTTTTTTCTTCTTGCTATTGGAACCCTCTCCACCAAGAATGCTTTAGTATGTTTCGTCTTCAACGTCTTGTCATTCTGGAGCATAGCTGTCATTGTCAGTCTTGAAATTCATTCATAGCATAATATTCTGATTATCTCCAGTTCATAATCACATTAGCAAGGGTCTGATCGGCTCTTTGTGACACGGTGGAACAACTAACTATAAAAAAAGTAGGCCAATATGTCAACCAATGACAAGCCTCCAGATCCCTACCAGTCAATAGCACTACACTGTTTATAGTAATACAGTATATAAATAACTGTCATTAGTTTTATCTGAAATTGATAACGGTCTAACAACCGAAAGTAATTCCTCTTTTCAAAATTATTTCTTGAAAAATGGGAAAGGTTATAATTAATCATACTTAATACATCATACTTGGACTAGATAAAAACAGTCTATTAATGTACGTACAGAACATTGGAACTAATTATTTAGTACAATAATACAAATACACTTTTTTATTCCCAAAAATATCCGATTTCTGTTTCGGATTAAGCGGACTTTCTGAATAACGAAGTTCAGATTTTAGGGACTTGACTGTCATCCTTCACATCCTCACCTTTTACAGGCTGTATCTCAGTTACCTTTTAGGTACTAATGTTTTCATTGAAGGTATGAAATAGTACGAAATAAGTACTGAATAATGGCATAATTATTTTTCACAAATTCAACCATGGCCGGGCCAACGACATGCACGCTGGTGTCGTTGACCCCCACCTTTAACAGGCTGTATCTCGGTTACCTTAGAGGTACAAATTTTTTTATTGAAAGTACAAAATAGTACGAAATAGGTACTAAATCTTGGTGTAATTTTTGAGTTCAAATTCGATCATGGCCGGGGAGCCATGTCGCTGGCCCGGGACCTTAAAAAATTTGATTACTCGGTTAGGGAAGAGGTACTAATTTTTTGATTGAAGGTACTAAATAGTACGAAATAGGTACTAAATCTTGGCATAATTAGTTTTTACAAATTCCGAGATGGCCGGGCAGAGAGGTCATTGACCTTTACCTTTAACGGGCTGTATCTCGGTTACCTTTTGAGGTACAAATTTTTTTATTGGAAGTACAAAATAGTACGAAATAGGTACTAAATCTTGGTGTAATTTTTGAGTTCAAATTCGATCATGGCCGGGGAGCCATGTCGCTGGCCCGGCACCTTAAAAAATTTGATTACTCGGTTAGGGAAGAGGTACTAATTTTTTGATTGGAGGTACTAAATAGTACGAAATAGGTACTAAATCTTGGCATAATTAGTTTTTACAAATTCCGAGATGGCCGGGCAGAGAGGTCATTGACCTTTACCTTTAACGGGCTGTATTTCGGTTACCTTTTGAGGTACAAATTTTTTTATTGGAAGTACAAAATAGTACGAAATAGGTACTAAATCTTGGTGTAATTTTTGAGTTCAAATTCGATCATGGCCGGGGAGCCATGTCGCTGGCCCGGCACCTTAAAAAATTTGATTACTCGGTTAGGGAAGAGGTACTAATTTTTTCATTGGAGGTACTAAATAGTACGAAATAGGTACTAAATCTTGGCATAATTAGTTTTTACAAATTCCGAAATGGCCGGGCAGAGAGGTCATTGACCTTTACCTTTAACGGGCTGTATCTCGGTTACCTTTTGAGGTACAAATTTTTTTATTGGAAGTAAAAAATATACGAAATAGGTACTAAATCTTGGTGTAATTTTTGAGTTCAAATTCGATCATGGCCGGGGAGCCATGTCGCTGGCCCGGCACCTTAAAAAATTTGATTACTCGGTTAGGGAAGAGGTACTAATTTTTTTATTGGAGGTACTAAATAGTACTAAATAGGTACTAAATCTTGGCATAATTAGTTTTTACAAATTCCGAGATGGCCGGGCAGAGAGGTCATTGACCTTTACCTTTAACGGGCTGTATCTCGGTTACCTTTTGAGGTACAAATTTTTTTATTGGAAGTAAAAAATAGTACGAAATAGGTACTAAATCTTGGTGTAATTTTTGAGTTCAAATTCGATCATGGCCGGGGAGCCATGTCGCTGGACCGGCACCTTAAAAAATTTGATTACTCGGTTAGGGAAGAGGTACTAATTTTTTTATTGGAGGTACTAAATAGTACGAAATAGGTACTAAATCTTGGCATAATTAGTTTTTACAAATTCCGACATGGCCGGGCCAGCGACATGCACGTCTCTAAATACTCATTACTGATTCCCTGATGTGGTGGGAGAGGAATATATGTAATCCTTTCACTTATCTGGTATACGCAGCAGAGGGTACTTTTGGTTATCGTCAAAAATAAAATCTCTTTTTTGATTATCTACACCTTTCAAGACTTTATAAAGCCGAAAAGGAATAATAAATAGCACCGTTATTGTTAGAAATGTAATTACATATCCTCACCTACCCAAAAATTGATATTCGTATAGGTACGTCATTCTGCAGCCCCGAGTCACCGACGCGAAGACTAGTGATATATACAATTACGCGGTTTAAAATAATACAAACTCTCTACATCCCACCCGCGTCATTCATTTTAATTGAATTAAATATGTAGGCATTATTTGGCAATATCTAGGTATATGTTTTTCATTTCTTTAGCAACTAAAAATCAGGAGCCTGCTGAATTAGGGAAAAATAATAAGCTACTGTTTTCTCATAAACAGCATTATCAATTTCAATCACATTTTACTGAAATGTAACTTTACAAGCCCCTAACTAAACGTATTTTTCGTTACCTCAAAACAAAATGACGGTTTTCGAGTTAACGGTTTTAAAGTTAAAGTTGTTAACGGTAAAGTTTTAAGTTGGTTCTCCCTGGGCCGGTTTTAAATGCGCAATTTCTCAAAATCGGCTCAACCAATTTCGATATATTATTATGCAATTGTAAAATCTCAACGACCCCCGCACGTGTGCTAAATTGAGTGTAAAAAATATTTTCGTTTAGGAATAATTACAAAAACCAAAATGGCGTCTACTATTAAAAACTGTATTTAAGCCAAACATAGTTTACGATGAGGAAGGCTTATGGTACAAGCACAGTAAGTTCTTATTGAAAGGAATAAAATGTTTTTTCAAACATGCCTTTCATGTTTTCTTTTTTTTTTTTTGACAAATATCGAATTGATATTTTTTACGACTGTTAATTTTGTAATGTTCTTAATTGGTTTTGTGGGTGGGTGAATGAGAAAGTAAGTGCAATGATTGTCTAAGTCTATGTGAAATAATTGCAATGGAAAGTCTAAGCAAGTATTAAAGCTAGTCTGGAAGCCAGTGAGGTACCAGTGAGACAAATGTTAAGATTTTAAAAAGTTTCAGAATAAAGTCTTAAGGAACATGGTCGATGCAGCTTAGTTTATCAGGAATGCAGACCTCCATAGAGAACTGAAAATAGAAACTGTAAATAAAGAAATAAGGAGATTTGCTGAAAAACATGGCTCCATCAACTGCTGTAGATACATATAGAGACCGCACAACTACTGGACAACACTGATGATATGGTGCGAAGACTGTAAAGAAAGAAACCATATACAGTAGTTTGAAATGGCAGCCATTGGTGGTGTGTGTTCTTTCATTGGTGCAATTATATATTTTATATTTTAATATGTAGAGACACTGGACTCTTAGTAATTAGCTATTTCAGGTAAGTAACGAGATTGAAATAAACACAAATTTTAAACATTTTAAATTTAATAAAAATCGATGAAAACGTCACAGAACTAATTATAAAAACGTTTCGAGCTGAAACAACTTAAAACAAACATTTCCACAAAAACCTCAACGTCGATGTTTTTACCCAACAGATAACTGTTTACTTACCGAACGTACGAAGTATAGGTTAAGTTTGGTTAGTTTTTTACTGACCTTCACAAAACAATTTTCGACGTGCCGTCCGTCAGTCGACGTTGCCGTTTTGATCTGTAAGTAATCACGATTACGGTTATAAAAAATAAAATATTCGGTATTGGGGATTTAATTGTGCCCCTGTTGAAATCACGATTAAAATGTCAAAATGGCTTCCATTTGAGTGCTAATATAAAACCCCTATTGAAATCACGATTAAAATGTCAAAATGGCATCCAATTGAAATAGTTTTATTCATATTTGTGTGTTATTCAACTTATAACACACTAAATTAGACAATAATTTGACATTTCAATTCTGTAATGTTTTGGTGTCAACCGTACGAAGACAAATAGCGAAGTTATTACTTCCCAAAAAATGTGATATTCGTATCATTCTGGTAAACATGATCCAGCAGGCCGAATCACCGACAAGAGCATTTCATTTCATTTTCCCCTTCTACTTTAGGAAAACACAAAACTATTTCTTTGATTCTATAAAACACAGACGAAAGAAAATTATGTTTTTCGTCTGTACCTAAATGTTGCTCACTCTGTAGGCCTACATATATCTCGATAAATGGTCGATTTTTGTAAAATAAAGTGTGTTTTATGACTAAATAACAACTATAGTTTTTGTTGTTAAAAGAGGAAAACATTTTGTCTCGTGTACATTTTTTGTAATGTTGTAACATTTATAATCTGTTTACACAATTTTTAAAAGTTATGATAATTTATAAGGTAAAGTTTTGATTCTTGATACACTGGTAAAATGTAACAGAAAAAGTGTACATCTAATAACGACCACCGAAGCGTTTCACACATACGTTTACATGACATTTATTTAATATTTTGATGCCTTGAATCACTTCCTGAAGTTAGGACAGATATTTCTGAAACACCTACTATACAATGAGCTAAAAATGTCCTAATAGTCTACTAAAATGAGTGGGATAGGCGTACGTTTATTGGCCTCAGCTAACCGTGTTTCCACGAGGGAGATGGAAACAGTATGATATTCATTAATAATTTGAGACACATTACAAAGAGGTAATGCAACAGATTATTTCTTTTACAGTCAATTAATGAATCTGTTGCTTGTATAAAGTTACCCTCAAAGCTTTGTGAATACCTCTTCCTTACTTGTTTTAAGCTTTGAGTTTAGTTTATATTTTCAATTCAAGGCTGCGAGGCATCCTTTGTGATAACCTAGATTTGTTTATCACCAGATTTACAATGTCTGGAATCACTTAACCATTACAAAAACTGTACGTTTTAATTTAGCTATTTTTATACACTTCTTAAAGGGACATTGTGTTTAGTTTGCCGTTTAGGCTACCAATGACCAATAAAAAAAAAAAAAAACGAACGCTATCTCTACAAAATGGCGGTTCGTGAGTTATCAATAAAAACTAAAAAAATCTACCATAAGGCTATTAAAATACATGTTTCAAAATATACTCCAACTATTTCGTTTAAATTTTTGTGATATTTGAAGATTGACGACCGAATAGGGCGTGCAAAATTCAAATACAATATATACCGGGTGTGGATAAAGTCCCGCAGTGGTTTAATATTTTTGGTATAAATGACACTGGAAAGCTGAAAACACTATGAATCTAAAGTGTCTTGCACACCGTTAGTGTAGTACAAAGGAGTACAAAGACAATCTTTAATGAAAGCATAGGCCGATTGTACATGTTTTTAAAGGGCAGCGTTTATTGCCGCAAACCGCTCTTCAAATGGCTGATCCAGTACAAAATGACAGTTGTTCAAAGGTTTCACTAACAAAAGAGAGTTATTTACTTACTTTGTTTTCAGAGTAAATGTTCGAATTGTTCTGCTCTGGTTATTTGACAGTTGGAAAAACACACATAAAAACGATTTAAAGAATTCTTAAAGTATTCCTTGTCTCAGTTCATCTAAATTATGAAGCTTTGTTTTCAAGACTTTGTCCTTAAGGTAACCCCAAACAAAAATTCTATTGGAAACAAAATATGGTGAACACGCTGACTACTCTACAGTCCCCTCTCTACCGTTGTGGAAAAACAGCGTTTGAATAATATCTTGTATGCCCATAGTATGGTGGCTCTCCGTCCTCTTCAACCAGATATTCTGAAGATTTTATCCAAACATGTTTTGAAGTACTGGCGACCTACTTAATTATATAAGATCTTTCTATTGTAACTGATACCGGGTTTTCTCTTTATCAATAAATTAGGACCAAACTGTTAACCGTGTTGATAACTAACTTCATAATGTACTTTTGTAATATGATAGGCATATTGCAGTATTTATAGCAACATTCTTGTTTTGAGTTAATAGTGTGCTATGATTGTGGCTACTATTACAATTTTTGACAACTCTGCTAGTAAAGCCCTTAAAATGATATACAACTCGACCTATGCTTTTATTTGAGATTTTCTTTGTACTCCTGATAGGACCTCCCCTCCCCCATGGTCCTACGGTGTCACTCACGGTATGCAACATTAGTTCTGTAGATTCATAGAGTAAGTCCAGGTTTTCAGCTTCCAATGTCATCCAAACAACAAATATGAATCCGGTGTGGGACTTTTTACACACCCTGTATATAATAGGGTACAGGAATAATACTTTAAATATTTGAATTATGAACAAATTAAAATAAAACACAAAATATTAAGCAAAATAAACTACAGTATCTTCAAGGTAGGAATATGTCTGGGGTGGAGAGGAAAAAAGGGGCCACCACACTTAGTTTGTTGCGTTTGTTATCAGCGGTACAACCCCCCCCCCCCCAATATAGACCTCAAATGCTTCTGCGTAAACGCCTACCCTACTTTCATTTCTTTTATCAGTGTAAATAAGAATAAAATGTTTACAAATTAAACTTTTAAGAATTAACATGTACTTAACTTTTAAGAATTAAATGTAGCTAAGCAGTAATTTGTGTACCTAGTTTTTTTGGAATGAGTTATACCGTCGTCAGGTTATGGAAGCAAGTAGATGGGAGGACACGCCCATTACACCAGACGCACTCCTAAACCTGGAGTAATCTTGGTTAAAACAGATTCAATATTTTGGTCTTTAAAGCTCTGCACAGACTTCAGACAGACATGTTGTATTTTATTGGCACAGTGGCTCAAAATGGATATTTCAGAAGAAATTCAATATATTTTAAGCATTAACAAACTTACTCTGTGCTATGTATATGTGAAAAAAAATATATATTATATATATATATATATATATATATATATAGGGGTGTGTAGATATATTTTAATTTTATCGGTTGACATTTTAGTCAAGGCCAACATAATAGTCTTAGCTTCTGCGGTTATTCTTAGTTACTCCCTTTGAAATGTGCATTCATTAAGGGATACTGTTGACAATTTTTGCGTAATTACGAAAATATTGTCGGGTGTAGGGAAAATAGCCCTACAAAGTAAGAGAAAGCTTTATTATTGCATGAAATATCCCAAATTCGAGATCGTACTTAGAAGGGGGAAGAAGAGATTTTAGAGACACCTGGTTGATAATATAAGGACGAACATGTGTGCTCACATTTCTTCCTGTAAAATATGACAGATAATCTACATTTATTTCAGTTCACAAAACGTGGAATAGCCTTTAATATTGGATAGTAAAATATTTTATTTGTTTAAGAGTTCAATAAATAATATTCTAAGAACCAGTTTGATGTGCAGTAACTTCATGTTTCCATTACTTATCTCTAGTGTTATAACTGCATGCCTTGGCATCTAACTGCCCTGCTACTTTTTAAGGCATATTGTTGTAATATTCATTTATAATAAACAATGTTTTAATATCCTTCTATTCTTATGTTGAATTTCAAAAAAAAAAAATCATTACAATCTTTTTTTGTAAAACGTTATATTTAGATTTTTATGCTCATAACAAAATGTTATTATGTAAAAATTATTTTATAAAAATTAAGAAAATACACGACATCCTCCTCTATTAAATTTATCTTAATAGCCTTAGCGAAGCGAGTTATGTGATTCTATAATCATAACCACCTACAAGTCATGATTTCCACCGTAATTGATCTCCACAACAAAACGACCACTCTATGTCAGCCTTGATTGTCTTTCCGTATTTACAAGACTTACGTTTATCCGTTTATACAGGAAAGTTTGTGTAAAATGAGCACAATGTTACTTTTCTTTCTAAAACTAAAGCAATTTGGCGGGAAAGTAAAGTAAAGTGGGTGCAAAGGTACGATAAACTGAGAAGATAAAGAAGAACAAGAGAAACCACTTTGTGAGTTTATCTGTAACGAGCCGAACTGTTATCGGAGTTTTATTTTACTTTTGTGTAAGAAAAAATTGCTTTTACTTGCAAACAAAATAAAATATTTTATACAATTTCTCTCTCAAGTAAAATTTACCTTAGGCCTATTATTTATACTTTTTGTTAATGGATACCCTTGTTATCTCTGCAACCTTTAGATAGTACAAAATACTTTAATTCTCACTGGTTTTTCGTAGGTAGGTGTATGTTTTATGTTTTAATTTTTTTATTATTTGTTATAACGAATTATTTTTTTATAGGTTATATTTTTTAATTGGAAATTGCCAAATAAGGTATGTTCGTATAAAACTTGATAGAATAAGTAAATAAGAACACGAGTTGGATTTTTAACCATTAATATTTGGTGAGATAATATTACTTTTCATATATTTCACATTGTGATAAACTTTTACATAATTCTGTTAAAGTGTTAATGTAACGTATTTTATGTAAAATCACTTAAGAAAATAGTATATAGTTACATTTGAAATTTTGACTACAACCCCTTCAGGGACCCATTTATTGAGTAATTTGTTTTGTACGTCAGTAGGTTCCAATTAACCAATAAGTGTACAACAATTTTTGTAACTTTCCCATAAATAATAGTGATTGGTCAAAAAATCACTGACATATGTCATTAATTGTCTTAAGAGTCCGAATATGCGTGTTTTTGAAATTATGTCTTTTTTCTGTCTTTCTCTCTTATGTGTATTTCTACGAACCAAACGAAACGACCGAATTTAAGCAAATTTGGTATGTGGGTATATTTTGGTCATATCTTTGTGATTTTTCTTCATTTATTGACGATAACTCAAACTTTTGAGACAGGTTGCCGTATGAGAAAATCATTAATTAAATTTTGTATTTTTATTTGTTTTCAAATGTAACACCTAAAGGCCTAAACAAAACATATTGGTCTCCATCATTCCAACAATACCGATTTATTAGCTATCGGTAATTAGTTATTGGAATGTAACGATTAGGTTCAAACATTAATGAAATGTGAAGAGTGATGGTTCAAATCCGTTTCTAAAATCGTAAGTTAAGTTATATATCCTTTAGAAATATTTGGCAAAAAAAAAATAATTTTGACCCCCGTCATTAAAAACTCTTTTTTAATCATATACAATTTTCGTTGAGAACTTGTTAATGGCTTTACATACTTTTCTTCAAATGCATCACCCTTGGTTCAATTTCTCTTTTAATTACCAACTTTCAAAATGAAATTTTTAGTGACGAATACTTTTATCAAGTTTGTATTTGGTTTTTTTAATGAATGTGTGACTAAAGTATGTCCATTGTTTTTGCACCATTCATTCTAAATCTTTTATTATTCTTAAAAATACAATTACCTTGTTTTCTCCATGTTTTAAATTGGCAAAATCAAATATTAATATATTGGTGAAATCAAAGTAGAGTTTATAGTTTATAAACTTTGAATAGCGGTAACATAAAATACTAACATTTTGTTATGAAAATTCAGGTAAATATAATATGTAGTTTATTGAGATTTCACGAGGACTCAATAACGATAAATTGTGTGATTACACGTCAGATTTTATATATAAAGTGCGTGTTACAAATCTTGATGTTTTACGAATATCTGTATTAAAGTCTAGTGATAAAACTTTGCATTTAATGAAAACCGTTTACAAATATTTAACTTCTTAGGAGTGAAATTAAATTTACCTCAAAATGAGAGGTGGAGTCAGAGTGGATGACAAACTACAAATTCAACTAATTTAAACGTTTCCCACTTCTTGAGTATTTCGAATGTAATGTGTTCCTCCTTTATATTAAAGTACAGAATTAAATTTACTGTCTGTCATAGATCAGATGACGGGAATGTTACGTTGTTAAAATTTCTGGTATAAATAAAATGGTTAAATTAAATCTGCAAAAGAGCGAAGCCGAATTTTTCAATCATATCCGACGAAATAATAAAACATATCAGCTAAGTTTGACTAAATTGAAATATAATTTCTATTTTAGAGCAATTACTGGAAGATTAAGTTATTTTACAAGTTTTGTTTTGTTTTAGTAGTTACTGGCTTTTTACTGACGTGGTGGGAGAAGAATTATATTTCATATTTTCACTTACTCATTATATAAAGTATAGCATAAGTGTTGTAATTATCAAAAAATCCAAACTCTGTTTTTTTAACGATATTCACGTTTCATGGCTTCAGAAAACAGATAAATTAATTGCCGTCCATTGTCGTTGCATCTATGGAAAATAAGGAGAGCATCTATAATAACTAAAATAATAACAATAATTGTTAAAAATATAATTTCCTACTTTGACCTCCCAAGAGAATGTAATATTAGTTTAGTACGTATTGCGGCAGGTTCGGGTCACCGACGGGAATATAGCAAATGGGGGCTCCTTCAATATGTTCAGCTTCGAGGCTGAGTGGGCCTAGCTGACATCAAGAGCGTAATGATATATGTATATATATATATATATATATATATATATATATAGAGAGAGAGAGAGAGAGAGAGAGAGAGAGAGAGAGAGTAATGCATTGTTGTAAACTTCTTAATATATATATATATATATATATATATATATATATATATATATATATATATATATAATAATTATATATTATAAATATAAATATGTTATAATTATATATATATATATATATATATATATATATATATATAATTAAGAAGTTTACAACAATGCAATGCTCTACATCCAAAACACGTGATCTTTTTCAATCAAATTTAATATGTGCATATTTGAAAATATCTCGAGGCAATTTTTCATTACTTTTAAAACAAATTTTGTTGGTAGTTACTGTAGAAATGAAAATAAAATTACTATTTCCATATAATCTGCTTTAAGGAATTTAATCAAATTTTAATCAAATGTACCTTTTAAAGGCCCAAGCAACACTTGTTTGTCGTTGCTTCTCAAAAATTGCCGATTTTAATCTAACATGATTTACTTTGAGGACGTGTTTATGGCACTAACGAAGAAGCAAGCTTAGGCTCTTACTTAAAGGTATAAATATTTTGTTTTTAAAAATTATGTCCATAATTTATTTTCACATTATATTTGACAAATAACAATTCAAATAATATTTTGTCATGATTTATTTTGGTTCTCATTGGGTTTGGGGATGGACGAGTGAGAAAGTTTGTGCATAATAATTTCTCTCCAAACTAACCTAACCTTAACCTAGCGCACAGTGATCGTTCTCGAGACCAGTGAAATCAGCCATTTTATAACTGTCGCTAGCGCTTTCCGTGGTGCTATTCGGTACTATTAAAAACGTGAGCAATTTTATTAAAAAATTACACTAAAACCAGCACTGTAAGTAGTCCGAATAAATGTATAGGCATTTACAATATTTTAGTCTTCTTTTTCAAGCATCCTGTATAAACATTTACCAAATTTACCTAAAACGATTTATGGGCTTATGTACCACATGACGCGGACGATAAAAAAAATAACTCATTTTTTAAAAAGATACCGTAAAAAAGGTTGGAAGAAAATCAATCTATTTTTTATCCCGAGTTATAAATTTCTTTTGTGGGAAAGGGAATAAAATATATTATTATAAAATAACCTACTTCCTTCCACCCAGAAATTCTGTACAATCTGTAAATCAGAAAATCTGTAAAATCCCTTCACTTAGATCTCTATTTTATTGTTTTATGACCGCTGTATTTGTGTAGGTTTTTTTGTAATATCCACTAAATTAATACTTCTTTCTGTACTGTAATATATTTTTGCTCCCGTGTTATAATCAGAATTTTATTGGACCATTTATTTCAGCACATTTTCAATATTAATAAAATGGTGTAAAGTTCACCACCAAGCCACCGACTATGTATATAAATAATGCATATTTAATTTTTATATGATAATTGAATTCAGAAATAAATAATTTTATAAATTGTGTTAAAAAATTACACATACTTTCAGACACACTCATCGACAAAATCAGATTTTCAAAACTATTTCTTGCTAAAAATGTCAGTTTGAAATTATGTCAAACTGACATTTACCAGTCAATAAAATTCTTAGAAGAACACAGATATTATAAAATAAAATATTTACTTATTATAAATTCTAATCTTACTTTGCTTGTGGATGGTTTTCATTTTTCTCTTTATGTGTTTGTGTTTGTGTTTTGTTTTACCTATAACTCTACAATAACACATATTAAGACTTTTTTGTTTTACAAAAATATATATTTTATTACTTATACTTATTTAGCGGCAAAATTTATGCGTGACCAATGTATGGAAGCAGTCATATTTGCATGACAGTTTGACATTGCGTTAAGTTATATCCACTGGCTGGTACAACTTTAATCTTCCATTTACATGCAAACGTCTTCAATTAAATGTCTAATGGCAACTCAGAACGATGTTATTATTTGCTTTAACTCTCGGTATAACTTTTATATTATACAGTAATACAAATCATTTTATATTAACCTATTTTAAACATTTCAAAATCTGTATTAATCTAAGTTTTCTCAAATTACATTATTCTACCGGAAAGAAATCACGCACTGTAGTTTTGTGTACAATATTTTACTAAAACGAATGTATTTCTTCTGTTTTTTGATACAATTATTTTATTAAATTTTACTGAAATTATTTCAGAACTCGATAAATATCTGTTAGATTAGATTAGATTAGATTAGAAATGGGGTGGAATCCTAATTTGAGAGGGATTCCCTGTACGTCAACCATTGGCTTATTGTACCCCCTGTGTGCCGTTCCTGGAAGATTAGAACCCTGTTCCTCGAACGAGGTTCAGGATTTTTTCCACCAGGTACGTATCCTCTTCATCTCCCGGTTGCTGGATACCAAAGAGCTCCCTCCTTCTGCGCTCCAGCATCCCGCAATCGAATATGACGTGTCTTGCAGACTCCACGGCCTGCCCGCAGAGCCGACAGCTTTGGTCTCCTTCGAAGACACCCACTGTTGCAAGATGTTTCCTGAACTGGCCATGTCCAGTAATGAGTCCTACAACTCTTTTAAGCTGTAGCCTGTCTAGCTTGCTTAATGACTTCGTAAGGTAAGTACTGGGTCCTTTAATCAGCTGTTTGCTTTGTGTGAGCCCGGGAGTCATGCGCCATCTCTGGCGTTGCTTTTCCTTGGCCCAGTTGTTAACTGCGCTTTTAGCCACGCTGCGGCTGATACAGCACATAGGTTCTGGCCCCATGAAGGGTGTAGCTGCTCCTTTCTTTGCGAGAATATCTGCCATCTCATTACCTTGGATGCCACGATGACCTGGCACCCATCTCAATTCCACCATGTTCCTTGTGGAGAGCTTCTTTAGTGTTAAGAGGCAGTCCTTCACCAGTTTCGAAGTGATTTGTACTGAGTCTAGCGCTTTTAATGCTGCTTGACTGTCTGAAAGAATAAGGATTTGTCTATCTCGAAAGCCTTTTGACAATCCCAGATGGGCGCAGGCAGAGATAGCTAGTAACTCTGCTTGAAATACTGTGCAGTACTTGCCAAGACTTACATTAATGTTTGTCCTTGGTGATGAGCTGTAAATACCATAACCTGAGTTACCCTCCATAAGAGACCCATCGGGGTACCAGACAAGAGTCCCTCTGGAGGATCCTGGTTTACTGTTTCCTTCCCAGTCTTCTCGGTTACCAAGGGTTACCGTGAAGGGTCTGTTGAAGATGTACTCGGTGTGCATTGCGTCTGGCACCATGTCTAACACCGAGTTTTTGAGTACGATGTCAACTATGTCAGTATGTCCTGCTCCAGGCAAGCCCCTCCGCCACTCGTTGACACACGTCAGTCTGTAGGCGGATTTCCTTGCCTCCGACATTATGTAAATATCTAGAGGCAGGAGTCCGAGGAGAACCTCCATTGCAGCTGTTGGGCTACTTCTAAAGGCTCCGGTTATGCACAAACATGCAAGTCTTTGCAGGCTTGTTAGTTTGCTTCCTGCAGTGGTTTGGCATGATTTCTTCCACCATACCACCGCCCCGTATGTAATCTGAGGTCTGATCACTGCCTCATATAGCCAAAGGGCTATGTGAGGCTTGAGTCCCCAAGTGGTACCAATAAAACGTCTGGCTGTCATTAGTGCCCATTTCGCTTTATGGATTAAGGTGTCCAGATGTACGTTCCATGTTAGCTTTTGATCAAGGATTACTCCAAGATACTTTGCCGACATGGACATGTTTATCTGTGTGTTATCCATGGATATCCTATCCAGGGCTGTCAAGTTCCTCTTCTTAGTGAAGGGAACTATAGTGGTTTTGTTGGGATTGACATTAAGGCCTTCCCTTGCGCACCACGACTTCACTCGCCTCAGATTATTATTCATGATATCCGAGACAGCGTAGTCGCTTTTCCCAATAACCAAGATTGCTATGTCATCCGCATAGCCTTGGATGTATGTTCCTGACCGGCTGATTTCCGTAAGGAGATCATCTACCACCATGCTCCACAGTAGAGGTGAAAGAACACCTCCCTGTGGACACCCTCTCGTGGTCGCGACCTCCAGCGAATAACCGAGCAGGGAGCTTTGGATGCGTCTGCTTCTTAGCATTGAATGAACCCATCTTGTTACAGCCGGGTTCACCTCTCGCTCTTGCAGTCTACGCACTATTGATCTAAAGGAGGTGTTGTCAAATGCGCCTTCTATATCCAAGAAGGCGCACAGGGCTATTTCCTTCCTTTCCAGTGCGTCCTCGATCCTGCCCACAAGATTATGTAGAGCAGATTCACAGGATTTACCAGGTTGGTAGGCATGTTGATTTCGGTGGAGAGGTGTCCCCGAGAGCACCCCCTCCCTAATGTATCTCTCAACCAACTTCTCTAGTGTTTTCAATAGAAATGAGGATTGGTCGGTAAGCTTTGGCATCACAATAACTTGCTTTGCCACGCTTGGGAATAAACGTAACTCTGCTGACCCTCCATGCCTGCGGAATGTAGCCATATGCTACGCTGGCTCTGGAAAGCTTGCAGATCAGTTGGATCAAGGCGTCAGGTCAATTCTGCAATAGTGCAGGATAGATACCGTCTCCGCCTGGTGATTTAAACGGGCTAAAGTTGTTTATTGCCCATTTTAATTTAGAAATAGTGACAATTTTCCTGGCTATCTTCCAGTCTGCCCGGGATGCCCTTGGCCAAGAATCGTCCCCAGCTAGACTAAGACCGCCGTCTGTATTGCCACTACTTATGTTACCAGGGAAGTGAGTTTCAAGTAGTAACTTGAGCGTTTCTTCCGCTGTTTTAGTATACTCTCCTGTTGGTTTCCGCAAGGTGCCTACAGGATTGTTGGGTTTAGAAGCCATAACTTGTTGCAGTCTGGCTGCCTCTTTTAGACTGTTCACTTTGTGAGTGAATGCCCTCCAGGAATCAAGTTTGGCTTTTTTTATAGCTTTGCTGTATGATGTGAGAGCTAAATGGTACTCCCTCCAATCACCACTTCGCTTGGATACATTAAAAAGACTTCTTAATTGTTTTCTCTTACGGCCGAGATCCTGTGACCACCATCTTGTGTTAGGTCTACCTGATCTCGTACGCGGAGGACAGTTATCCTGATAGCAGTCCATGATGGCGTCGCGAAGCGAGGTCGCCACCCTGTCTACATCTGGAAATGTTGCAATATCACCTTGCATGGACCCAAGTACCGTCGATAGTTGGTCCGAGTAGGACCCCCAGTCCGTCGCTCTCGGGTTCCGAAAGTGGGGTTTGACGGTAGATGTTTCTAAATGAAACATGATGTATTTGTGATCTGAGAGGGAGGCTTCTGTTGAAACATGCCAGTTCCCAATCAGATTTACAATGTTTTCTGTGCAAAAAGTAATATCTATGACCTCGTTCCTGATTTTGTTGGAAAAGGTCGGTGTGTTACCTACATTAACAATTTGTAAGTTATTAGACAAGAGAAAATCAAATAATGACTCACCCCTTGTATTTGTGTCAGAGCTGCCCCAGCCTAGGCGATGATGAGAGTTAGCGTCACATCCCACCAGAAGCTGCTGCCGCCTGACAGTAATTGACTCCACCAGAAGTTCTAATTCTCTTGATGGAGGAGGAGTTCTGGCGTCATAGGGTAGGTAGACGGAGCTAAAAATTGGACCATCATTTTCCTTCCCGTTGCGCCAGTGTATTAGCACTGTTGTGATATCTCTGGAACAGAAATCCATTAGGGGCAAGCATTGCAAACCTGACCTTACTAGTATGCAGGTTCGGTTGTTATTAATATTGTTACAGTATATGAGCTTACCTTTTGCATCTCCTAGCCCGGCAATCCGGCCTCGGTGGAGCCAGGGCTCCTGGACCAGTGCTAGGTCGATGTTGGACCTAATGAAGGTTTGACAGAAGGAGGCCGAAGCCGCCTTACTGTGATGCAGGTTTACTTGCAGGACCCTCAGCATTGTCTCTTCCTGACAGTAAGACAAGAGAGACTTGCCAGAGTCCCACATGCGCCTTACACCCTGCTGCTTTGATAGCTGCAAGGGAGAGATCATCTACTAGGAGAACAAAGGTACGACCCTTCGGGTCCTCTTTTGTTGCCAGAGTTTTCCACTCTCCGACCCTAAGGCTCAGGTTTTGTTTGCCAAGCAAATCAAGGATCCTTTCAGGAGACTCTTCCAGCTCAGCAGGTGCTCTGAAGAACACCTTAGTGGCCCGAAGAATATCCTTCTTATCACCAACGAAAAGCTCGACATCCTCACCGAGGGGTCTAATGCTGGAGATGGTTTTCATCAGCCAGATTTTGCTGCTGAGATTAGAGCACGAGATTATTAGTGCTCCTTTCTCCAAATAAGAGCCTGAAAAGACTGGATATGACCCGTCTTCCAGGCACTCAAATTTAGCCATGATGGCCTTTTGGACGGTTTTGCCCTGTTCCTCGGAGAGCTTGTCTTCGGGGAATCTTTTGGGCACAACTGCCATTTTTTTAGAGGCTAGAGCTTCCCCAAACGAGGTTCTGGGTTGCCCCGATGTCGATGCACCGTGCTCACCAGACTGTTTGTGTCTCTTCCTCTGGGTTTCAATGGATGGGGGAGTCTGAGCTTCGGGTCTGCCGCGCTTCAGGCCCCCCTCCTTGATTGCAGGAGGATCGGTGGCTGTCAAAGCAGCACCTTTGTTCCTACGTTTGTCGAACTTCTTCGGGTCAAAGTCCTTTCCAAACTTGGCCTTCAGAGCTCGTCTTCTCTCCGATTTGGACATCCTCGGCTTACTTTGTGCCATATTGAGCGTGACCAACTGCTTAGTAGCGTCCGTCAGCTCGGCTGTAAAGCCGGGGGTGTCAGGATTTTCCATGAGGAGGTCTTCATCCAGCTTAAAGCCCGATTCAACCTCCTCCATTAACACCTCCATGTCCCCAGATTTCGAAGCCTGCTTAGTGGCCGCTTCTAGTCCGTCTTCATAGGGCGTTTCTTTGTTTGGTGTTTGAACCATGAGAGCATGCTCTGAGGCTGCTTCTGGTTCTGGTTTAACGGCCGAGCTTCCAGCTTGTGGCTGGTACTCCGCCGAGGTTTTTTGTTTATTTTTTTTATTTTTGTTTTGGTCCATTTTGGTTCCCACGATTAGAGCAGGGTTCTAAAAGGTCCACCACACAGAGCCCGCATATGCGGTAAGGCTAAATTGAAACCGGAGGTCGCCAGGTATCCGGAGTCCGCATACTAGAGTCTAAGCTCCCCCTTAGACACGCATCCTTCGGCATATGCTGTTCCACCTTGGATTGGGTCCACAGATTGTGGAAATAGTGGGAATTAAGAATAAATGAACGTCCACAGGAGCCTCAAGCTTCTTGGGACAGAAGACAGAAGAGAGATAGGACAGATTATAGAGAGGTCAAAGAATGGTTGACGACCTCATTTTGGTTGGGGTGGTGAGAAGAAGAGACAGGAGGGGGAATGGGAAGGGGTAAGACGTCCCATGCTTTAGCCGCCTTCGGTGCCGCCATCCGGCAAAGCATCAGGCCACACCGAAAACGTTGCCCATCCTGTACCGCGGGGAGGCGCATGAGTCCGCTCTTGCTGCCACCATCTGCCTCCCCGGACCAAACCGCCTTCCAGCAAAAGATCCGAGGGTGCAGATAATGCCTGCTTCACAGGACTAAATATCTGTTACTGATATTTCACGGGTTTTTCGTTTAAAGAATGATAATTTGAAATATCGATGAAATTTCCCCCTAATCTCTAAAAGTAGTTTATGGAATGATATCTGTCTTATATCCAATGGAAAGTAGACAAGTGTGTAAACAAAATTATAGTAGTACAATTCAGGGTCATTCCCAATAATGTACAGAATTGAGAGGATGTCAATTCTGTACTGGCACTTGAGAAAAAAGTAGACAACGGAAATGAAATACTGATGATGAGTCACAGATAAAGCGAGAAGGGATTGGTTTGGAAATCGGTTTGGAACGGATAATGAGTGAAGTTGGCCAAAGAAAGTCAATCCTAGACATCATAGAGGAAAGACAATTAAAATGGTGTAGGGGATTGAAGTGTTAATAAAGAAAGAGCAGATTATGGAAATGAAAGTGGAAGGAATTGCACCAAGAGGCCGATCTACGAATACAAGGGAGAACCGAATACAGTAGAGAGGTTATTGCAGAAACGAGGGAAAACCATGATGGATATGTGGAGACTTTGTGGTGATACATGGTTGATTTGTAGAAACTCCCACGCTTAAGAGAATAACGGGCTGAGGAAGAAGAAGTTTTCAATGTACTAAAATATCTCTTACCATTTCAAAATGACGTTGATTTAAAAAAGATAATAATTCTGAATTTTTTGAAAAATATTTTTTTAACAAAAATTACGAGGTATGAGATGCTTCATCTAGTATATAAGATATACGATGTGTTTTTAAAGATTTATTTATTGGATATTAGTTTACAATCCTTAAGTTATATTTACTTCATTAGTTATTCGAAGTTACTTTACTTTAAAGTTAAAATTGTAATATCTTGTAATTAATGTTGCATCTTTTAAACCTATACATAGTAAATCAAACATGTAGTAAAGTCTAGAATAATAAATGTGTAAATCATCCTTAGTACTACACAGTGGATGTTTCACTTTAATTACCACCAAGAGATCATAAAGATTAATATTTATGGTTGTAATAATTTAAAGTTTTAAAAATGTTTCTAAAGACAAGTTTGTTAATTAAATTCTTTGGAATTTAGAGCAGAAATGTAGACCATATTTACATTTCAAATACATTGATCCATATTTAGAAACATAGCGAAGCGGTGTGCCTTAATAGGTTAAGACACGTCTAGGTCATTGAATGTCAGGGGAAGAAAAGAATAAAAGGTCGGATTTATGCTTTTAGTTATGGTTCACAACCTTATTCTAATCATTTGTATAAAAAAATAATTTAAAGGAAATCTGGTAAAGTTGTACAAAACCGAGGTATGCAGATTTTAAAATCGATAAGTGAATTTGTCCAACTTTGTAGAAACCTTATGTTTGTACTAAACTTGGTTAAATTTCCTATCTTTTGAAAGAATAGGTAATCATATATACAAAATAACTAAAAGACACGCCCTCGGACTTCAAATTTTTACCGTAATATTTTTAAACAACTTCAAGAAACTTTATAGTATTACAGAGCTACTTTATACCCTTCAACCCAATTCAGTTTTGAATTGTAACTCAACAATTTTTAAAGGTAAACCCTGTCTAGTGGTACATCATTCTAAAGGAAATAATGAGCAGAGAAAATCTCTTCAACCAAAGGTCATTGTGTAGCCCTTATTTAATATGGTGGCAGATAAAATTTAAAAATACTTCTATGCACTTCTACTTTTACTTTCCTTTGAATGTGAACGGAAAGTTGTCTCAAGGTTAAAAAAATTATGTTTTTTGTTAATATATTAGTTTTAAAGTATCCTGCGTCAAAAATAAATTTTGCTAAGAACACGGTTATAACATAATCGAAACAAATTTTTAACAGCGTCAATATATTAACTTCTTTATTAACTTGAACCAAAAACGAACTTTTTTGGTGACTATTTTCGATTGTTTTAATATGGTTTTGTTTGAGTGAGAAATGTTGTCTAATGTTTTAAAATATTTATTTAGAAAATAATAGTAAGACAAACCACAAACTTTCCTGAACCAAAGTATTTTAAAATTATTGTGTATTTACATAATTTGAATCGATATCCATTATCAAGGTTATAATTTAACAAAATTTTGATCTGCCACTTTTTCGTTAAATTTATCACCTTCTTATTTTTATTTGAAGTAAAGCTTACAGTATTTTATATCTATAGGTTAAAGAGATAACAAAGGTATCCACTTAAAAAAACATCCTGAATAATAACAAAGTAATTTTTCGGTAATAGGGAAATTATAAACAATTTTTTTCTAACGTTTCATTTGTTTTTCAAGTAAAAGCTGTTTTTAGAAACAAAAGTAAAATAAAACTGTGATAAATCTAAAACCAGTTCTACTCGTCGCAGATAAACTCACAAAGTGGATTCTCTTGTTATTATTTTTCTTCTCAGTTTATCGTTCCTTTATATCCACTTCACTTTATTTTTTGCCAAACTGCGTAGTTTTAGAAAGAAAAGAAACATTGGCTACACTATTTTCAGTAAAAAGTTGAATCATACAAATACGAAAAGACAAGCAGGGCTGACAAAAGGGTTGCTTTGTTGTCGAAATGAATTAAGGTAGAAAAATCATGACTTATAGGGTATAACTATACAATCATCAGGCCCCCTTTGCTCTAGTTATTAGGTTAAGCTAGATATGTTAGGATTAAGTCTATTGGGTGTATTATTACAGCTAAATTTTTTTGTATACAATTTTGGATGAGCGTAATATCTAAATCTAATGTTTTTACAAAAAAAAAAGACAAAAGAAAAAGTGTATGAATATGCATTGAGAGAACAAAAAAAAAGTATATAAATATTACACATGTTTTTCAATACAGTTAATTGCTTTAGCTCTTTGGTATGTTCGTTGCGTCATTTTGTCCTTGAAAGATACACATATTTTGTATCTTATACATTTTTTGTAAAGTTAAGGATTTTAGAGATATTTATTATTAAAAATGTTAAAAAGCCATCATTTTGAAAATTTAAAAGTTAAGGTTTTGATTGTTGTTATACTGATATCATTTTGCATTAAAAATATGTGTAATTTCAAAAACTTTGTAGATTCTAAAGTTCTTATTATTTAAAAAAAAAAATTTTTAAATAAAAAAAACAGGTTTTTCTATCCACGCCTGAACTTTTTTATACAGTGGCTTCTTCTTTCTCTTTCTTCGTTTGGAGATACATTTCTTTTTCTGTTTTTGATGATTTGTATTCATCAAATCCTATTCCTAATCAATTCCTATTGTCTGTCTCTTCCTTTTTTCACTCTAATTTGTCCGAGGTTTTTTGGCAGACTTTTTTTACCCAGTGGACTTGTATCCTTTTTGGCGTGTCAACACAGGATGTTCTTCGCTAATATATCTGTTCACCATCTACACGTGTTATTATGATCTCGTTTGCAAAATATATAGTTGATCCTGAGCGGAGTAGTTTTATATTGCACGCGTTTATCAAAATGAATCAATTTGCCGTTGTTTTGATCTCGCTTGTTAGGTCCATTTGTATTTATATATTATTTTTATTTTTTTTTTAGTTAATGGCATTGAGCTACTCCCTGTTGGTCATTAATCTCTCACAGGCATAAAATATATAGGCTACTCTAAGCAGAAGAAAGAGCGGAGGGAGAAACGATCTGCTTGTTTTAAAAGTTGATACACAGCGAGTAACATAAATCTGGTCCGCCAGGAGATAATGCGGCTTTTATAACTCACTGTTGTGGTTAATTTTGTAAACTCAATTAGTGCTATCACTTTTACTCTATTCACAGTTAGATGTCTGGATTAGTATTAAAACGACTATTGCATAGCAAAATGTTAGCATTTTATGGTACTTCTTTTCAAAATTTGTAGGCTTTAAAGTACATTTAGATTTATTTAATCAGTTTAATGAACGATCACAAAACAAAAAGAAAGCGATACTATTGGCGTAGATATTTGGGCAATTGCTATCATTCTTTTGTATATACAATCCATACCTGACGTGTCGAGAGTATAAAGCAACCTCCGTTATCATGTGATAAAACTTAAAAAATAAGAGTAGCTTAGAGCCATGCTGGAAACTAAACCTAAAACATATGTATTCCGATGCCTAAAGGTAGGTGTGATGAACAGTAAAAAATAACTAAGGCAGCTAAGCCCTAACTAATTTTAACCCCTCACGCCTGACTTTATTAGATTGTTAGTTTTTACACATGACATTAGGTTACTCAAATATCTCATGTTCTAGGTTTATCACTTGATAACTGCAGTTGATCCATACTCCGAAACTTCGTGTATTAGTTTTAATATTAACAACTTTTGACAATTGTCAGAAAAAAACTATGATAATAACATGCATTTTTGATCATTATCTAAATAGCTTTAAAACTAGAATGTTAATGTATATTATTTTATACAGCAGTTTATATATCAGTATATACATACAATACACAGAGTGATTAAAACATAAACGGCAATATTTTTTGAGCTGATGTTAGAGATAAAAATGAGAAAAAAGTTTGTATAACGTAAATCCAAAAGCGTATAGTTTTCCATCTATCGGAAATTTTGAGTTAATATACCAGGGTGATTTTTAAATATCTCTAAACGTCTTTATACTTCATAACTGAGAGGTAGAAGACAGAAACAAATGCGGATCTTTATAGCCTAAATTTTTATCTAGGTTTGAAAAATTTATCTTGGATCTGTCATTTTGAATCAAATTATTTTGTTTGAATAGGAAAGTGGACTTGTGATACACGATTTGTTGACAAGGAAAATGATGGTGAAAGGAGTTTTTCAAATAAATGCCTTCCTTTTTGAGTTATAATCATTCAAAGTTGCAGTGACGGAAAAATTGTAATAGCATTAAAACTAGATGAGCTGTTAAAACTTATCCATTATTGTTATTTTCCCCTGTAACGAAAAGTTATCCAATAACGAACTTTAAACACTTCTAATAAAGTAATAATACTAAAAAGTAATAATTAACAACACAACTACAAATTAAATATCAACTGTTATTATTCACTTTAAATATTACAAGATTTAATTTTAATATTTAAATCTATGTTTTCTATCATACATTACCAATACAATAAATTTGGAAAGCATACTGATTGTTAATGCGCTAACCTCAAGTAATATCCGTTTATGAAAGTAGGCCTAGCTTAAATCAGGTATTAGTTTACATCAGATGTTTACATTAAGTTACAACAATGTAGCTTATTGACTAATCATTTTGGCTGTAAAATTGGATTGTCATGGTTCAAAATTTTTTTCTAGTTCGTTGTTGGATGTTTCTGCAGGAAAAACACAATAGAAAAGTTACAAAGGCGCATTTTACCCCGTTTTATTACTAATTCGATTTGTCCGTCATTGCAACTTTTATAACTTTATATGCTTGTAAAAACTTACATGAAATTATGTATCAGATGTCCATTTTTCTATTTAATAAAATAAATATTAATTATATATGTCTGATCCAAGATGGCGGACAAATATTTCCCTTCAATAAAGTTTTTTTTTTTTTTTTTTTTTTTTTTAAACTACGTAGATCCGCATTTTTTTCTACCTTCAAGTACCTTCAAGTAGTGCAGTTGTGCAGTATAAAGCCATTTCCATGCTTAAAAATCATCCTATATATACAATATCTTTAAAGTTAAAGAGATATTGAGTGAAAAATTGTTTAAGCGTTATTTATGTAAAATTATATCACTATATTAGTAGCCATGCTTTTATTTTATACATTTTCAAAATGGAGAACGTTTAAACTGATTAAATTTGAAAACCTCAAACCATTAACACTTCAAAATATTTACAAGAATCAAAAGATTTATTTCATTCAACGAAAAACTTAAAATATTTTTTTAATATGTATTCTATAAATCAAATGACAATACAGTCCCTCCCCCAAATTAAAAACATAATCTCTGGGAAATTTTCACAATACCCAAAATTAGCATAATAATTTTGTATCGTAGCATTATGATAACTGTTAATAACGATATTATAATCCATAACCCATAGATGTACACATATGGAAATTAATCCCTTAATAGGGACAGTTGGGATTTCAAAATAGGGACTGGTGTTTCACACTAATTACAATATTGTATTTTTTTTTTTTTTTTTTTTGTAGATAATTAATTTATCTTTTGACCTGGAGGAAATAAAGAAAGTATTTTTTTCGTTAAAAAAGAAAGAAATTGATTTCTAAACATTTTGTAATATTAATGGTTTTAAAAATAATCTACATTTAAACGTTAGGAATTTTTAAAATGTACAATATAAAGTCTCTGTTTTCTGACAAATATCTGATCTGCATATCTTATCTTCACTCATTATCTTATCTACTTTCTACATAACAAAGATATATATTGTTTTAATAAAATCTTCAATGACCGACAGGTGGAAAAATAAATCGTTTTAGGATATATTTTAATATTTTTTTTTATCTAATTTTCACTTTATAATCAACTGACGTAATATTTCCTAACATATTTGTTCACCCTGTATATGTTTGAGATCATCCACTCTGTATACTTTAATATATTCATTGGTCTTATAATTTATCTAATGTGTAAGACAATAAAGGTAAAACGCGGCAATGAAGATACACAACAGTAGCACGAGTTGCATATCCTGTCAATACGAAGGGGAAAAATCAAGGACATGACAGTTGAAGGAAACGCCAATGAACTCAGCTTTGGGTTATCGAATCTTACATCGGGTTGTGTTCCCTAGGGATCACAATACAACAAGTTGTACAGTATCTGTTATTCAAACAATTCCCTGGAAACAACCTCCATACAATCTTTCTTTTAGATCTATACACATATGTGTTAAACAGTCTTAACAAGTAGTTTTGTTTTTGATTCCACAGTCAATTATATATTGTGTGTGTGTGAATATGCATTTGAGAATTTTAAAAGATATCAATTTAGGGTGTTAATTGTAGAACAATGATTAATGAGTATATGGTAGAAGTTACGATGTACAGCGAATATAATCCTTAAAACTTTTTAAGCCGCGTTTTAACGTAAATACAAAACTCTCCCAAATATCCCTTCTCGTCTAATAATATTGAAGGAATCAATAAAAAATATTTTGATTTTAAAATACTTTATAAATAGATTAACTAAATTTTAGAATTGCAAAATAGTTTTCTTTGGAAAGTAAGAAAATATAGCTTTTATGCCATGGAAACGATTAAGTCATACAAAATTTGGCTCTTTTTCCTTCATTGAAGAGTACATTTAACTCTACCCTTTTTATCTTCTTTACAGTAACAAAGTAGATTAATTTCACCTTAGCAATTTTGTCCACATCAGATAACCAGTTATCGGCTGTCATATTCGTATTGGAATCAATTATAGGTTAAACCATCTGTAGGACAACTGTTGTCAACCGAAGTACAGTAGTTCACCAGGACTACAGCGATGTTGCAGCAGTGCAGTTCTACTGTATGTCTTTGCATCAACACGAATAAAAGACAATGCCGCAATGAATTTGCATCTTGATTCCGCAATACCTATATTTCTTAGGAATATAAATTTTATCTTACTGCCTAGATATATTTGGAGACAACAAAGAAGAACAGTAGGGAGTATGTACGAATTAATACTATACAGATAGGCCTTTCTGTTCCATTAGAAGCATACAACCCATAAAACATGTCCTTAAATAAATATGCAGCTTTCATTTTAATCCCACCTGTCTTACCTGAAAAGTTGTATTTCTTAGAATTAGACAAAAGCAATTCCATTTTTCATCAGGTTAGAACTGTAATCTATTGCATCAAAAAAAAAGGAGATTGCATAAACTGGATGGTGTTTGATCAATCTGCCTTACAGGACCTCTCAGCCCCGGTAAATGGATTGGTGCAATAAATGTTGTCTGAATTGTTCTGCCATGAACAACCGGATTTTTTGACAATTTTTTTTTCTTTGATTTTTTTTATCTACTATAAAAATATTTGGGTCAAGTTGGTATAAATTTTCGTGTTGACGTATATCTCTTCATTCTGTCATTAATCACTTATTTCCAAATCGGTATTATGATCGGTCTCTTCACAATAAATATCATCAATACTTATTTCGTCAAAATCACTATCCATACTCTCATCGAGAGGACAAGATTGTCAATCTCATCCATTTTAACTTCATAAATACATTTTAATTCCTCACTATATAAAACAAATACTATAAAATTCATTCACTTAAAAGGAACACCTTGGTTCTTGAGACCCAAACATAATATTAATTATGCAAATCACCATCAATGTTAGCATATTGTAGGCCAACTGAAAGGTAGGGGAACTACTGTGAAATTCAATCCATTTGTATATGGACGATCCAGGTGAACCACTAGAAGGTTAACGATGAAGTCTTAGAATATTACTGGTGGAACTTAGTTCACAGTGGAATAACGAATATTTAGTTGTGTAAAGGCGGGGGGGGGGATATCTGGAATTGTACGTCTACTTGGGAAACTCATTTAACGTATATAAAAGTAATTCAAACTGATTTAGTTTGATTTCGCCAAATTCAAAAACTACAAACTTAGCCTACCCATGGTTACAGTCATTGTCGTCTTTTTGTATGCAACATACCAACTATAAGCATTAATATAGAAATATGAAATAAAACGAAAAATATACCATGGATGCTGTTCAGTACAGACACCCTTTTTTAAAATTACCGCTCTTCGTACCTTCAGCTGTGCTATGCAAAATATTACGGTGCCTGTTCAAACCGGGAAAAGTAAGTTAATTATTTTTGGCGCGCTTCATACATCGTCCGATGTCCATGCCAGCAAGCTGATTGGTTGAGATGTTACACACGCTTTCCCGAAAAAAGGAAAGATCAGTCATCATCGATCGCTGGCGGTCTGACGCGCCTCAAGTACGGGTTAAATTTTACTTTGTCTTCGCTATTACTGCAAGGCACGCTAACCATATTTTTTTTTACTTTTGGGTTTATCCAACGCAGCATAATTCGAAATGCCGTTTTATTGCTAAACTACGCTATTAACACTTTAAAATTAAAATAAATCTGACGCATACCGCTGGTCTTTAAAATACTAACTCTACCTATGAAATCTGACTTGTATATTTCTAATTTGCATTTAACGAAACTCTTGTACATATATGTTATGCTAAACATTTATTGTGAATTTGTGAATTGTGTGTGTCGTGAATGAACAGAAACATTTTCGATTTGGAGAGAGCTCTCATCCACAGCCAACCGCCATCTTGATTAACGCATCGTTCTACACATGTGGGACCAAGATACTGTAAAACTTATATTCAGTTTATATATTGGTTTGGTAGTATTAGTATATGTACGATCTTTCACAGTTCCTAAACACTTACGTTTAGGTGGTCCTCCGGTTTCATTCAAAATCACTTTATTAAACATCTTGGTCATCACGAGACTAGGTATATTAATTTTACTACACATAATTTTACCCTTTATCAACCAGATGCTGTCTATGAAAAATTCCGTTTTTATAAATAATGGCCTAAACCTGCTCCGCTTGAGTCATAAATAAGTCCTGAGCGTTAGACGTTGTTGATTTTAAATGAGTTTTTACTGACAGCGGTTAAGGGACATTTGTGTTTTTTGTCCATTATTCCTAAACCATCATCTCTTTTACTTGCCATTATGCGCGCACACCCACACAGGTTTGAGCTATCAATCTTCAAATTTCAATAAACCGGCATTTTCTTTAGAAATAGCCACCAATACGTTTTCTTTGGAACCTTAGAAGCAACACTTAAGTAAATTTTGATAAAATAGAGCCTAGTTTTATAAAATCGTAGTAATGTGCTTTTAATGTCAGAATACGTCATATCAAATTTGATTAAAATCGGTCAATGCGTTTGGGGTTAGAGTAGACATACAGCACCAACAGGAAACAGAAAGGCAGAAAATAGAGAGCAAATTCATTAGAAAAAACACTTATTTTGTGTCAGTGGAATTTAACGGGTATTTCCTGAAAAACATCGATTTTGTTACCCATAAGATAATTTTCCCTTTATTACTTATATTTTGATCTGGCGTCATTTTAAGTAAGGGACACATAGTGACCTTTAGGTTACAAGGTTTTCTCCTTTCATTGTTTCTTTCAGAATGATGTATCACTAGACAGTAATTATTCTTTAAAATTATTGAGTTACGCTTCAATACAGAATTTGGGTTGTGGAGCAAAAAGTAGCTTCTGTAATGTTATAAAGATTTATAAAGTTGCTCCTTTTTTTTTAAATTTTCTGGAAAATTTGAAGGAGGCTTGTTTTTATTGGTGAATTTATTTGGAGGGGGGTTGGAGAGTTTGGTTATTGAAGTTTCTACAAATGTAGCTCATTACATTTGATTAATTTTTATTTATGTTTATCTACACTTTCAAACGTCAGGAATTTGTATCTTATTTTAACCATTTTTAGTACAGACATAAGATTTCTACAAAGTTGGACGACATGTTACCTTGTCTATTTTAAACTCTCTCAGTTTTGGCCAACTCTTCACCAGTTTTACTTTAAATTATTCGTTTGTACAAATGGTTAGATAAGGTTGCTAACCAAAACCAAACTCAAATCGAACTTTGTACTACTGTTTTCTTTAGTTTTCTTAAAAAATGCATAGACGAAGACGTTTCTTAACCAATTGAGCCACGGAGTTCCTCTATATTTCTAAACATGTATTTGAAGTGTAAATATGATCTACATATCTGGTGTATTAATACAACATTATTTGTAATCTAAATTGCAAAGAAGTTAATTAACAAACTAGTCTCTAGAAGCATTTTAAAACTTTAAATTATTACAACCATAAATATTAAAGTTTATGATCTCTTGGTGGTAATTAGGATGAAACGTCCACTAAGGATGATTTACACGTGTATTATACTAGACTTAAGAACATGTATGATTTACAACTGCAAGCAACATTATTAATGAGATATTAAAATTGGACGCTTTTTATATAATAATGAACAGAGTATTTTAAACTAATATTAATTAAACAAATCTTAAATAACATAACGCAAATCATTCTTGTGTAAGATGACAACACTTTTATATTACTCTCCGGTAAAATTATAGCAATCATTTCATTAAGCTGTTCGCAACACGGCAAATCGTCTCCCAAGGTAGTGTTCAATATCTTGTAAATATTTGGTACGATCAATAGTTTTCGAGAATTCAATATAGTTTTAAATCAATGCCGTTTTCAATCAGTTAAGTGAAAATTATAATACTTCCGTTGTAAACTGAAAAATTCTTCTTTTTTTCCTTCAGCCCGTTATTCTGTTAGGGGTTGGGGTAGACACTCTTCACCCATCGTCTCCACAACTGTCTATCACCACAAAGTCTCCTCATATCCACCATTGGCTCTCTTCGTGTCTGCACTAACCTCTATATTAGGTGCTCCCGTGGATTCATAGGAACCTTTCGGTGCAGTTACACTTTCATATAGACTTTCAGTCCTTAATCTGCTCTTCTTTTCTTGATTCCCCCACGCCCAAATCATTTTAACTGTTCCTCTACAATAAATACAATCATCTATCTTTTTATATCATTAATTTCTCTACCAATCTTCTCTTATTTTACCTGCGACTCTTCTCAAGTATATTTGTTAATAGTGTGTGTAGGTATGTGTAAATTATAATCCAAGATTGTTATAAACTTATATTTATTAATACTAAATTTATTCAACTCACACATACCTACACACAGATAGAGAAGAGGGATTCAAAATTCCTTGATTCCAGCAATCCCCTTGATATCTTTAGATACTGTTTAAATGGTTTAAATGTTAGATAATTGACATTAAGATTAATCATGGTTCAAATTATAACAGTAAATTTGCTGGTGCTATGAAATTGTTGTAAATATATAGTTTTTGAGATTGAAATTGCTCAGTTTTGGCCACTTATAATGAGCTGTTCATACCGTAATATATTGATTTTCTGAGTTTCACTTGCCACAGTTTTGGATACTTATACGTTTAGTCACAAATTGGATTATAAAAAAATACCTGATGATGTAGTTTTAGTGTCGTAAATTTCTCATTTTCTTTCAACACCTCTACAAAAAATACACTAAAATTTTATATGAAATTAGAAAAATTTGATGACACTAAAATTGTAATTTTGACTACTTAATAACACAGTCTTAAAAAGGAAACAGTAATTATATCAACTTTAATGTAATAGCAGATATTTCTTGTTGAAACTCCATATTCAAGAATAAAATAAAGCAAAAGCTTAAAGTTTCAAATATTTATTAGTATAAATGAGCTACAATTGTTTCGCCTTGCGGCATCGACGGGCTACTGATAATTTACAGGTATAGACAACTATTCAAAACATAAGTACAGGAAACTGAAATACAATAGAGAAATCGGGAAAGGTAGGAGGTGACCTAGCAGGTAGATAAAGGTTGATGAATCAAATTCAATAGGATGAAATTTAACAGCTAATTCATCATAAATAACTTTAAGATGACAACTCACATTGTCCCTAATTCTAAACTGTTTCTTCCTTTCTTCCTGAATCCATGTTTTAACAGCGGCTGCGTTGGCTTTAATAGCAGATGCACTAGAAGATTTCACTTTTACACTTACATAATCAGTAGCCCGTCGATGCCGTAAGGCGAAACAATTGTAGCTCATTTATACTAATAAATATTTGAAACTTTAAGCTTTTGCTTTATTTTATCCTTCAGTAATTATATATTGTTATTCCAAACTATTTAGTTTATCTGACTCTGAAACATGGGTAAAATGGTACAGTTTGGTTAGGTTAGGTTTTTCTGAATCAGTAAAATTGTAGAGTTTTACTGCTTAAAAAATTTATACGATAGTTTTGTTTTTGTTGAATATATAATGATAACAAATCTTAATTTATTGGAAAACATAACCATAGTTAACTGTTTTAAACTATTAATAAGAGGGCTCTTAAGGCCTCTTTTGAAGTATTTTGAAAGCTTTTGATTAGTACTGGAGAATTATAAAGCCAAATATGACCAAATTTTACGTTTAACAAAGAACATTGATGTTCTTAAGAACAAGAGGAAGATTTTGAGTATATCTTTTCTTGTTTTTATGGTCATTTTAAAAACGATATTGTTTTTAAATGCTCAACTTTAACTCAAAATGGAGTACTTTTGGCATTTTGTGAGTCAAAACCTCACATACGATTAGTTTTAATTGTGATCCTATTGGGATATTTAGAATAATTTGGTTCCTTCTAAAAGTCATTGCACTACATTAGAGGTAAAACGGTTGTTCACATTTAGTTCAAATATCTGGTGACCATGTAGATCTGCTATCCTAGAATAAATCTTAAATACGAAGTACTTTTTCGTTTTATAATATGAATTAATTATAAAATTGCGATTATTAATTAAATTTGGCCTAAAATAATTTAGGAGACATTAATTGTTGTTTTAAAGATTTTATGCAGTATACATGAAAAAACGTAAATTATGTGAAGTTTTTAACATACAATGGAAATGTTGAAATTCTGCCCAAAATATGAGGTTTTTTTTTTATTTTTATCAAGACTCATAAAATGGTGAAATAGGTGTTTACGATCGAATAGGACATTAAAAAAAAATGCTAATGTTGAAAAATTTGAAAAACCCTTAAGACAAAAACCCAAATTCTAGAATAAATTTGGAAATTTTCACTCATCAAGTCTTTTAAAACATGTAATTTAATGTGTCTAATAAATATTAAATATTAAAAAATAATTAAAAACTATTAACAAACCAAAAATCTTAAAAATGTAACATATTAAGAGTACCAGGCTGACTACTAGATTGTGTTTTATACTAGAAATTTGAATTTCTTATATGTTTAAATTACACAAAACATTGAACGAGACAATAAATGCCCTTTACAAATATCCTTTAAAACCTATACTTTGGTCACAAATTTTAATTTAATAGTACAGAAGTTGTAAATGAATATAAAATATTAGAGAGATGAGAAGTCACAGATTGTGAAGTAGTCTGTATAGTTAAGACATTAGCCCAATAGCAACAAAGCTTTAACCCCTAAATGGACGTTTTACAAAGTTTATACGTTTAACAAGCTTAATAGTGAGACAATTATTTATTTTATTGTAATAACAAGTATTATTGAAACCTTTAGTTAATGTAGGTTTACCTTGTTTATTTATTTCAATAAATAGGAAGAGCTTTGAAGTAAAATATAAGAAGAATCACTGAAAGAACTAAATCCTGTAGGAACGCCGTGTAATGTCAACTGTTTCTATAACAAATCTGAACAGTAATGAAACTACTGCAAGCGGCGAAACCTTGTCAAATTATCTCATGATTAAAATATATCGCTATAACATAAATCAAGTGGCAAGCCTGGTATCAAGGAATTTTAAATCCCTCTACTCTATCTGTGTGTAGGTATGTGTATGTTAAATAAGTTTAGTATTAACTAATATAAGTTTATAACAATCTTGGATATAAATTAAATGACCAACCAGAAGTGGTAGGCTCTCAGTCACCTACAACTTTATTGGCAATATTTATTGGAAATATTCACTGAATATTTTTCTAGTTTATGAATAATTTAGGAACAATTTATGGTCCCAATTTTACCATAAAACAGTAGTCTAAAAAATAGTTTTAAATTAACGATAAGAAATAGAATCTTTTGGGAAGCCTTATATATACATTATACGGTACCCGATCTTTCCCCGATGATAAAATACCGGAAAATAGGATGATTTTGTCAATACCGATCTTGAAATGATAAAAAATATTTGAACTAAAACAATTATGTATTACTTATTACAAACTATGAAGGTTATACCGGAAGCTGCAACAACTGATAACGTTGTCCCAGGGTTGTCATTGGACATTTAATTTAAAACGTTTGCATGTAAATGGAAAATTAAAGTAGCACCAGTAAGTGGATTTAACTTAGTGGAAGGTCAATCTGTCATCTAAATATTACTCTTTATATAATGGTCGCGTAGAAGCGTACATATTATTTATTGTCTCTTAAAATAAACAAATATTCGTTGCAAAATAAGTATACCTAATATAGCAAATAATATATGTAAAATAACAGTGTCGATATTGAGTTAATGTAGATATATCGGGGGAAAAAACCATCCACAGGTAACGGAAAATTAGGATTATATAGATATTGTTCGTCTAAGAAAGTTTTTGAGAGGTAACTGTCAAACTGTCATTTTTAGCAACAAATATTTTGAACATCTGGTTTCGTGGTTGGATGTGTCAGAACGTGTGAAATTTTCTACTCAATTTTTATAATGAATTTATTATCCTATAAAAATGAAATATATACTTTTATCCTAATATACATAATGTAGGTGGCTTGAGGGAGAAGTTTGCACCATTTTATTAGTATTTGGAACAATCAGTATTTATGAGCTGTAAAGTCGGTATTGAAAATATGCTGAAGTAAATGGTACAATAAAATTATGATTATAACACAGGGGCAAGAATTTATTATAGCACTGAAAGAAATGCTAATTTAGTGGATATTACATAAAACCTATACAAATAGTAACCGTCATAAACCAATAATATCGACAGTTAAGAGAAGGGAATTTACAGATTTTATTTCTGAGTTAAAAGATACAATTTTTATTATAATTACGTTTTTACTTTCTCACAAAAATGTTATGACTCTGATTAAAAAATACAATTAGTTTTTTCGAATAGTTTTTACAGTGTGTGTCTTTATTTATTTTATTTTTTAACGGTCTGTGTAATATAGTACATACTTAAAGCATTTTACGTCAAATTTGTTATTTGTTTATATTTTTACTAAATCTCAACGACTTCTGGAATTAACCTAAAATATGTCAATATACGAAATTTGATTAAAACCTTTCTATTACTTTGGGTATAGAGCATTGAATAAAATCGATCCACAAGTTTTGTTATATAGTACGACAGAGATATATCAAAAACCCACTTTTAAAATTTTTTTAAACTCAAGGGGTCTTAAAACTTAGTTAAACACAACAAAAATCGAGGTGATGGTAAAACTCTGTTTTCTAATACTGTAGTCAGTTCAGTCTTTATATACATCGATAAGTACAGTATAATATTTATTACCACTGTGATCCCAACAAATGGTAAATCACTATCACAATACAAAGTTTACGCGTGTAAAGAATTTCTTATTTAAAATGTTGTTTTATTCAAGTAGACAGTACCTGTAATGTTATTTACCTCTTTAACTTGATATTTTTGAATCAAGTCGTCCACCAGGAAATGATAATACGTCAGGAATATTTGGTTTACTAGATCGATTTATTAAATACACTGAACAGCCAAGGGGCGAAGTCACAGGGTAATACAATAGGCTACAATATTTTACATTGCATATTCTATATTATTCGTTAATAATAAATTGTAAAATATTGTGCTAATTTGAATTGATTTTTAATTAAAATTGTAAGTTAAAAAACGACTAAATTTACGTTTATTTCAAATTCAAAATAATCCTACCTAGGTCTTCGATGATTTGTATGTGTTTTTGTTTAACCCTCTAGGGCGATGTAACACCGGGCACATGTGTTGTCCCCTTTCATAAAAAAACACAGCTGTGAACATTGTTTCTTCTGTGAAAGAATGAACTTAGGATCTAACATTGTAAAACACGAATGTATCTTTTTGTGTGTACTGTTTCTCTCCTCAGGGGAAATAAATATTGCAAAAACATGCACAGAGAAACATTAATATTTGTTCTGTATTTAATAGTGGATGAGAAACCTCCAAGTTAGTAAGTTATTTTTTAGTAAAGATATCCTGTATATAATTATGCATAAGGAATTATTGTTGAGTATTAGATCCAATGAGACTATATAAGTTCGACATAATCATTTCACAATTTTAATAACTATTACTCCAATGTAAAAATGATAGATATGAGCTTCCTGTAATGTTTAGAATAAATATTAATTCCTTCCTACTAACTGACTTTCTTTTTGGCCTTTACCGTAGTTCGAAAGTATCAAAACTTGAAATGGATTTTAATTAAAGTACAAAGTATACCTGTGAAACATTTTTTGTTTTACTAACACAGATTTACTAATTGTATAGCAAGTTTTGTCAATGATTTTTATAAAGTGATTCCATTTGTTTATAACTTAAATTATCGTTTCATGGTTTCAGTGAAAACCCTTGATATAAAGTAATCAATAGAATGGGTGAGATCAAAAAGGAAAACATTCCACTGAACTAGATTTGGAGTAAAACGAAAAAAACTGTTTTACTCCAAAACTGTTTGATATACTGAAATAAATACTATTGTACATTTGTTCCTAATTATATTAGGTATCACATGATCAAGTTTATTACCATAAATGAATAATATTTTGGCAGCTAGCTTAGTTTATTGTTAGCGGAATCTTTTCCTTTTTGACCTCATTGGGTTTAAAATATTACACAATTTTAGAAACAAACTTGTTTATTGTTAAAATGCAAACTAGGCTAGTCACTGTCATATTCCACATTACTTGTATCTATTGTGTCCTTTTAATAAATCATTCTAACCTCTAAATAATTCATAACGTTTAAGTCAACATACCGACGTCAATGTAATGTCTACAATAAATCCAAGTTTACAGTTTTAACTTTTTATTCCATTATAAATTTAAAACATAACAAGCTTATTTGGGATGTAACTGCAAATCAATAAGCAGCTAAAATAGAGCACGCCCTCTGTGATGATATCAGAACAGGGAATCTCCGCCTCCTTAATAGAATAGAACAGACCTAGTAGAGAAAGGACAATCAGTACACTCAGGATGAACTGCACTCCAGATAGGCGGCGCACCCAACAAAGAGGAGATGACAGGGAGAATGTCCGCAGGAACATGAAAAATAAACATCCCGTTCTCGTATCTAGGATCACCTAGCGGGATGGATAACCCACTGAGAATTATGATCCCTGCCAAGAGGAGGAGGGGATTCCACAGACTCATTAGGTGCAGTAATTCACAAAAGAGTTACACGGCTGGGTAAGATGTAGATAAGATACCTACCTTTGACTCCCTTCATATGCTTCACGTGGTAAAAGAGTTGGAGCTGAAAAGTATTCAAGCAATGCAGATCTAATAGTGTTAAGATCTATTTGATAACAAAATCATAATAATTTTATACATTTAGGTTGGGCTTTTTTATTTATTTAAAACCATTTTCATTTTCTCTCTCTTTCTCTATATTCCACAAATATTTCCCCGTCTCATGTATATGTATTTACCTTTTATATAAATTCAGTTTGAACTAATATTTAACAGTTTACCTCTTCCAACACAAACATAGAGTGACATATGTCCATTACACATTGCAACTCGCTGTAACTTTAGACATATTTGTGTTAACTTTGTAATATCAACATTGCAATCAAATGAAAGGTAAATATACGGAAAAAAATATCACAACACCCCACTGGATTTAGTTTATTTCAAGGGAACTAAAATTTGAATCACAGATTTTATTTTATTACTATTGGACAATGTAAACGATTTAACGAAATAAATTTTTGAAGTTGAATTTTTGAGACAATGTTTGACCTTACGGTGAGTAGTATACACATGAAATTATTGTTGTTTGCATGCTTAGTTATTGCAAATTTTGAATCTTATCTTGGTCTAGTTATCAGGACAATGGCCTCGTTTATTGTATGAGAAATGCCAAAATTGTAGTTAAACACATATGAAACTATAAAAGCTATTCTGATAATCCAATAAAGCCATACATAGTAGGAAACTAAGATATCATGTGAATCTGGTTGCGAAAGTTAAAACTAAGGCGTTGGGCACGAGTTGAACTGACGACAGATTATCCAATTATAAAATAGTCTGAGACCCTAAGAGGACTGTAGCAAAACAGCATTATCATTATTATGAACGAACGTGGCGAAAGTAAACACATTACTTATAATATATATTTATAATTATTGAGACATAAGATGTTAATAATTGTAAATCACTCTTAAAATGTTATTATTTATAAGTCAGGACGTTAGTTTTATCATTTATGATGTACCATATAAACTGTTTTAATCTACAGTATAATAAACAAGCAGAACAGAATTCTCACAAAAAATACGCCTAAGAATCAGACACGTTTCAACGACAAGGTCGTCCTCTTCAGTGATACACGAGCTACCTCAATCAAACTATAGCTAGTTTTAATCTAGTTCTATCAATTCGTCTAAATGTTAGTGAAATATGAAGAATAATGAACAACACTCTTGTTCATTATTTGTTCATAAAGAACAAAGTCAAAATTTGTATAAAATATAGTCGATTTCGAAATAAAAATCAAAAATAATCTTTACCGCCGCCATTAAAAGATTTGAATCTAATACGATGGACACTCAGAGCGTGTTTATGGTACAAGCGAAGTTAATTTAGGCTCTCACTGAAATATATAAATAGTTATTTGAAGACAGTGTCCATGGTTCATTTCATTTTTTGATTAGGACCTACAGAACTGACATTTTATGTTTCGTTACGTTTTAACTTAGTTTTGGAGTGAGTGAAAACATTTATGAATTAATTTACTACTACAGAAAAAAGATATTATGGAATATCAGTTACAGGCGATTATATTTCCTTCCCTATAGTCTCAAGGCTCCTACGAAACACTCTAGGACCTTGTTATCAGCACCCTTAACGATTCTGACTCCACATTGCGCTATATTTCCGTCCATAAAACACTTGACGGTAACATAGAAAGGATTACACCATCTTCTCTCCATACTAGCAGACGTCATTTTACCACCTAGGTGGAAACTCGGACAGTATGCCCTGCCTGCTTAGTGAGAATGACTTTAATTGCTTTACTGAAACATTTTCAAACATGAAGCTGATGAGAAATTCCATCCCTTTACTGTCATCAACATTCAGGATAACTTAAACTATTGTCCATTGTTAAACTATTTTAATAATTTGATACTTTAAAACGTGTAGAGTCATAATTTTAGGCCTTGACAAATCGAAGGGTCTTTCCCTCAAAGTTACTTTTATAGTTCGAAAATAAACAGCTACATATATAAGGGATGAATTGTATCCCCACAAGTATTGTGTTAATGAGGGTTTACGGTACACTCATCAGTACTACGCAAAATGCAAAACCCTCGTATTCGGAAAGATAACTCTTATGCTTAAATATTTGAATGGTTTTGTGAAAAAAAAATGTATTATTTGTGTGATTTTTTCTTCAAAATCTGCTAATTTTCTTAACCAGTATACGAAAAAATCGAACTTTCGTTTTTAACTAATGTTTCTATCTTACACCATCAGGAAACTGATAAGAGTATAACATTATATTTTTTGTCTATTGAAAAGCACAATAGCGACCTCAAAAATTATTATTAGAACGTAACATTTCGTATAGGAGACTATGGAGAAAATTATTGCGAAATCTAATTAAAAATGTCAAAAGTAAGGTTAGTATAAACAATTTCTTGTACGTATCTCAAGTGTTGTTCTAATTATAATTAAATAAACTATGGCAGATTTCAATTCTACATGTAATGGTAACAATCCGGTCTCAATATGACAATAAATAGCGCAGTTATTGTCAATAATCTAATTTCAAACTCTGACCGCCAAGATATGAAATATATTATATATTCGTGTATTTATGAGATCTTGTATGGTCGAGTCTCCGTACGAACGTAACGAGTGGAGCCTTTTATAATACACAGAACTAACTATATATATATATATATATATATATATATATATATATATATATATATATATATATATATATATATATATATAACTTATAGCTTATAAATTTCAGAAAACGGATAACAACTGTTTTAAACAAAAACAAACTTACCCCCTCAGTAAGAATCTTTGATAGTCCAATTCAATTTTACATTTCTTACAAAGCCCAAGAAACTGACATTTGGATATTAAATTTAGGAGTTCTGCTTCAATTGAAACTCTGTGCGCACAACAGAACAAATTATTAAAACTAATAAAAGTTTCAAAACAAACAACTGAACCAGACAACACGCACACTGTATACAACTTGTACTATACTCAGCTCTAGTTAAACACACTTTGTTCACTAATTGGCTAACTGTGAAACTGGTAGAGATATACTCTGCAATAATTATAACTTTATACCCGTACATATGGTGGTTTCTTTATGTTAAATTTAATAATTTGTTTTATTTCATAGTTTCAATTTTACTCTGTAGATGGTACTCCTATTATAAATTGTACAAAAGGTGAATAACACGTCAATGAACAATCTTATATAAAATTGATTAATAAGACCGTAGTAACATGCCGTACAAACAGAACTATTATAGCAACGAATTTAAATTTCTAACATAACTCAATAGTTGGTTTCTTGTTTCTTCTAGGAAAGGTTAAATTGAATTGTTAATTCAAGGTGTCACCAATATATACCCAGTAAAGTAGTATAAGGTGAGTTTGTTTAAAATATTAGTTATACAGGTTTTCTGAACCTTGTAAATTGTAAATGTTGTGTAAATATGGGTGTGGCAATTTCGAGGGACCATAGCTAAATGGACATCTTTCTTCATATAGTTTTCTGTTAGATCCTTCTGTTATGATTTATTTCAGATCTCTCTTGACTAACTACTGTTCTTTTCCGATCCTGAAGCTGTTAAGGTATATTAAGTCTAATGATCATTATTTTATGATTGTTTTCTTCTTTTTTTATAAGGTGATGATGACCGATAAGTTTCTTGGCTCTAAAATCACGAAATAATTCATATTGAGTAAGTGTTGTATTTTGTGTTTATATGATTTGTAATAATATATGATGTATATTTTATATAAACTGTATTATATATTTAAAAGACGGGATTTAATTCCGAAACAGCTGTCGTGGTTATATAAATAAATTGTAAACTGTTCCTTCATTCTGAACTAAAATTACTTATGGAGTAGAATGTTAAGTAAATTCATTATGAAAAACAATTTTTTTCCACGTCACTTTTCTTTCTTGTCTTATAAAGATATTTTAAGTGTAGTATTTACATGACCACGTGACCACGTGACCATATGACCATTTGAATTGTAAAACCAACTTCCTATTCTCCCATCTCGTGATGTCCAAAACTAAAAAATGTGGGCTGATACAAGCAGATCCCACTACAAAAAAGATGGCCACATGATTAAATTATTCTAGTATTAATCTACTATAAACCATACCTTAACAAAAACAGAGCGTAAAATACAACAAAAATCAACAAATCGAACAAAAACCAAACAACAATAACATGAAATTTTAACTTCACCGACTAGTTCATATTACTAATATGCATATTACAGTAAGTACGTCAATAGCAATTTCGAAGGATCTAGCTGGATCTACCCCATTTTAAATTTAATTGGGTTATATTAAATGGTTCCATCTTCCCCATTAAATATCTCTTGAGCAACACTTGTTCGCTTCCGAACCTGACGCTATTGGAGTATTTGATGGCTAGGGATTTTATTGTATGTTTTTTCTTCCTCTCTTTTATAAGGTGATAATGACCCGCCACTTCATAAAAATACTTTCATACGTATTTTACACGATGAGTTTTTTAATGCACAAGGTAAACAATGTTCAAATTTGTCAGATTTTAATGAAATTGAACAACACATGTGCCTGGTGTTACTTCCCCCTGGAGGATTACACAAAAACACATAAAACAAAACAACAACTCTGAATATAGATTTGATTTTAATTTGAAACAAACATAAATTTAGTTTTTTTTTATTGAACTACTTTTAATTGAAAACCATTTTTATGCAGTAAAAAATCGTATTAGTGTATAATCGTATATTAACAACTAATTATATTGTAATTGGTTATGATCTACTAGGTCGTCATCAATATGCCATAAATTACAAAGAAGCAAGTCTATTAGTTAACATATATATAAACTTTGACCGTTGTTAATAAAAACACAATTTAATACCAAAACCTCATTTTTTGGCATCATTTGTGTATATTGTAACTAATACACGACCTTTCGCGGGTATAAATCAACTCTCGTTATCAAGTGAAGGTTGGTGGTCGTTCTTTGTGTACTGCAGTAATTGTTCTTGTGATTTTGTCTACAGATATTAATTTGTATTTAGCTTTAGTGTCGATTAGTCAGCTTAGCTTTGAGACAAGGCTTTCTTTCTTAGGTTAATTATTGTTGTTTTTTATTTCCAACAAGGCCCTCGGCTAAAAAATTGGTGTTTTTCATTATTTTCAAGTTCTAAGTTTATTACTCGATAACGGAAGTTGACATATACTCTCGAAACGTCATGTACTAGTTATTATAAACACAAATGATGCCAAACATTGCAAAAACGATACTAAACATTTCCAATATTTAGAAATTATAAAATTTAAAATTACATAATTTAGATTATTTCTGGTTTAAATACATCTTTTTCCACAATCAAAACGAAATAAGTAACACCCGATATAAAATGTATTATTAGGAAAATACTAATAATTTACTAGGTCAGAATTATTTATGCATCCAAGCCGCGCTATTCAAGTGAGAGCAATTTATCAAAGTTATTTCAATAACGTGCGTACATTATTTATTAATTTATTCAAAGGGGGTAAACTTTCGTTACCTTCGCGTTATATTTAATATTTGAATATTATTAGGGTTCCCTTAGCGTTTAATATCGTCTCAAATATACGCAAGTTTGAAGATAAATGGTGTAAAAGTATTGCTTAAGTTTCACATACTCTCGCCAACAACCCTATTAAAAATAAAATAACGATGTGGTTTTATATACTATTCTACTTGAGAAAACAATATTGTTATTTAGTTCATAATTATGTTTCCCCACATGAATTTCTAATCAAATATAGCCGATATAAACTAGATCCAAATTAAAACTTTGTTTTTTTGTATTGTTTTCTTATGATTTTTAGAAAATCCATTTCACCAAGTTTTGAATCGAATAATTATTATAACTGCTTTTGAGAAATGAAATTCGTGCTTCTATTTAGGCAGGCTAATCTAAATTTTAGTTTTTAAAATGTCTAAATACATACATGATATTTGGTTAAAATATAAAAACATAACAAGATTAACCTACATCGGTTCATCTACTTAGAATGCACGGGTTATAAAAAAAAAATCTCAGCAATATAATTTATACCTTTCTCTTACATCGATATTATTAGTTTATTTTAGCTATATTTATTTATGTGTTTAGAAAGTACTAAATTTGGATTTCATTGCTATATATATTCTTTCCCCCACCTCATGTTATATTCTAGATTTTATTGTATCTTGTACTTCCATATATTTACAAATGCCCACTCTATAGATTGAAATACTGTGATTCCTTCAAATACCCATAGACAGGTTGTAACCTCACCTATCATGACGTTCTACCAAGATGTGTATTATAATCATGTGTTTCTGAAAACGTGGCTTTATTAAACATGCAAACTAATTACACTACCTTACAGCCCCTTTCACCGATCCTAATACAACCAAACAAAACTATTCGTTGCTCTAGATATCACTACAGAAGTTGTCAACAAGTGGAAATTGACCATAATATTATATTTACATAAAATACATTGAAAAATGATTTGTATAATTAAAAAATACTATGAAGTAAATTGACCAAGATGGAGTCCCAAATTTTGTATGCAGCTCCGATTTGAGCAAAAATGTTTATTAAAAGTACAAAAGGAAAAAGTTGACATGAGTAATAGATATACTTCGATAAGGTTCATCTCTGCTTTTCGCACAACACCAAAAACTGCTGTTTTAGTTCCAGCTAGTTTTGTACTACAAGATCTATTAGCCATGGAAAGAAGAGATGTCAAAATCTTCAACAGATGCACACATAGAGAAAGAAGAAGAGTTCGAGAGAGAGAGAGAGAGAGAGAGAGAGAGAGAGAGAGAGAGAGAGAGAAATTCCTTGATAAATTACAGGAGCACTGAAACATTAATTCAAAGAAAAATTTACGTTGCATCTCATTCCAGAAACATGGGCAGACAGAAAACAGAGAAGTGCAATATTACGTTACTTAAGCGCTAATTGCACATGTATGTTTCAAAGCATATTTACAAAAGTTGTAAATAGTGGACACACCAATATGCATGTACTGCGGGTACGAAGAAGACAAGGAAAAGCATACTATTTGTAACTGGGCAGCGGAAAGAGTAGAGATTAACTTATAAGTAGAAGTCACATCAAGAAATATAGCTTACCTTATGGCAGAAAGGCAGAATATCATTGAGAACTTTATGGGTAAAATTTAAAAAGAAAAGTAAAACACCTAAGAACACCGTAAATAAGAATGTATAGCTTCGTCTCATTCTATTATCTTGCAATTGGTTGTCCGAAAGAAGAATTTTATTAATGATGACAGAAAATTATTTTCGTTTTTTTTTTTTGGTGATCCGGATGAATAAAACGTTACATCGACCGGAAGCCACTTGACTCCTATTAATGCTCAACACATTTCCTATACACTCAGGTGGAGGGGGGGGGAATTAAACCAAAACTAGCTTCCCTTGAGGTAGATTTTTTATTTATACCGATAACTCTACATTAACTAATATTTAAAATATTATATTTTTGTAAATATATTTTTATACTTTCGATTGTTTTGTCTAATCTATTCCGACCCTTTAATAAATTATTTTCAAAGGCTCACTACAATGAGCATGCTTAGTAATCCAAAGGGAATCCAGCTGGAGCTATTTTTTCACGTAGTAATGATTTAGATCTTAGACAATTCAGAGGTTTTTCACCTTTAATCAACAATAACAAAAACCATTGTGTATTCATGTTGTGAACATTTAAATCCAATACAACATTTCGGGGTAAGCGCGTACACATGACCATTATTTGCAGACAGTCACATTTACATGACAGTTTGACTAAACAAGGAATAAATTAAATTACATAACCTCACTGGTCCAACTTTAATATTCTATTTAAATGCAAACGTTTTGAATTTCACGTCCAACGACAACATGTTATCAGCTGTTTCAACTTATTGTTCAGCTCTTATCTAACATAACAATAATTTTATCAGCGTGAAAATATTTTGAGTTATTCATAACCGCGTATTTACTCTTGAATGTTTGAAATAAAAATTTCATTCTATCGGAAAGAAGTCACGACCCTAGATCCCTTTGCAAAACACTACTCTATGATTGTTTTCTTTAGAATACATTTTTTTACAAAATTAGAACCATAACGTTTGTCGGAAATGTATATATTATCTTTTCTTTAACTATTTAGGAAATGTTAGTCAAAAAGTTTGAAATATTTTAAATAAGGAAACAGAGTGCAGGCCGGCATTTTATTGTAGTAATATTTTAGGTAAGATTTTAAATCATTCTAAAGATAAAATTAAAAAAACATTGAGAAGTGTATATAAGATAACTTGCAAAATCTGTAATTCATGTTATGTAGGTCAAACAGGACGTAATTTTAACTCTAGATTAAGTGAACATGAAGGAAGTTGGCGATTAGGATATAACTATTCTAGTTTTTCAAATCATTTAGGAATACATCAAGTGTCTGATTTTAATTCGAGTGTAGAATTTAAAATATTACATTTTGATAATAAAGATAGGAAATTGAATGCTTTGGGGAGCTTAGAAGTTAAAAGAATAAGATACTCCAATCCTAATTTAGTTTTAAATGACCATTTTGATTTGTGTAATTCCCCCATAGTAAAACCTTTAAAAGTTGTCTGTACCTAGAACAATTAACTGCTTTTCCCATTCTGTATTGTTCCTATGGTCATTGCACAGGTAGGGTATTTCCCTACCCTTCCATTCATTGTATCAAACTCCCACCATCTAGTTTTTAAGGTTCTCTGTTTTTCATTTTTCTTCAGTCTGTTATAGATCCTCGTCAATACCAACAGACGAAACCATTGGTAGGCTAGATTATTAAAAAGTGGAAGTTATAAAATATAAAAAATGTGTTTTATTGTCTTTGTACATATTATCCTTGAATTCTAGAAACATAAATTTCCTCATTTTAATTGGATTAAAAATAGTTACGAATAGTTAGCATGGCAGTTGATACTGACCTGGAAGTTTGCCAATTCCATACAAAACAATTTGTCACCGTTTTACATATTACAATGTAATACAGCAGATCCTATAAATGTACAATCCAAAATTTGGTTTCTTGAGCCTTGAAGGAAATGTTAAATTGAATTTGTAAATTGTAGATCAAGGAGTCTTACCCAGTTTAATAATTTTCTTTAAAACCGTTGATACTAAGGTCTCCTGAACCTCGCAATTGTGTATATCACTACTTTCTTGACTTCTGCTAAGCTCTAGCGGGAGTAACAGTCATGTATATTAAAAAATGTCCACTCGTTTAGTTCGTGTTAGCGATCAGCCCTAGCAGGCTTTGAAGCTATTCGTATATGAAAGATCCTTGACTTGCTACTCTTGTGTCAGTGACCTCACGCTACCGGATCTCATAACAATAATTATATCACAATTTTTTGCGAGATCAGGATTAGAAATTATAGTTTTACAATTATTTCGCAATGTACCATTACATGGAGAATTGAATTATTAAATTTGTTCAGTAATTTAGTGTGTTGTATGTTTAATAGTACAAGAAATATGAAAAAATACTGGTTTAATTGCCGCCATTGAAATTGATAATTTGATTTTTTTTTTGTGTTTCCATATGACCACACTGTAGTTGATTAAATGAAATTTCATGTTAATATCTTAATTTTTTGTGACCTCTACCATGTTTACATTCGTGATAACAACAACTGATGGGTTACATATCGATTTTTTTTCTTGATGCTAAGAATGGTGAAGATCAGTCAAAAAACGGTGGTTCAAATTTTTTACGACTACCAATCATAACCTATAATTCGTAATATTGCATAAGTAATTATATAAAATTTCCTTAAGGTTTTTGATTTACTTGAGTATGTCTATTTGCATCCAGCAGTGAGGGTTAGATCTAAATTATGCACCCAAAATATAAATTTTATGAGATAAAAGAAAAGATATTTGAGATATTTAGTGTTATATAAAAATCTCAAAGGTTGATGCTGTTTTAATTAATTTTTTTTTTTAGATATTAAATTTAGTATACATTTAATATAGTCAAATAAAATTATAATTTTGTATTTTTCTCCTTATCATAAGATCTCCAGTGACATTAGTAAAATATATTCACATACCAAATTAGAATAACATCGGACCAATCGTTATGGCCGTAGAACACTGCACTTAGACAGACCACATATAGACGAAAGTCTACCCTCAAACGAGTTATAGGTGACAAAATTTGACATCGATTTTTTCTGTAAGACAGTAAACACACGGAGGCGAAACAAATGTAAAGTCCACCTTTTCTAACTTGATGAAACACAAAACAACTATCAAATATGCATTTTATTCTGGTAGTTTAGTCATTTGTTTCTAAAAATAAATTAAAAAATTTTATTTCTAATAATATCAGAAAGAGTTGCTTATGAATTGAATATATTATTGTCTGTTTTAGCGTTATATTTATCTAATATCATTTAAGATTATTTCAATTATGTGTCACTCAAAGTATCTGTGATTACTATACCTAGATTTGTAAATTATTATAATATTGCTTTATCAGCACTAAGGGCCTTAGGATGCTTTATAGTTTAGTTATGTTTGTACAGTCACCACGTTCAGAGTGGCAACCAGAACTCACTTCTAATCATAATCAGCCTTTGGGTAAACACTATAACGTTTTGAGCTCCACGAGAAAAGACTGCGGTATATCTCATATACTGAGAAAACATTAACGATTACGCCAATGAGAGATGTGAAATGTACAATAATTAAGCTTTAAAAAAATAAATTCATATTTATACTTCTAAAAAACTTATCGTTGACTGAATAAAATGTGTTATTCATATTTACGCTACGTAGAAACAAACTAAATTCAAGTACTACTTTGGGTTGGTAGTTCTGTATGTATTTAACTTACATTTGAGGAGGATATTTAGGATTTTATTTATATGTAACCATTATATTTACTTTAACCATTATAGCCTGTATTTTAGTGAAAAATAAATGCAATGAAGACAACTTATGAAAGAAAAAATCAAAATTTTGAGTGGGCTTGGTATTCTCACCTAAAAGTTTGGAGTTTAAATGATATTTAGATTCGTCTGTGATAATGTTTGTGGACTGTATATTTATTTGGACATTAAATAATTTATGCTTTTATCTGAAACATTAGTCTCAAATATTTTAAAGTTTATCTTTCTTTAATAATCAATTGCATGCAATGTGTTATTTTTTAATCTCTCAGGGTTGTACGTGTTGGAATAAGTCGCAATGATATTATACATTTAATGTTTCCTTGACCTATTTGCATGTAATGTATTTTTAAAATTCCAGGTATTAGAAATTAAATAATATTTCCTTGTATTTGTTCCTAAAACCTTCTTTTTTTATTGGATATCATTAATCATTTTACAGAATATACCTTTTCAATTTTGTCATGTATATGTAGTATAAATATATGTAATGAGTCAAATATACGCAATGACACGATGTTTGTAGATGATGTCTGTTAAAGTGCTTTGAGCTCACAAGACGGTCACCAATCAGCTATTCTGTGTTAGTGCAGCGTAGTACTGTCCAAACGTATCGAACTATTTTGATGAAATTTGGTATGTGATCAAACCTAACCTTTATCTCAAGAAGAATGATCCTTTATTTTTTAAATAATTATATATTTGAATGTAGCTGTTGTTAAATAAAACACAGAATTTTTATTTCCTAAAAATTCCCATTAGAGATTTTGCAAATAGATCCCCCCAAAAAGTATTGGTCACATAGCAAAAAAATTAATGTTAATGCGTTTCTGTAAAATTCTTCCATGTCTCCCTGGTTGTAGTGTTTCTGTTAATTTTGTTTTGTATTGAGCGATAAAGAAGTCAATGAACTATTTAAGAAATAAAACACAATTTTTCTTTTGTAAAATTCTATAATTTATTTGGTCTAGCCGACCATGGTTTCGCCAGTTACGGCATTGACGAGGCTCTTACAAGACTGAAGACTCAATCTTGTAAGAGCCTCGTCAATGCCGTAACTGGCGAAACCATGGTCGGCTAGACCAAATAAATTATAGAATTTTACAAAAGAAAAATTGTGTTTTATTTGTTAAAATGGAATTCTATCAAGTACCGTCGGTCATCAGTGTTAACAATATAACTATTTAAGAATTTTTGACAAATAAACAAAAAGGAAGGTTTAATTTACAGCTCAATATACAGCATTTACGCCTAGAGTGAGTGGATGGCATGAGTGAAGCAATTTTACAAAATAGACAAATATTTTCAAAATGTGATTTTCGATTCAGTTCACAAATTCAGAAGGTGGGACATCCTTTTATCGTAACTCATGTTTCATTAGAAGTACGTAAAGAAAATTCAGTATTAAAGTTTTTTTTTTTTATCTCATCTACTTACTATTCTATTTAGATGTTAAAGAATGTTTAATATTTTTCATTGTGTTTCATTAGTTTGTGCGAAAGTTATTGTATTTTTTTTTCACGGCTTAAATAATTTATGAACCGGAATTTTTGAGAAATTTCGTATGACCGTTAGATTTCAGCCCTTGGATGATAAATTGCACCAAATTTCATAATTAAAAATAATTGTTATTTTACGCCTTATTACAAATATACTAAAATTGAAATTTTATTCAAAAATAAACAACAACGAACTTACATTAAAATATGATTTTAAATTGTTTACTTATTACGGCTGCAGAGCATTGCATAAGACAGTCAGACCTCATTCCATAAACTAGTTTTTACGGCTTATGAAGAAATCTCATCGATATCTTAACTTAATATTTTTTAAACCAAGTACGATTGAATTATTAGCAACAAATATTTATAAATTCCAGGGAAAAAGTCAGTCGAATTTATGGTCCTAATTTTAGCAAGAAACAGTATTTTTAAAAAGTTTTAAAGTAATAATAACAAATAGAATTGTTTTTGCAAAACAATGTAGTAATCTAAGGTGTACGATTTTTCTCAAAAATTAAAATGGTTTTAATGATAATAGAATCATGAAGATAGTTTTGTAGAAATAAAAGGCTGGTAGACAGATCTACGGTGTATGATTTGTACCGGATAGAATGCTTTTGTAATTTGAATTCGTGTAAAAACTGTTTTGAAATGTTAAAGTGGTTTTACTAATACAATTATTTGTATTACTGATTATTATAAATTTATACTGTTAGTTGAAGAAACTATAACGTCGTTTCTGGTTTAACATTGGAGATTTAATTTAAAACGTTTGCATGTAAATGGATTATTAAAGTTGCACAAGTGAGTGAACAGCAAGGTCAAGCTGTCATGCAAATATGACTGCGTACTTTGGTTACGTACAAACATACATTGTTATTTAATATTTCTCAAACTAAACATGTTTTTACCACAAAATATAAATAACAAAATCTTTTATAAATATAAAATTTCTTTATTATAGATGTAGGGTATATGTAAAACGCCATTAAACTGTACAAATGGAATACATGTATAGGACTTTTTAAATACCAGCCATAAGTAATTGACAAAACTCCATTATTGTCAGTCACAAAATCTATTTACAAAGACAAGACTATTAGGATAATAATTATCCAAAAAAAAAAAAAATAAAAGAAAAGGTTATAAATATGGTGTAGACTAATCTAATTTTAAATATCTTCCCCTCATTTTTCAAAGGAAAGTTGTATTACCATCAATAAGGTAATGTAAATTGTATCCCATAATTTCAGTTCGTAATCTTTGTTTTAAGTGTTCAATGCTATGAGTAAACTCGATAATTTACTTTTTCCACACGTCATATTCCACTGGCGAGAAGTCTAGGGAACAAGGGCGTTAGTTTCTTGTTCCAATTTTTTTTAAATGTCCTAACAATTGTTCGGTAGTGTTATGGTGTGCCATCCTGATGTCATATAACTTTTTTGAAGAGAAAGAAGTTGTATTAAAAACTATAATAATTTTCCTGTTGCGGTATAAATGTATTAGTTCAAGATAGTCTCCTTCCTGACACAACCATAGAAATAAGAACCTGTAATCTCACCAGAAAAAATACCGGCAAACAGTTACTACACCAGGAGTATTTAAAGTTACCTACATCACCAGATGTGGAACATTAGACGCACAGTATACACAGTTGTGTTTAGTCTCATTAATTCATCGTAAATGTTCCTTCATCAGTCCAAATGTTTATATAAACATTAAAATCGACCTCTTGACGGATGACGCACACAATTCTTTGTGCCTTTCATAATAGGCTTCGTTTAAACCATGATGTAAATTAATATGCTTTAATTATTAGTCTACTAAATTCTTTGGAGACATGTTCTAGGTATGTCATACTCCAGAGACTCTTTTATTGTGGATTGTACAGGTGGATGAAGAAAGCACTAAGTTACAATTTTCAAGTTTTCTTTTGCAGTAACAGAATCTGCAGTAACTACATATGCAGACGATGATCGACTACTGATCAATTTACTTTAAACTCTTATTTTATTTGCGTATACTTAGCCTTGATGCTGATTATACTGCCAGAAAAAAAACGCTTCACAAATTAATCAATTACGTAGTTGTAACTATGGACGGATCCTTCCATAAAATTACTCGATCTTCTACAAATAAATTTTCTGCTCACTTTCCAAAGCTACCCAAAGTACCCATATATGAAAATAACCCCAAAAGTAATCAATTACTGTAGGCCTACTACTAGCTGTTACACGCGGCCTTGTAGGCGAATATTACAAATTGAAAATGGATTTATAAATTTATTAGCTTCATCATATATATTATATAATGGGAATGGAAATTAGCTCAAGGCAATTACAATGTATGTTTTTTCTTTTATAATTTGTTACATATAAAACAAACTAGCTTTGAACATACCTTTGTGTTGAGTTATTAAAGCTGATGGATCTAATCAGCTGTTTTAAGTGTGTATTACTATATTGGTTCCTATATTTCACACTGGTCTATGCTATATCTAACCGAATCTTTGTTTTGAACTATTGAAGTTGATGCACCTAATTATAAGTTGAATGCTGAGACCTGTCTGTAGAACAACAGCTATCACCGTTATTATTTTCAGAAAACGTAAAAAATCTATCCCAGATTTCTATTGCATGTAAATATAAAAACATCCGTCTTGAGTAATATTCATAATATAAGACTGAGATCAAAATAAACACGCACCATTCCCCATAATTAGAATTACGACATGCATTCAACTAATATTTAAATAATCAATAGCCAAATTATATAATTTAAATATATAATATATTTATTCGTTTATATTTCTTTGTGAAACAACGTTATAACCACAAAATTCATGTGTTTGACGCGAAATCTTGAACAAAAATGAATTAGTCCAAGCTTGCTATAACCTAAAATTATCAGAATAATTTATTATTGATACTGATGAATTTTATCAGCTGTTTTATTTGTTATGGCATATAAATAGTTGCTATGGTAATTACAAATTATTTTTAATGTTAGTCCAGGCTAGGCATAATCTAAAATTATCAGAATAATTTATTACTGATGCTGATGAACTCAATCAGCTGTTCCATCTGTTATTTTATACAAACGGTTGATATAAATTTTAAAATGGCTACAAATCGACATCTGTAAAGCCTAGATCAACATTTAAATTCAAAGTTTCTATTAAAATCATACATAAACATTTCGCAAAATCCTTTATTACAGAAACTCTACATGCTGTTACGAAGATATCCTAAAAATTTCAAGAATCTAGCTATCATAGATTTGGTTGTTGATTATGAATCAGTCAGCCACTCAGGACTTCTTATTTTATAGATATAGACATTTCAATATTATGCTGTAGAATAAAAGATTGTACAACATTAATCACAGTCAATTTCAATCACTACATGACGGAAACCAATTTAATTTTTTATAATGATTTTACACATTTAGAACATGTTCGGACTGATAATTATCGAACTGATATTTTTTAATGATGCATAATTTAATTTGCTTAGAGTCTGGTTTTGTGGATGGGTGTGTGAGTAAGTTCGAGAAATTATTTTAAATCATTTATTAATTTAATATCTGAAGTTTATTATCATATAAAAATGAACTTTATATTTTTATACTAATACATGGAAGGTGGCTTGAGGTAAGGTTTATACAGTTTTATGAGTATTCAGAATAATCAGTATTTACGAGCTATAAAATGGCCATTTGCAAATATGCTGACATAAATGATTGAGTAAAATTGATATTATAACACGGATGCAATAATATATTATAACACACAAAAATGCTAATTTAGTGAATATTAAAAACACCTAAAAATATAAATGGGTCATAAACCAATAATATCAAGAATTAAGTGAAGGTAATTTACAGATTGTTTTTCTGAGTTAAAGGATATAGTTTTTTATTTGTAATAAAATAATTTTACTAATTATTATTTGTAAATAATTTTCACTTTCTAAGAAAAGAATGTTATGACTCAGGTTACAAAATATATTTAGTTTTTTCTAACTTTTTTTACGGTGTCTATTAAAAAAAAAAAAGTGTTAATTTTTCATGGTCAGTGTAATGGTAAATACTAAATCTTTAAACCGTTTTACATCAATTGGGTATATGTTTATTTTTTAATAAATCTCAAAGACATTCGTGCATTTGAGCACAACGGACAGATATCATTCAATCAACCATTTATTTTGGACTCAGGGGACCTCAAAACTCTCCTCAAAACACTTGACATCAATTGATTTGACACATAACTTCCTATATAATAAGTATATGTCAGAATGGAAACAGTTTACAATATGTTCTCTTCTATATAATACATAAGGAAAATTCAGTAATGCCAAATTCCATTTAGTTTTTAACACTTGATAATAATATAGAGAGACAATTGTTAAAATTTGGAAGATTTGGTTTTAGTTTTACTTGCTTTTCTTGTTGGATGTAAGAAACTTATTGGAATGTTTTTTAACCGTTTACTTTCCCCGAAAAAGGAAAAAATATTAAACACTGTAAAATAATCACGAAGGAACTAAAATTTTACCTCTTTAAATTTAATTAATAAGAAATTAAAATATATTTGATAAATTACACTCTTTTGTGTCTGGATGCATAAATCATTCTAACCTATTAAAAATTTAACCAATAGTACACATTATTAATACGCTTTATGTATGTTATGAATTCATTTCGTTGTGATTGTGGAAAGAGTGTTTCAGATACGGATTTAAACTTGGAGTAAGTTAATTTCCGTTTCAAATATCAGATTCCTACAGTTATCAAAAATCAACCCATAATATGATAAACCGTATGGACTTAGCTCATTGTACGGACTGGATACAGAGATAATTAATTAATTTATTAACTCAATTTGTTCCAAACCAAATGTTCATAAAAAATTTAAAATTAATTAATTTCTTCAATCAATTACTTTATCTACCTATAGTTACGTAATTGAGAAATTAACTGAATGGAATTAATATTATTTTTTAAAGTGTATTTATTTTGTCAAGTAAGAATACTCAGAATGCTTCCAAGATTTTTAACACCTCTTACCAAAGACCTCTAGTAGACGAGGTAAGATTCTATTATTTGTTTGTTTTTTAACACTGCAATCAGCATTGCGAGATTTATGTACATCAATAGGTACAGTGATAGGAACGGCCCTCAAAACTGCCTGGGTTCTTTAATTTCAATTAAAATCAAATCAGTGGTTCAGTATACTAATAATTTTTATTACAATGACTATCTCCTATCTTATTATAATAATACAATATCTTTATTACTACTATTAATGCAGAATGACTCTAATTATTGTGACATCTGATTCTACGTTATATTTTATTATTACTTGTGTCTGAAATAATTACAAGGTTTAGACACGAAGTTTGCTCACCCTGCTTGCCATTCATGGATGCTCATCTGAAGTCTCAATACTCCCAGGATTCTCTTACTCGCCAACTCCGTCTGGCTATCTTCCAGAATTATGCTCCCAGGATTCTCTTACTCGCCAAGTCCGTCTGGCTATCTTTAAAAATTCCTGCAGCACTTCCCTCGATTAATCTTGGCCCACTGACCAAGTTTTCTCCCACCCAAAGGTTTATATGTCTTTGTAGCATCAATGACGTCTGCCTTGCTTGCAAGGTAAGCAATTTCATCATTTTTCCAGGTCTGTCACAATAATTGTTGTCATACTGTGTTCCTAAAAAGACTTAGGACTGTATTCCTAACTAAAACTATCCTTATTCCTAACAACAGTATAACATCAATGTTATATATAATAATATTATAGTATTTCTACTTGCTGTACTGTCACAATCCTTTTCATTTAATTATCCCACGCGTTTCGACACTTAGTAGTGCCATCTTCAGTGTTATCAATAATCTATCTTTTTTATATGTCTAATGAGACACTTCAAAATAATATACACTTTACTCACATATAACAAACTTTTGCTAAAACATAAAAACAAAAACACTGCACATGTATCTATGTTCCCCTGTTTATCTGTTGTATCATGGTTTTTACTTTCAGATGAAATTTCATGGGGGTGTATTTGTCCTTTTTTAATCTTCTATTAACATTATTGTAATATATATTTCATTTGAGCTAATATTCAGTTGATAATTATCATTGAGTCCGGGTTTGACTTGTGTGCTCTGTATATTTTGTATCGTTCAAGAGTGTTGAGGACTTGTCCTTTGTTGCATGTATGTAGGATATCTTATATTCTTGTTTATATATGGTTGTTTTCCATTATGTGTTGTGCAAAATATGATTTTTGTTCTCTTATTGTTATTGTCTGTATTTGATCTTTAAACATTGTTTTCAATGATCTATGTAGAATTTGAGGCAATTTGTGCAAGTGATTTTATATACTCCTGAGCTTTCATATTTATCTTTGTTTAAATTGATTGGTGTCAAAATTTTGTTGATGTTATTTGATGTTTTCATTGCTAGTTTTATTTTTTTCTACTTTTTCTCTTCAATGTGTGCTCAAAGTTTCTGCAACATTCTATAGACGCGGTTCTTTTTCTTTGTCTCGTTTGAGTTTTGGTTTTTTGTGTTTACTATTATCTCGGTTTTGTGTCCATTTGCTTCGGCTATTTGTTTCATAGTATTAAATTCCTTCTCAACGATAATCTGAAGGAGACAAGCGAGTCCTAGGATACAACAGACAAACTGAGGACAGCATGTACAGGTTTTTTTATTGTATTTATATATTGTAGTGAATTTTTAATTGAGTTTATTACATGTGAGGAACGTGTATACTATTTTGAAGTGTCTAACGACATCTAAAAAAGATGGATTAATGATAAATCAGAAGATGGCTCCAAGAAGTGTCGAAACTTAACTTAGATAATTATGTGAAAAATTATTGTGACAGTACAGTAAGTAGATATACTACAATATTATTATATTATATTAATCAATCCAGAAGGCCAAATAAAAAATAAAGTGAACAAAATAACTGTAAATTTTTTCCCAATAAATGGTTAATTACAATCACAATACAAAGATTAAACGCCAATAAAAATTTAATTTTATTATTTCTCCTTTCAAGAGGTGTTTTATTCAAGTGTACAGTACCTGCGTTATTTTAATGCTACGTCTTGGTAAATGAATATTGTTGTGTGTCAAGTCTTCCAGTGTTGACTAATCGTTAACTAATGACTTTCTGTAGTTAAATAATATTATTTTAAGTATTTTTATTTATTAATTGGACTATATATGTTATACCACTCCAACATATATATATATATATATATATATATATATATATATATATACCATGTGTCCAAAAAGTCCCACCATCCCCACTTTTTTTTTTTATTAATGGAAATAGACAGATTTGCTTTGGGGAAAGTTTAGATAACCAAAGGAGGAGTTTTTTGAAGTATCAAAATTTTCAACCCTTACCCCCAAAATGGGGTAGTTTGGGGTAGGTCAAGAATTTTAAATAGCAACCCCTATTGAGTGATACCTCATTTTAAAGGTCGTTTCAAAATAAGAATAATGGCGCAAACCAGAGGTCTCTAGGTTCATCCTACCCAACATAGCGACCAATCGAATTGTGAATGTTAACCTACAAACTCCGGTTGTTTTTATTACATTACAAACTGCTCTATGTTGGTAAAATGATGGTAAGAGCATATTACGTTGTTCGTTTAGCTCATATTAAATTCAGCTAAGTTTAAGTTAGCTCATATTAAGTTCAAGTTAATTTAGTCCAAAGTGTAAAATTTTAGTTTTTTCGTGAATAAATATGAAGGGTTTAATATCGTCTAATATTTCGGAAATGTTAAAAAGATAACTGTTCAAAAACATTGCAAAAACTTTCTCAAGTTCATTAACAAAACTAAATACTACTAAAACAAAATCTTTCCAATTTATTTTTAAATATCTCAATACTATTATCACTTGAGCAAACCGAATACAAATTTATCGTTACTGATTTTCCCCCTTGTATATAGTCTAGAAGAGAAACTATCGACAACCGTTTGCATTCGGAATTTTAAAATAGTAAAGAGATATTGAGGATAAATAAGTTTTAAGATACTCTGAGTCCTAAAGTAAAACCAAAGTGTCGATCTGTCCTGTTGTACACCCAAACTTGTGGACCAATTTCAAGCAATGATCTTCACTCATAGGCGTGGAAATGTTTTAATTAAATTTCCTATATGGGTATATTTTGGGATACCCAAAAATTTCTCAAACAATATTGATATTTACAAAAAATATAAACTATTCCAAATTTCGATTTTATTGGCTTATAGCAAATTAAATAGGAAAGACACTGTAAAAATGGTTTTAATAATACTCAATATATTTTTACGCGGAGTCACAACTTTTTTTGTGAGAAAATGAAAATAATATTGTACAAATTGTACCCTTTAACTCCCAAATTAAATCTCTAAATTTCCTCCACTTCGGTATGGATACTATTGGTTTATATTAATTAATTATTTTTAGGAATTTCGAAATATCCACTGAATTAGCACTTCTTTCTCTGCTGTAATATATTCTTGCATCCGTGTTATAATCCGAATTTTATTGAACCATCAATGTAACTTCAGAATATTTACAAATGCCCGCTTTATAGCTCGTAAATACTGATTATTACAAATACTCATAAAACCGTATAATTTCACCCCAAACCACTTCAATTATGTCTATTAGGATAAATTATATCTTTAAGTTGTATAGGATATTAAACTTTGGGAAAGCTACATTTTTAAATTGTGCAAAAGAATTCCACAATCTTTCTCACACAATAATCCACAGAAGCAGATAACCAAACTATTTGTTGCTAATAATATCAGTTTGACAGTTACCAGTCAAAAAGTGTCAAAGACAAAATAAACAAGGAAATTTAACAACAATATTTTTTTAACAAGGAATCCGAGTCAGTTAAAACTGCCGTAAATTGTCGTAACTACACACAACAAATTAAAAACAAGCATTGAATATTTATTATTTTAATTTTATCAAAAAAATATAAACTAAAGAGAACGCGTTAAAGGACAAAAATAGCAGTAGAGTAGTTTTCGCAAAGGCGCGTAGATAGATGTATACTGCATGACTTCTCTCTAATAAATTTAATTTTTCATTTCAAACATTCTCGAGAAAATACTCGTTTTTGAATAACTTAAAATATTTTCATGATGATAAAATTATTTTTAATATAGATAAGAATTATACTGAGAGTTGGAACAGCTGATAACATCTCTCAGTGGGTTGCCGTTGTACATTAAATTCAAAACGTTTGCATTTAAATGGAATATTAAAGTTGCACCAGTAAGTGGATATAATTTAATTTATTCTAGGTTTAGTCAAACTGTCGTGCAGATATGACTGTTTGCATACATTGGTCTTGTAAAAGCGCTAACGATAAAATGTTGTATTAGATTCAAATATTCACAACATTGATAGATTAAAGGTATATTTCGTGTTGTTTAAAGGTGAAAAACCTCTCGGCCATCATTGCGTTATATAAAAAAAGGTAGGCAAAAACATAAAATAAATTCCCCCCACCCCACTCCAATGAACTGAAAAGTGTAATAGCGTCAGGATCAGAAAAAAAAAGTTGATCAAGAGGGATGTAATAGGAAAGATGAAAGAGATGGATGTAACTCATAACTACTTGAATAAATGATGATGATCCAGCTAGGTACCCTGGGGGTTGCTAACCCCCTATCCATTAAAGAGTAGAAATAGATTCGTACAAAACACACATAAATATAAAAATATATTTACAGAAACATAATATTTTTTCAATTATAGTAATTATTAAGTTATGGATAAATATTAAAATTATTTCACAAGCTAGAAATTAAAGTTTTGGTATTTATTTTCTCCTAGAAGGTAGGAAGTGTTATTTCCTGACATCATCTTTCTTGTTTACTCGTCTTGCTCGTCTTTCTTGTTTACGGAGTCTGTAGTTGAGTTACTTTTCATTATAAATAGTACTCTTGAAGTTATCAATAATAAATGTCTCCTCTCTTTCTGTCGTAAGCTTTCTCCTATATTTCTTGATGTAACATTATGACCTACTTTAGAGTCCATCTCTACTCTTTCCGCTTTCCAGTTCTTGCAGCTAAAGGGAGTACGCTTTGCATAGTCTTCGATAAACACGCAGTACATGCATGTTGTTGTGTGCATTATCTTAAACCTATAAAACTATGTTCTGTCCGATTTATTTACAATTAGAGATCGAGTAATATAATTACTTCGATTCTCCGTGCTCCACTTTATTATCTGTGGAATGAGCTCAAACATACTTTTTTCTGTAGACTCGGTGTTCCAGCGCTACTGTCATTTATTAAGAAGTTCCTCTTTTGCTGCCTTCCTGACTATCTCCTTCGCTTGTTTCCTTTTGCTTGTGTAGTCTGTTGAAGATTTTATTATACTAATTAATGGCACTTGCCATGACTAATAGATCTAGGAGAGCAACACTAGCTAGATCCAAAACTATACTTTCTGATATCGTACAGAAAACATAGATTATCCTTTTAACGGTAAAATTTGTAACAGATGTCAACTTCTTCCCCGTTGTACTTTTAATTCCTTCTTTTACCCAAATTGGTGCTGCATACAAAATTTGAGACTGCACAACATTAGCCAATGCTTTTCTTAGTTTTACTTAAATACAAAAATAATTTTTCAACATATTTCGAATAAATCAAAGACAACTGTTATTTTACCTTCTTGACTATTTCGAGGGTGATACTTTTGGCGATTATTAGTTTTGTTTGGTTCTGTAAACGGCGCTGTGAGAAAGTTTGTGTATTTGTTTTGAATCTTATAATAAATGAACGTATTCTGAAAAAAAGTATTTTCCGTTAAATATGAAATATGTGTTTTTATTCTAATAAATATACATAATATTGACGGCGTGAGGTGGAGATTTACAATTTCATATGTGTATTTAAAATAATAACATTGTTTGCGAGCTATAAAGTGAGCAATTGTAAATATTCTGAAGTTAATGATATAATAAATGTTTTATTATAATAAAGGGTGGGGGAAAGAATATATAACAAAGCAATCTCAAATTTAAATCTCATTACAAAACATCTAAATCTATATAGCTATATTAAAATAACTCAATATTGAACCTCGAGGAAAGAGAAATGTGTAAATTTTATTGCTGAGTAAAACAATAAAATTTGTTCCATACTGTAATATTTATTTCACTTTTTTTAAATTATACCCATTAAAGAGAAAGTTTTACGTTGGATTATAAAACAGATGTTGAGTTTGTTTATAATCTTTTTTATGTTCTCTGATTTAAAAAAAAGATTTTATTCTTCCATTTAATCTAAGCAAGTAAACAGATATATATCGAACTTGTTTTGTTTTTATCTTCTAAGCAAAACTATTTGACACGTTTTAAAACTAGAAATTCAAAGTAACTTGCAATAATGAAAAGACACAGCTTTCTTTCTTTAAATCAGTTCTAACTAATAATATAATACAAAGTTCCTGGAACGGAGATTCTAAACACCGAGGTAGAGCAAAACATATTATTGGTCGCTTATAAAACATCGAAAAGTATAAACTTATAAGTTGGGTTCATTCCCCATTATCTCTGATAAAAACTTCATGTGGTAAAGTTATTTACGAAGAACATTACAGTCGTGTTTTCTCAAGTGGAATAGTTTTCACTTTCATGTTGTTGTTGTCCAATGGCTTTCTCTGGCTCACGCCATCTTTGATCTTGCTTCCCAGTAGAGACCAGGAAGGGCTTTTTCCCTCTGCTTCTCTTTTTCCAGTTTTCTGCAGACCAAGAGATAGTCCTTGTTCATGACGGTGTCCGGGCTTTCACACAATGTGCAGTTGTCATAATCCAAAATCTTCATCCTCTTCAGGTGTTCATTCAGACAGTCGTGTACAGCTGTTGTAAGTCGAAAAATTGCGACAGCCTCTGCAAGTCCTTGACTTTCTCATACAAGTCGAATACATCTTCATAGGACTTTTCCTTATGTCCTCTTTGACCTTATTGGTGAACTCAAGATGAGATGCTCGTTTCAGCTCGCCAATCCTTGCTTCCAAGGTGTGTAATCTTCTTGGTTTCTGTATTATGTGAGTTCCTCGCTTGGCAGCTCATCTGCTTGCTCATTGCCTTGTATGCCTGCATGTGATGGGATCCACTGCAGAACTATTTTCTTGGTAAATATGCTTGACTATTTTATACTTCTTTTGGATTGATTCAGTCAAGAAAATGGTTGGTGTATTTCCAGCAATTGCTTGCAGCGCTGACTTAGAATCAACCAAAATCACAGTGTTGTTATTCAACCGTGGCCTCATTGATTGCGAATAGTTCCGCTTCAAATACGGTAGAGCCTGAGCTCAGCACAAAATAGTGGTGAAAATGTTCACAGAATATTCCTGCTTCTGTTTCGTCTTTAATGTAGATCACATGTAGTTTTTTCTTCTTCTATCCGGGTTTGGTAATGACTACGTGATAAATGTAGTGAAATATATCTTCCTCATATTAGAAACACATTAGAAACTATATTAAACCATAAGATATAAATTGAGGAAACTTTTACCTCCATGGACAAAATTAAAAAATAATATTTTTACGTTATTGAAATAACTTTGAAAATTGCTCTCTCACATGGCATAAATCGTTTTCGATAAATAAATCATACTGACTGAGTAAATAATTTGCCAAGAATATGTTTTTATTATGAAAACACTTCATGGAGGGTGTAATTTATTTTGTTTTGATTGTGAAAAAGACTGCTTCAGAGACGGATTTATAACAGAAGTAAAGGCAGTTTTTAATTTCATATAAACAAAACAATCGGAAATTGTTAATATGGTTTATTTGGAAATTTACCACTAGCATATTAATTAATACACGATTCGAGAGTAAAAATCACCTTTCGTTATCAAGTAATAAACAGAGAACACGATAAAAAAATGAAAAACACCACTTTAGTACCCTAGATCCTAGTTGGAAATTAAAATACCTAAGAAAGATAACAATGTCTAAAGCTAGGCCTGACTAGTCGACACTTAATCTAAATACAAATATAATTAGACAAATGCACAGGAAACATCACAATAGTACACAAAGAAAGACCAACAACGTTCACATGATAACGAGAGTTGATTTATACCCTCGAAGGGTCGTATATGAGTTACAATATACACAAATGATGACAAAACATGAGGTTTTTATTCTACATCGAGTTTTTATTGTCAACCATCAAGGGTTAAATATATATTAACTAATAGACTTGCTCTATTCCAATTTTTGTCATGTTATGTAGATAATAATCGATTACTATATAATTAGTATTAATATTATAGAATTACACAAAAATACCATTTTTCTACGGTATAAAATTAGTTTTAATAAAAGTTGTTCGATAAAAAACAACTGAATTTAATTTTGTTTCAAATTAAAATTAAAACTATGTACTTTAGAGTTTTCGTTCTGTTTTATGTGTTTTTGTGTAATTCTCCAGGGGGATGTAACACTAGGGACACGTGTTGTTATTTTTCATTAAAACACGGCAACTGTGAACATTGTATCCCATATGGGTTAAAAAAAACTCGTCACGTAGCATTGTAAAACAACTATGTAGCTCTTTTGTATACAAGTATAATAAACATACTTTTTTAAATTGTTGTTAAATGAAAAAAATCGCCTTTTTAGGCGGTCATAATAACAAGAAGGAAGAAAATTACATACAATAAAAATCTCTATCTCTTAAATACTCCAATAGCTTCAAGTTCAAAAGAGAACGAGAGTTGATCAAGAGATACCTCATAAGAAAGATGAAAGAGAGGGATCTAACCCAAAACTACATGAAAAATAGTGTACATCCAGGTAGGAACTGCCAGATTGCCATTTACTCAGTATAGGGGGTTATCACCGTGTTATGATAGATAGAAAAAAAAAACATACAATAAAGATCCCTAACCCTCAAATACTCCAATAGCGTCAGTTCGAAAGGGAACAAGATTTGGTCAAGAGATATCTGATGGGAAAGATGAAAACAAGGGATCTAACCCAATAACTCATGTAGTGTCTACCAATAACCTACCTAATATTGTCTATTCCGGTAGGTCCTTTGAGATCCCCACGTCCTTACTCACTGTAGGGAGTCTCTGAGGGTAGTGATATTTTTTATTGGAACAAAATTGCAAACACATATTTGCGCACAGGAAAACAAATAAACTAGTCCAATATTTGATACCCACATTTTCGACACTTCTACACACACAAACTACCTAAATTTATAGGCAACCAGCCTTAATCCTCAAGTTTCTAAAAGGATTTCTCTACAACGTGTACATTAGAAACGAAATAAAACCTATTGGTCAACAAAATGCCCATAGGTTCAGGTTATAATTGTATAGACTAAAAAGGAAGAATACCCCTCATTATAGAGAGTAATATAAAGCAATCCTATGGGATCCTAGCTGGATCTATAACTTTTTCATGTATTGTTAAGTTGGATACCTCTCTTGAGGAACTCTTGTTCTCTTCCGACCCTGTCGCTATTACGGTGGGTATTTTTTGTTTATGAGGAATTGATGAACAAAAGGTGTTTTGAATTAAAACAACAGGGGGAGACCAGAACCTATTGTAAAAGTTCGAATTATTTTAAAACTACAATAATAATTTTAATTACACTATAATTAAATGTCAAGGGATTATTATATACCAAAACGAATGTGTCAAATTGCAAGTAAAATAGAAATTAAGTTTTCAAAGTATTATCCAAAACACTAAAATCGAATAAGTTAACGGTCAGGTTTAATTTTAGTATTTTATAATTTACTCACAACCATACTTTTTAAAATTATACTTACAGTAATTCCCTTTATAAAGTTTCTTCCCAAAGTTTGTTTGAAATTGCATCAGTTAGTGTTTCGATGTATGATTAGTTACAACGGCGCCTAGACTAATTTCTTTTATATACACTGATAACTCGAGAACCGACATCATTGTCTAGTTTAGTTTTTCGTTGTATGTTTATTATAAACAAAATTTTGGTATAGTTTTATAACATTTATTGAAAATAAAACCCGTTTCCTGAGGAATTTAGAAAAAAAACCCACAAAGTACCGTGCATTGATTTTGGTTAGAAATCTTCACTTTTACTAAATTTGGTGAAATCCGTTTTGGCCATTTTCAGATATAACTTTTACGACAGCGCCCAACGGTCATTTCTCCCTCTTTAACCATTTTTTACGATGTTAGTGACCAGTACTTTTTCATCTACCTTTAATAATATATATTTAGAAAAAATAACTCAGTTTATTATTTCGTGATTATGAGCTTTGGTCTTATTAGAGATTAGATACTTGAGCTTGACTGATGTGATTGGTTGAATAAAACAGTTTGTGGGCTGTTTGTTTTGTGTTTTGTGATTGCAATATAAAATACTTTCTTCCATTTCAATGCCAGGTGGTTAATTAGTATTCATTTTCTACATAATTTGTAGCTCCGGTTATAACAAAGTTCATAAAGTTAAAGTAAATTCAACCTTGCATTGTTTACCACAATAACGTACCTTAGGGTGTGATATTCTCCCATGTGGTTCACTTTGGGTTTCAATTCCAGGAATTGTCATTTCCCTTATGACAGTAAAAGTGTTTAGTTGAAGAGAAACTTTCATCCCGTTTTAACTTTATTATTAATTTGCGGTTTCTTAAAGGGGCTCCTTACAGTACGGGCGCGGCAATCCCGAAATACTATTGCTTGATCTACAACTTTCTGCATCTAGTCTTGGGTTAGACAACTCTCTTATATCCTACATTTTTTTGAATGAATAACTCTCGTTGTCTTTACTTCAAGAAAAGTGAATTGAAGAAAATTTGTTTTTCATAATGAATTATTAGCTTAACGATCTACTGCATGAGTAAACTTTATCGACAACAAAATAAAGTCTTCGTCAATACTAATTATTTTCGTGATGTTTAAAGTCATGAAACCTATTCTTCATCGTCGCCTTATAAAAGAAGAAGCAAAAAACCATAAAATAAAGACCACTTGACTCTAACGGCTTCACGGTCTAACAAGAACAATAGTTTGTCAAGAGATATTAGATAGGAAACATGATAGAGAGATCTATCACAAGACTAGATGACAGGCATTCAGCTAGGGTGTCGGCATTACCACACTTACAGGAACTTGTGACTTCTTGATCCACCAATACAATTTAACATTTCATAGAATTCAATAGAAACCAACAATTGGGCAATACATTTAGAGGATCTGCTCGTATTACATTTTATTATGGGACTGGATAAGTACCATGATGGCGTGGATTACTTGAATTAAATTTTCTCTGTATATTATATATAAAATATTATAATGGGGGAATATAATAAATCATATTTGAGATTTCATTTGATATATGTGTTTTGGGCCCACTTGGATAGTAATAGTTTAATTTTTACAAACAATTATCACAGAATTCTCAGAATATTTTGACAATTTGTCTTCAAAAATTGGCCCAAATGGTTTTTGTAGTTCCTAAATATTCCCTTAAAATAAACTTCCTGGAAAAACAACTACAAAAACTAGTAGGAGTTCGCTCAGGTACTCACCATTCTTCATAATTTTTATTATTTACGTAATTTAAGTAATTTGTGTAGGTGTTAGTGATGCACATGACAAATTTATTATTTTTTTCATCCATCTACAACGATTAGCATAAAGCTCTTACTGCCCGAAATGCGTAAATAAAAAAGCTCTATTATAATATAATAATTTAGTTGAATACCAAATATTAACCAATGCGTTTAAAACAAAAACGGGTTTTCTCAAACAAAGTTAAGCCTTACAACTAGAATTTCCGACCAATTGTAGTTCTTTTTTTACCCTAAGGGTACTACTATATGAGGGATTACGTGGGGTTGCCTCGACGTGGGGTTAGCTCGACACTAGTATACCGTGGGGTTAGCTCGACACTTTGGGGAACTAGGGTCATCTGTTCAAACTCCTGCTTTAATGAGCAACCTTCTTAAAATTGGAGGTGTTTGTTCGGTCAGCCGAAGAGCGACACTCAAGTGACGAGGTTCGTCGTCTCTCAGAATAGTATGACTTGTTATTCGCGGGTAGTATTCTCGGGTCTTGGCTAGTCCTTGGCTAACCTGGTATCCTTTAAAACTAACAGAAAGCACAATACCAATCACAACTATTCTGAACTCATAAGGCACTGTTAGAGATAACCAATTCGATGATATGTCATATTGTCGATGGGCTTTATGATTGCGATGACCATACTTCCCAATCTAACTTAACCTAACCTATACCAATGAATACATATACTGAATACATATACTATAAGAAGCGCAACGCCATGGTATAAAATTCAGTCTAGTTTTATTTGAATCTAGCAAGCTTAGCGCGTCAGCCGCTAGGTAGCGAGAGCGCTACTGTCGTCGGTGTGCCAGGTGCGAGTGAGACAGAAAATGAGATAGAGAAGGAGGACGGCTGCGAGGCGGCCAGCCAGAGAGAGAGAGATATTTATATATAGTGCCAATAGAAATGAGGTAGCTGATTGTAAAGAGGTTGAGAGGGAGTTAATTTAGTATGGGAATGAAACTATATAGACTATCTGGTAATAACGGAATTAAAAATAACCCATATATTTATGAATAATTACGGTTTAATTTAACAAATTGTAAATTAGAAAAAAAAATAAATGTTTTGTGAGTGACATAACAAGTTACAATATTATAAACAATGTCCCGAATGGGACCGTAAAGGGTTAACCTAAAACCATAATATTTTGTAATTTGATCATTTTTATCTCCGGAAAGCACACTTTTTTAAGAAGACTACTAAATTTCTAATCATACACATTCAATATAAACAAACATAAAAAGAAAAGAAAAACATACTTGTTTAATAATCATAAATTAAAGACTACAAAATGTATAAATCATACTCATTCAATATAAACAAATATAAAAAGAAAAGAAAAACATACTTTTTTAAATAACCATAATTATAGACTACAAAATGTATGAATCATACACATTCAATATCAACTAACATAAAAAGGATAAACATACTTGTTTAAATAATTATAAATTATATACTACAAACTGTATAAATAATACACATTCAATATAAACAAACATAAAAAGGTTAAACATAACTTACTTGTTTAAATAATCGTAAATTATACACTACAAAATGTATATATCAGACACATTTAATATAAACAAACATAAAAAGAAAAGAAAAACTTACTTGTTTAAATAATCGTAAATTATACACTACAAAATGTATACATCAGACACATTTAATATAAACAAACATAAAATGAAAAGAAAAACTTACTTGTTTAAATAATCGTAAATTATACACTACAAAATGTATACACCAGACACATTTAATATAAACAAACATAAAAAGAAAAGGAAAACATACTTTTTTAAATAACCATAAATTATAGACTACAAAATGTATAAATCATACACATTCGATATAAACAAATATAAAAATAAAAGAAAAACATAGACTACTTGTTTAAATAATCATAAATTAAAGACTACAAAATGTATAAATCATACTCATTCAATATAAAAATAAAAGAAAAACATACTTGTTTAAATAATTATAAATTATACACTACAAAATGTATAAATAATACACATTCAATATAAACAAACATAAAATGGTTAAACATAACTTACTTGTTTAAATAATCGTAAATTATACACTACAAAATGTATACATCAGACACATTTAATATAAACAAACATAAAATGAAAAGAAAAACTTACTTGTTTAAATAATCGTAAATTATACACTACAAAATGTATACATCAGACACATTTAATATAAACAAACATAAAATGAAAAGAAAATTTTACTTGTTTAAATAATCGTAAATTATACACTACAAAATGTATACATCAGACACATTCAATATAAACAAACATAAAAAGAAAAGAAAAATATACTTGTTTAAATAACCATAAATTATAGACTACAAAATGTATGAATCATACACATTCAATATCAACTAACATAAAAAGGATAAACATACTTGTTTAAATAATTATAAATTATAGACTACAAAATGTATAAATCATACACATTCAATATAAACAAATATAAAAAGGTTAAACATAACTTACTTGTTTAAATAATCGTAAATTATAGACTACAAAATGTATACATCATACACATTTAATATAAACAAACATAAAATTAAAAGAAAAAGATACTTTTTTAAATAATCATAAATTATAGACAATAATAATAGACAATTAACCAATAAAACCGAAATTTTTTACCGTTTTTTAATTAAAAAATTACATAGGTTTTACTTTGAAACTAAATAAACACACGTGAAGGTTTTTCCCAACAGATTAAAACGTGCATTAATGAATCTCTCACACATGACATTTGATTAGTATAAATATATTATAAAGAATAACTTTAACTTTATAGACTTTAACTTAAAGTTGACAATAATGTTAGCATACCTTTTAAAGATGCCTTAACTTCTTCAGTTTCTCGTTCAGTTTCCCTCCATCTACTTTTCGTTTTTTCAGGAGCGCTTGGTCTCTTAGGTCGTTGGTCTTCCATTTACCACAGTTAAACAGTTTGCATTTTATGAGTAGCCTCATCATATACAGCCTGTGTTTCTTACACTCTGAAGACCACCAGTCGGAGCATATTTTTTCTGTTTCTTTGTACAGATGGTCATCTAACTTTGCACTGATTTTTTCTGAAGACCAAATCTTTGGAATTAATTTGGCAAAGGCCACATTTTGAATTTTGACAACTTTGTATAATAAATCAGATGGTTTACATAGTTTAGCTAGATCTCCGTCGTGCTTCGTAAATGATTTAAAATGTATCAGTTGTTCCCTGTTCAAGTCCAAAGCTTCTGTTTTTTTAAGTAACTTTAATTCACAAACAGTGCAAGAATATTGGTATGTACATTTTTTGCCTAACCATCCCGCTATATAGCAAATCACATTGTCTTCCAAGTCAGATAAGTCGAGGGTGTTCTCCTCGACTTCGTAGTTTTCTGTTGAAATGTCTATATCATTGTAGATATCTTTGTTCTTATCCTCAGGTTCGGGTAATGAGGCACTGGCTTCATTAGAGTTTCTTTCAACGTTGTCTGCAATCACCAACGTATTATCGCCATCAGGCTCACAGTTGGCGGATGACGGAGGGTCCATTAATCTTATCGACATAGAATGTTGTAAATTACTCCTGAATTCTTTTGCTGATGGGTTTGAACTATAGCCTGACCTTCTTCTCAGAACACCAAACAAATTTTCTAATGGGTCCTGATTTAATCGGCCCGTTAACAAAAAACTATTCTCTTCGGTAAATACTTCTTTGTACAACGATAACACTCCATGTATAGTTTGAATCAAACGATCAAAGCACGGTGGTTGAGGTGCCCCAACAACCGACCACGATGCAATATACAGTATTGCCTCCTGTAAGCATTGAACTACGTTACTATTTTCCATTTTCAGTGGTCGTTTTAAAGGATTATTATCATCAAGATGTTTGCTGTTCATGCAATCGGTTATGTCGTTAATTCTTCCCAAAAAATCAGCTGTGCTAAGACACGTTTCATCTTTTAGTAATCCAAGATGGAGGGCAGCTTTCATTCCCCTCGATACTGACGCACTGAATACTTGTGCAGCAAGCTTAACGCTCATTTTTTGAAATGCTTGTGGATTAAGGTGCCTCTCTGAAAGCTTAGGTGCTGCTCTACAATCTGACATTGAATGTTTGTCAATTTCGTGAAATTCGCGAATTGCATTCCAGGATACAACCTCTTCATTTACAACGAAATCGTGTTTTAGAAGATTGTTTCTCACACATTTCAACAAGTGAGGGAAGTCGAACAAACAAAAGATTTTATCGGTGCCAAAGTAATAAAAGGGTTTTTCTTTGGATACCCCCAAAAGTTTGAGCGCCGCAGCATTCGTTGAACCCAGGTCTGAAACAACAACTTTTAATGAAAAAGAAGCATTCATGATTCTCTCAATGGCAACGTCAAGAAGTATAGCCAGTGAAGACGCCTTTATAGAGTTATTGGATAATACATATGCAACTGGACATTTCCATGAATATTTTAGACCTCTTATCATAAAGACCAGGGCATGGGTAGCATTTTTTTCAGATCTGCCTAGAGGCCCATGGTCTTCAAAACCCTCAATAACATCGAATTTAGAATTATATTCCAAACATTTCTTGATGCTCATTTCATCGCACATGAGCACACATTCTCTTTCTTCTGGTGTCATTAATGATGCCTTCATCTTTAATTTATCGAACACTTCGTTGGTAAATCCAGGCTTTATGTTGTGGACATTGACCCAATATTGTATTGTTCGAATACAAGGGAGTTTAAAACCTCGGTCGATGAGGAATCGATACATCGTGGGTGATTTGTAGTACATAGAAAGAGACCAATTTTTTTCTACCTCGTTCCATTTTTGTCTCCTCTGGTGTCTAATTTGCATTTTTACAAATGTTAAAGGATCACCGCTTAACAAGTTTGGTAAATACTGTAAAACAGCACCTTCATCTAATTTAATAGATTGATTATTTCTTTTTCTGATGAAAGAAAATTTGTTTCTCGTACTTTTGAGCATTGATTTTTGCCTACTAAGTATTTTATGAGCTTTTTTTTCCTTGGTGTTGGGCTCATGTTTACATTGTTTATTCCTTCCGTTTCGTTTTGTTGAATTTCGGTGTCTGATAGTAATGGCTGGAAATCGTTTTCAAAATCTTCTAAGGTTTCTTCATTATTTAAAATCGTTTGTTCGGAAGTAAGTGTGTTGATTTCTGATGGGTCATCGGGATTTGTTTCTCTATCGGGGATGCTTGGACATAATTCAATTTCCCAATGCTGTAAAGGAACTGCTAAAGGGTTATTGTGCAATAACCTTTTTCTTGACGAATTTGTAAATGCCGAAATTTTGAAGTGGTTGGAACACAAATATCTGGACCTTAATTGGTTGTCCTGAAGTTCGCAAAATTCGTCTCTTCCACTGTTCAAAATCCATGTTATGCACCTGAAGAGAAATATAAGGTTTCAACTTTAAGGTTTTAAATATGACGTAGCAAACTTGCGTCAATGAATACAGACGTTATAAGGTATATTAACAATGGTAAGCTGTTTTTAAATAAATTTGAATCGATCAGCTAACCAATGTGAAAGGTGTTTCAGTGTTAAATAAATGCCATAACTAATAATAATAATACGATACTTCATTTAGGCCTAATCATAAAGTGTAATAACAACTATTAATAATAGGCCTAATTAGTATCATAAACTTCTGAGTGTTGTAGTCAATTACCAATTTTTCATTTTTATCGATAACTTTAAAAATAAATAAATAAAACTTCCATTGTGTTTGGTGTTAGAAAAGGGAATTTTGTCTGTGTTAATTTGTTGTTACGTTAGTAGTTTTCGAGATATTGTACATTAAAAATTTTAACGGGCGTCATCTTGAAAATTTAGGTTTTTTGTTTGTTATGATGTTAAAAATTACATTAAAAATGCTATACATGTTTAAGAAAAAACACAAACAGAACGAAAAACAAAGCGTTTTCCTAATATAGTCTATGTTTATAGAAACGTTTTCCTTAAAAAGCTGCGTACTGACAAAATAATTCAATATAAACTTACACTCTATATAAAGTGGTTTTAAATTTTTAAGAAAAAAAAATATATAGCCTATATTATTATTTTTATGTAATCAAATCTGCTCTTTGATCTCAACTGTTAGTACATAACAGAACCATTTTCGGTCCGTAGGAGAAGATGTATACATTTTGTCTTGTTGTATAAAGGCAAAAACCGCTGCGTTATAAAAGATCATAAAAATAAATACTTCATAGCCTTTGACTCTAATAGCGTCACGGTCGAAAGAAAACAAGACTTGGTCAAGAGACCCGATAAGAATAATTAACGAGAGAGATTTAACATAAGATTACATGAATAAAGATGTATATCCAGCTCTCATCGGGATTGCCACGCTCGTACTCACTATACAGGGCTAGTCAGGATGGATTCAGGGCTTCAAAATAATTTTAAAACGTTCTATTAAACATGTGTCCGTCAGTTTGTGCTTTTGTAAGTGAAATGTATTACTTCGGAAATGGATGAGATATGAGTCTACTATAGTATTCGAATTTTTACATTTTAAAATTGGTGGGTACCTATCTAAAAGTTTTAATGCCGAAAACCGTTAATTTTGCAAAACAATTAAGAGACTAAATATTTTGCTCTTTTAACCTCAAATGCAGTTTTTTATGTTTATTGTACATTTAAGGATAATGGACTTGTCAATAAAACGATAAATAAATCATTTATTGGTAATTTACTACAACCAATGAATACAGATCTTATTCGCAAACAAAATTAAATCCCTTACCTTTCCTTATCTTTAGTTGGAAATCTGAAGAACGAGAGGTTCTTGTTTGTAGCGGATTTATTGTTGCAATTAATATAAGAACATTTATTTCCGTTTTTCGTAGCCATTATGAATAATGGTAGCCTAAATAATAAGTACGCAATATACTTCTATACATAAGTATATTATTTACACTAAATTACTTGTCCTATCCACTAAAGTATTACACTAACACAACGTTATTTACACTAAACACTACATCAGTAACACTGCATACTACATTATTTATACAGAAACTTTCAAGGGGTACGGATATGTCGCAATTTATGTAATAGTTCAAATACGCTCACCCTTACACGCTGGCCAGGAGAGAAATTTTCAACCAGCGCTCCTAGCGGCCGCCACGTTCACCTCGTTTTGGCGGCAACCCAACGAGGCTGACTATTCTCCATAAGCGTTGCGCTTCTTATAGTATATGTATGCATTGCCTATACCCGCCCGACTGTAACCTGATCCGTTCACATTTCCAGGAAGTGATTGCTATTGACTGGGGCGGCCAATATAATTATCGTCAAACCCCACGTCGAGCCAAACCCACAACATCATATGAGGACTGGGGGGGGGGGAGGGGCTTTATTTGTGTTCTTCCTTACGTTTTCTATATAAGGTAGTGGTGATAACAAAGAGGTTTTAGTCTTCAACCAACAAGAAAATACCCTTTATAATGTATCCATGTTTGTGAAATCCGAGTCCAATGCACCAGTTTTCATGACCAATGTTTGCAGGCGGTCATATTTGTATGACAGTTTTACTAAACCTCCAATTAAAACTATATCCACTCACTTGTACCACTTTAATATGCAATTTAAATTTAAACTTTTTATTTTTAATGTCCAATGGCAACCCACGGAGAGATGTTATCAGCTGTTAATTCTTGCATAATTCTTATTACAATAACATAATTTTATCGACATGATTATATTTTAAGTTATTAAAAACCGAGTCTTTATATTGTAATTGTTTCAAATTAAAAATTAATTGTATCAGTAAGATGTCCCGCACCTTAGATCCATCTACACGCTTTTGCAAAAACTACCCTATTAATATTTCTTTAAAACGTTTTCTTTAAATATATATAATTTTTAAATAAAATTAGAACCATATTTTATTTTTTTTTGGAAATACAGATATTATTCTTGTCTACAAGATATAGTTAATGCGTGTTGTTGGTGTGAGTATAAATTTGCTACTAGTTTTTCACGGTAGTTGGAACTGACTTGACAAGAGTGATTAAATTAAAAAACAAATATGTTTAAATATATATATATTTTATTTGGTAACTAATTTTTTTTTAATTTTCCTATTTATAAACGTAAAATGTAAATGCCTCAAAATGAAAAAAAAATAATAATAATACCACTTTAAATTCGTTAAAAAATAATGTAAAAGTTGATTTGTGTTTGTGATAGTGCTTTACTTATTGATTTTATAGTGATTGTGTTATATATGGATCAAGATTAGTTTTTAAAAAGATTGTGTCTAGTTATGATCTAAAATTGACTTTCGTGACTATAACAGTTCATTTTAATATCCTGCATGTTCTGATTGGCTTGTAAACAAACTTTATTTAAAATATTTGCATATGTTGTTTTGCACAATTACTAGCTTTGGTGGCATACTTTGAGGTAAACTATAACAATGTTTAGTTAAATAATTCAATTAATTACATTTGACATAAAGAACCCACAACATATATAGATGTAAAGTTATAATTATTGCAAAGTATAAACCTTCCAGTGTCACAGTTAGTTAATTAGTGAACAAAGTGTGTTTTATTAGAACTGAGTATTGTACAAGTTGTATTCATACGAGACTGTGTTTTGTCTTGTGAGGTTGTTTGTTTTGTACACTGTGACTACTTCTACCAACTTGGTTGTGTTTACAGAGATTTATTTTGATTATGTTGAAATTAATTCTGTTTTATGGAAATACTGGCACTGCCCTACAAATAGCTTTTTAATAACAACTTATTAACATTAAAACAACTCTACGCGATTATTATTGTTATGTAAATTTTTATTAATTATTTATCATATATAATAAAATCCTAATCATATTATTTGATTGGTTCTATTCTATAATTTTAATTATATATTTTGCAAATAGAAGATACTCGAATAGTCACGCTCTGATTGATGCAGAGCATTGAAAAATTAAATAAAAACATTTTCAAGTACAAAGTCTTTTATATTACATATTTTTATTTAATAACATTCCGAAGTAGTTAAAACATAGTTTATCGTATTCTATGTTTGCATGTAAAAAAGAATCAATTAATCGTTAAAAGACAGGATATTGAGGAGCACGTAATTAAATCTATACTTATAAACTTTAGAAAAGTTTTTTAGTGCAAAAAAATTTCTGTGGCAATATACTACAAACTCAACCCACCCCAAAATGTGGGGTGGCCCAATATATTCAAACATAAAGACATATTTTTTAAATGATTTATTTTAAAAGTTAAATAACTGCCCACACAATCCAAAAGACCAGCTGGTTAAATATTACAAAAATCCAATTTAATTCAGTTTCCACTATGAGGAAAATAATATGGAGAAAAATTATTACAACAAATAATACTGTACTGTTATTTATTTAAGCGTGACCAGGATGTTGCTTTACATTATAATGTTAATATAATTATTAAATTCATATTTTCAGAGTTATATTTGTATTTTCTGATGTAATTGGATTTTTAAAGAGTTGAATACCCACTGTTTTGAATTGGATTAAAATAGTGACCTCTAGTTTGTCCATTTAAATATGAAAATAAAATTATTTTACCAATTTGTCCAAAATAGTTTTTTTGTCAAAAATTAAATTCCTAAATTTTTCAACTCTCTACCATTTTAAGTTTAAAACTTAAACGTCCCGGTTTATATCTTGTATATACACTACAATAGAACCAGTTCTTATCGAAAATGGTTACTTATGTCCCTTCACCCCTTTCCCCACCCTACACTAAAAAAAAAAAAAACATTTAAGAAAACATTAGGTTTTTCCAATTGTTATAATCCTATGACATAGAAATATTCCTGATGGGCCTCGTATTATTGTTGGTTTTTAAGGTGGAAAACTCTTGTTCCTGACGAGTTAATTTCATCTGTCAAAACCACAATTCGTAGCAAATCGTTACTCTCGACTTTATATCACATAATTGGTTTGACGTATTGCAACTATTTCTGCTCCACCGAATTTCAATTTGAGTCTCTTAAACAGTAAATAATAATCATAGCGCAACATTTTCAATAATAAACTTAATCATAATGATAATTTCATGGGTGTAACACTCACTGTATGCTCAATATTTTCTTACAAAATTTGACCTCAGAATTATTTCTTTTAATTATAAAAAAAATATATTCAAAAGTTGTCCTTGAAAAAAATCATCGATTTAAGTTTTGTTGAGTTGAAATTAAATCTCGTTATAATTTGGGGTTGTTGGCCGTGTCTGGTTATTTACCTTCCATTTGTGGAAGTTTATCTTACTTGGAAACACAAATATGTTTGAAGCTACAGCGAGTTGAAAAATGTGTATTGGATATATGTAATTTGATATTTGTGTCGAAAAATGTAGACTGTTAAAATATTACTTCAAACTGTATATAAAAGGGGAAAAACCTCTACATTAGAGGAAAGGACGTTGTTTTGAGAGGAGAGAGAGAGAGAGGAGAGAGAGAGAGAGAGAGAGAGAGAGAGAGAGAGAGAGAGAGAGAGAGAGAGAGAGAGAGAGAGAGAGAGAGAGAGAGAGAGAGAGAGAGAGAGAGAGAGAGAGAGAGAGAGAGAGAGAGAGAGAGAGAGAGAGAGAGAGAGAGAGAGAGAGAGAGAGAGAGAGAGAGAGAGAGAGAGAGAGAGAGAGAGAGAGAGAGAGAGAGAGAGAGAGAGAGAGAGAGAGAGAGAGAGAGAGAGAGAGAGAGAGAGAGAGAGAGAGAGAGAGAGAGAGAGAGAGAGAGAGAGAGAGAGAGAGAGAGAGAGAGAGAGAGAGAGAGAGAGAGAGAGAGAGAGAGAGAGAGAGAGAGAGAGAGAGATAGGGAGAGAGAGAGAGAGAGAGAGAGATTTGATTGATTTGATTTGAGCCTTTATTCTGGGCGAAGTTAGGACCATCAGGTCCTCTCTTCCACTTAACCCATAGCCTACACAATTAAATTACACATCGTCTTTACAAAATCAATTACAATTAACATACTTAAGTCTAAAAATAGAAATAATTTAAATTTAACTATTTAAAAGAAAAGAAACTAAGTACAAAGAACACACACACAAAAATAATAATAATAATAACAATAATGAAAAAAAAAAAAAAAAAAAATTACAACAAAGAAAAATCCTAAACTAATACAATTTCTTCCAGAGTACAATAAACTGTTCTAAATATAAACTATATTATACATTCACGCGCACTTTCATACATCATAAAGTAAATAAAACAAATTTCACTTCTTACACACCCGAGCAAAGATATCAGTCCACGTCCCCACCATTCATGAAATGCAGCTTCAACAATTTTGCAAATTGAGCACGGCTATCAATAGCTTTAAGGGAATCTGGTAGCGAGTTCCACAGCGACATGCCATTACGGTAAAAGATTTGTTATACATTACAGTTCTATGCTTGGGAATGATTAGCATTGTCGAACCCTTTCTTGTACTTTTTGTACTTATATCTGAGCAAAAACAAACTTATTTGCCAAGTAAGTCGGCACTCTAGTTTGAAGGACAGCATGCAACACAGTTAAAATATGAAAGATCTTAAATTCATAGAGCTTTAAAAAGAGATAATTGTTTATAATATGGACTAACATGATCATCACGTTTTAAACAAAAAATAAACCGTATACAATAATTTTGAGCCCGTTGGAGTTTATTAGCCAATTCCACAGTCATGTCACTGACTACAGTGTCACAGTAAGCAAAGTATGGCATAATTAGTGATTTAACTAAAAGCACTCTAATATGAAATGGGCAAAAAATCTTTCATTTTTTTAAAAGAGTGAATCCCTGCAAATACTTTATATGCATGTCTCAGTTACATATTCAGTCCAGTTTAATCTGTCATTGATTGTCACTCCCAGATTTCTAAACGCTGGTACGGTATTCTAATAATTCGCCTTCAATTTTAAGTTTAGGGAGATTGTTCAAGTCTATTGTGTTCATCAATCGGGAGTAGCCTATAATGATGGGTTGCGTCTTTGATTTGTTAAGTCGTAAGTCATGCGAGAGAGAGAGAGAGAGAGAGAGAGAGAGAGAGAGAGAGTAAAATTAAATGAAATTTAGTTTCCAAGCAGTTTTTTAAATATATCTGTCTGTCAACTGAGTAAGAGGAAAACGATTATACTAATTTTTACAAAATTTGTTATGTGGGTATATTTTGAACACATTTTGAGAATTTTTTTGTTAAGTCAAAAATTGAACGTTCCTTCCGTAATAATAAACTAAAATTACGC
>OY740766.1:143882018-144110710 GCA_963513935.1 Aphrophora alni
AGATACACGTATGGCAAAAACTTTAAAATGACCGCCATTTTATCTTTTTTAATTCGATTTTTCTGACTTTCAATAGGGGTCTATATGAGAATACAAATTCCTCTTTCCTACCTTACTTTTTGTGGCCGATATCGTGTTGATATAGCCTATAAACAACAACGACAACGATGACGGTCCGACGGTATGTCGAAAAAAAAAACAACACTTTTCCAATTTCCTGAGGTCATGCAACGTAAAAATCAGTCAAAAAATGGAGGTCTTTATGTAATTACCAAATTTAACATATATTTCTTATACTGGGCAGTAAGATAACGGAAATACAGTGTTACTTGATATTATAGTAAATTTTGCATAACCTCTAATACTATTATTTTTTTTAAATTACGACATAATGTTAAATATATTTCAATGACAATTAGTAAATCCAGTTGTCATAATTATAAACTTGAGATATGTTTTATAAATACTGATAAGTAGAACTGTTTTCTAGTAGGCTAGGCCTAGTTTTCAAAATTTCTTTTTAATCTATCCGATTTTTAAATGAGAAATCAAACCACGCAGTCCAAAGATGACAATGTCTTTAAATGCACAGCTACGAATTAAATTATAAAAAAGACAGTATTATGCAAAATAAGATATAATTGGAATAGATAGTAGTAGAAAAAGTACGAGTCTAATATAAGTTATAGGCTATGCCGAGGCATTCATAAATGTGATAAAAATCACGAACTACGCGTGACGTCAGTGATATGATGACTCATAAAGACGTAATGTTTATCGGTTATACTAAAGTATGAGTTCACCTTGAATTAGGCCTACTTGTAAATAGTTGAACTTGTAGACCTAACTACAGAACACTTCCAGAATATTAGACCTGCGTTTAAATCTTGGCTTTTTCATACTGAAAACTACAACCCAAACTCAAAATAATATTGGAATTGTTGCTATACTTTTATTACATATTAGTTATATTAAAAAAACATCCCCTCTTTCATCCTTACTTTACGTTCTCCCTTGACCAACTCTTGTTATTTTCCGACTCTGACGATATTAGAGGTTTTTTATTTTATGCTCTTTTCTTTCTATTTTAAAAGGCGATGATGACCGAGAGGTTTTACGTCTTAAAACGGCAAGGTTGGAAAGAAAGTTAGGTTAGTTTTTTTTTTTTTTTTTTTAACATGTGCCTTCATTACGTTATTGTTGTGAACACAGAGTTAGTAGTTAAAGTATAAATGAATCCCTTAATATCAATGAATAAACAATCAGTAAATTAATAAACAATTTACATTTAACATCAAAATACATAATTAGTCTAAACAGAATATTGTTTCATCGCCTAGTTGTTAAGGTTATGAATGGACCATTTTGTCTGAGGTTAGGGCAGCGCGAATCCTTTGTTACTCTCATCAAATTGATTTACATACAAAAAACAGAATACGGCTCTCTTCGGTTCGTAAATTATAGGTAATGTTGTCTTGGGCCGTGCATTATCCGCTCTGCAGCGCTGCACGTGGTCTAATCTGGAACTGTACAGTCAATGACAAGAGTGAAACACGATCAGCGATCTCAAGTTCATTACCATATTTAATAGAAAACGTGGGAAGATCATAAGCAGAGTAGATTTGTGGAAATTTTACTTTATAAGTAGTAAAGAATATTTTGTGATTGATTAATACCAATGTGGAGTATTTCGCGAATATATTTGTTTCTAAAATCCTCTGAATTGAAAAAAGTGCTGGGGTTTGTGCTCAAATTGTGAGTGAACTGGTTTAAACGAATGGGGGGGGGGGGGTAATTTTTAAAATATCTCAGGATTTTTAAAATTTGTTTTCGATAACTCAAAGTTAAGCGCGATAGCTTTAACTCAAAATTAATAATAGGAACATGAAATTTGGTACAATGACCTACAATATGATATTATACAACCTTATTGAAATTCAGATAAATCGATCTATAAATATAAAAATGGCGGCCATTTAAACAGATTTTGTTCACATTACGTTTGTTATTATCAAAACAGCTTCTAGGCCTGATAGGGACGAGACACTGACACGAGCGAAGCGAGTGGAGACTGTCTAATTTATACACATTTACGAGGCTCAATAGGGCCTAATCGACATCGTGAGAAATATGTAAATTTTATGAGTGTTAGGTTACGCTTATAACAAACTTTGAATTCCAGATTTTAGTTTAGAGTTATTTGAATCTTACGATTCCTTGAAAGGTAAAACGATTAAACAGTAAAGTCTATTAAAAGTGTCGGAAGTAAGACTCATTTAATCTTACTTTATATAATTGTTAAAGTTAAACAGATCGTTTGCAAGTTAAATTGTCTTCTCTGCGACTTGTAATTAATTGTTTCAGGGTGTAGCCTGGGTCCACATTCGTAATATAAACTTCAAATACTTTACGACTTCAAAAATATAATAAAAAAACGTGCAAAAAGCGTTGTACAAACTTTCTCACATACGCATCAAGTAAACTAAATAGGCCTACTGACAAGAGCAAATTCTTCCTTGGGTCAGGTAAAAGTGAATGTCAACGATGAGGGGCGCGGTTATTTCAGAAATAAATTCCGATTTGTTATGTCTACTATTTACCCTATACATGGGAAAGGGCAAATACTACTGAAGTAAATTATAGAGTAAAACTTTCAAAAGAGGAAATGAAACAATATTAGAAAATAGGGCAATATCAAATACAATAAACAAAATAAAATATAAAAAAATGCAAATGAGGATTATGTTGGTTTAACTGATTAACATAGGTCAAATGGGAAATGGGAGCACAGTGCATTGCGGGAAACAGATCTTGGGCGCTAGTGTTTTGTAATATAAACGGGAAAGTCTGCTCTTGTTGTCATTCTTTACTAGATGTGGACAAACCTTTTCTCATCAAGGTTTGAAATTTGAAATTTCAGTGAAATTTAATAATTAATTGTAGAAGGATTAAAAAAATCTATTTTTAGTACAAATAGAGTGGTAATTTTCTGGTTTAGAATGTACAACCTAGTCGTTATTTTTATCTTTGGGGTTGTTAATTTTAGTAACAAGCACAAACTATTTAGCCACCCCGCTCCTTCTACCACTTACTCGATTAAATTTCTCAAATGTGTAGTGTTTCTTAGTTAATTGTGGAATATTGAAAAAAAAAATTTCTTTTAAATTTGTTAGTGAACAATTTATATTTCACGTAGATTTCAAGAAAACAGAATTAAGTTGAAGTGAATGGGGGGGGGGTAGACCTCTGTCACTTTTGGTGACGTGCCATGAGACAGAATCGCACGAGGCAGAATAATTAAGGCATAATGGCCGCCTACTGCTATTTTAACCATAAGACAATCCTGGAACAAACCCAAGATAAAAAAATAACAAACAAAAGATAGGAAAATGATCCAAACAAAAATCAAATTATCAATTACTACTAAATATTACAATTAAGTAAGGATAATATTGATGGAATTTTAATAACACTGATCCAACAGATATCTACAGATGTTTAAAATACGATCAATTAGCCTCACGAGTGATGTGTTATTAAATAACATTACGTTGGAAAATTTCAAATTTAGAAAATGGCACCGTCATGGTACTTACCCAGCCCGATTGTAAAATATAATACAATCAGATCCTCTAAACATAATGCTCAAAAGTTGGTTTCTTAAGCCTTGTAGGGCATGTTAAATTTTTTGGTAGGTTCAAAAGTCTTACTCAATTAATAAAAAAGGTTTCCACTCGTTTCGCTTGTGTGGTAACTCGGCTTTCCCGGTCTATACGATTATCAAATTTTTTTTGGGGAAGGTCATGATTCGAAAATACATTTTTGATTTCGCTATTTGAGATCGTAGAGAGGTGGGGTTGTTACTACTGTATTACATTCAGAATCGAAATCTAAAAATTTGTAAATAATTTAATGTAGGCTATTAAGTTCACCAACAAAAACTGTTCAAAATGGCCGCCATTTTGACATTTTCAACTCGATTTTTCTGAATTTCAATAAGGTTCTATATCACTATAAATTCCCTATACATGTTCCTAACCTTATTTTTGTGGCTGTTATCGTGCTTTACGTACAGACGACAACGATGACGGACAAGTCAAAAAATAACTTGTAAAAAACTTAGTATTACCAAACTTGTAATAAACCTAGTATTACCAAACTTGTAATAAACCTAGTATTACCAAACTTGTAATAAACTTAGTATTACCAAACTTGTAATAAACCTAGTATTACCAAACTTGTAATAAACTTAGTATTACCAAACTTGTAATAAACCTAGTATTACCAAAATTGCCCTATATTTCATATACAAGGTAAAAAGATAATTCAAATCTCTGAATGTTTTCTTAGTGTGAAAATAATGTTGTGGGGAAATAAATTATTTTAAATTGAAATGTCTACTAATGCATTTCAAAACTAATTTCAAATCGTATTTGTAAACAACGTAAGATGGTACCACGCCTAATACAATAAATAACTCCCTAATATATTCTGCTACAGGTGTCCCACTGTGCATGTAATGGTCTCCCTGCTTCTTTATACTCATAAATATTTAAATATTTCTGATATTTTTCTTTTGTTTTGTTTTGTCTGTATTCAATTTACCAATGCCTTTATGATATATGAACACTGGGCTTCGGGTTATTGGATGGGATTTCCTGCAGCGCTGAAGAAGGGGTATTTTCAATTAGTTTTAAAATTACAATTATGAATAATATAGGAGTGCTAAGAAACAGTAGAGGTTTATTGTAGACACTTTCACAACTTGAAGTTATGTTTCTGCCATTATCTTCTTTAGATGTTGACCTGTAGGCCTTGTTTTTAATAGAGAATCCTTTAAGCGCTTTCTAAACTATTACCGACTTTTACAATATTTCATTTTGACTCGAGGTAATGATTTAAACGTCAATTTAAGAAGACAGTTTCAATTATACTTTTCGTTTCTATGTTTTAAGAGAAACAGATGAACTTATCCATTTTATTATTTTTTGAATATTGCAATGTTCTAAATAAATTACTAAATTAAAAACGAAAATATTTTAGGTACGATTGATTTGTATATTTCTGATTATACCTATGATAAAAGAATTCAAACCTCATTGACATAAAATAAAAACTACAATAACCACAAGATAAGGCAAATTTATTACCTTTTTAAAGTAATGACCACATTCAGTTTTATTCTTAGATATTACGTAACGCAGCTCCAAGCATTTTATTTACCCAGCACACGAAGTAAGCCTATAGGTTGAGTTAAAATATTTCGACTTCCGTTTTTTCACTGATTTTCACGTTTCACGAAAAAGGTGTTTTTCGATTTTCCATCCGTCGTCGTTGTCGTCGATCAAATAAATAAAGTTACCTGAAATTCGATACAGTGAGGATAGTGTGCTCAGAAAATTGAATTGAAAATTTCAAAATGGCATCAGTTTTTTTTTTTTTCATTTCTCGTGTTATTTAAATCGTAACGCAGTAAATTAGCACAATACGAGCAAAGCGAGTGGAAACTTTATAAAATATACAGCTATACGATGCTCGATAGGGCCTAAGCAACGTTATGATAGTATTGTTATAGACAATTACGAGTTTCAGAAATCCTGTGTAACATCATCAAATTTACTCTACTGGATGACCCGTTGATTTATCAATACAATTTAACATTTTCTACAAGACACAAGAAATCATTTTTGTGCATTACATTTAAAGAATCTGTATGATAGGGCTTTGTAAGTCTCTATTTGACTTGTTTTCAAATTTACTGGACTCAAATTACTTAGAATTTACACATAAGAAGCTTAAAACCACAGAGATCTTACTGTCAATATAATATTTTAATACATAGGCCTAATTAAAAATTTATAAGTTCAGTATAAACAAAATATTAGATTTTCACGTGTTTAAATAATCGATTTAATTGCACGTTATGTTAACGGTAAACCTAATAGTGTATCGGGTTTTTATCTAGCTTGACCTAATTAATGGTTAAAAACTTGCACGCATAGGGAGAAGGTAATTTTACCCCTTAATGGAAAAATATTATCAATGTTTTACATTATTTTCTCACTTCTACTGCAATATTTATGATTTTTACATAATAGAGCCATAATTTTTAAGGTTAGTTCGAAATGTGAGGTTAGAAACAACATCTTACATTCTCGCATTTACATAGGATAGAAGAAGATTTGTTATGGGTAAAAACGACGTGCGAACCACGGACTCAAAAACTTAGTCACGTGACCCTATTCTTATTTAAAAAGAACCTAATTTCAAGATGGGGGATCGAAGATGGGTGCCAAAATTTAAAACATACCAAAACAAACTTTTTACGTCACACTTTATTTCTAACTATAAATGTGTAATAAATCTATGAACGCGTTTAAATCTTGTGTAATAATCTCTGGGGAAAGTATATTTGTCATAGTTAGTTGCACACGACCATAATCTTGTTGTTTCGGTTTCCATTGTTTCCGCTAGTTGCTAAGTGACATGGATTGTATTATTTACCGACAGATCGATCATTTTACAAATCGTTATCAAGATTGCGCAAAGTGCGTTTAGTTTCGGCTACTTTGTGGCACACCTCAAGGAATGGGCTAAAACGATATGTCTTAATAGGCTACTGTACAAATTTTGTAATGGGCTGAATTTTACGAGTTAAAAAAAAACTATTTGAAGATAAATTTTCAAAAACATTATCGGCACGTATAGTAAAAATGGAATTTCAGATTGTATTATTAAAATGTAGGGAACCTTCAAGGGCTAATTTTAGTGAGTTTGGGTTTGATAATCCCGAGGTATCCTAACTGGATCTACACGGTTTTTCATTTTGTCTTTGATTAGCTCTATCTTCCTATCAAGTCTTTCTTGACCAACACTTGTTCTTTTCCGACCCTGACGCTATTAGAGTATTCAAGGGCTAGCGGTCTTTATTTATATTCTTTTCTTCTTTTTAAAAAAAGTTTTTTTTGCATTTACGTAACAAGTTAAATGTAGGCTACAATTTAGAGGAATAAATCTTTCTTTATCCTATTGTATTACGAATTCCAGACAGTTAATAAAATTAAATTTGGATGATGATGAATATATCCTGAAACTTTCGGACCTTTAGTGTATTGACCCTAAACCCCACTACGTTGGTTTGGCCCAAAGCTTAAAACTTTTCACTCATAATCCACTTCCCAAACTTTAGCTCAACTGTGGAAAATCATTATTATCTTTTTCAATCCTTGATTATTCATCACCTAACCTATAAAACTTCACTTAATGTTTAATTTTTGTGTTGTTTCTGTTTCAAATTGGAAGGTAGCGGATGATTGTACAAACATTTTCAACGACCACAATTTAAAATTTAAAATCGTGGATCGGAAAAATATATCCTTCTTAAAATTACATTCAAAACGCATCAATACTGCAGAATTATCATAGAAATTAGTATAACGTAGTTTAACGCAATGTTAATAATACGTGTGACTTTTCTGAAATCTTTTCTTAAATTATTACCTAAATTTTAAGGTTAGGATTTCATAATTGTTCAAAACAGTAATTCTCTAGTGTACATTGTAACTTCTTTTAACCCTCAGGGGCTTAATATCATTGTTAATCCAGAGAGGAAGCTAGGTGGATCTTACATCTTTTTTCATGTAGGGTTAAATCCCTCTCGTTTATCTTTCCTATCATGTAATTGTTCTTTCCCAACCCTGACACTATTAGATTATTCGATCGCTAAGGGGGGGTCTTTATTTTATAGTACTTTCTTTAAGGGGGGGGAATTAACATATACACTAGATCAAAAATACACTTAAAAGAATTTTAAACACATCTGCCGTCAAAACAAAATTAATAGAATGCTGTATAAATAACCAATTCAGCATAGACTATTTAATCAATTGCTTTCTTTCTTTTCTTGGCTGCAAGTTTATTTGTCTGCGGAAGGAACTGTTGCTTATTAGTCAGTCAGATGACAGCCATATGTTTGGGGGAGGGGCTTCACTGAACCCTTCAAGCTTGCTGAACTACAAAAAGCTCTTTCATTCCAGTTTAACCTCCGACACTTTTAGGCTGTTCACGGTCTGTAAGTCTGTTGAGTGAAAATAAATTAACTTACTATTATATTATATGACATATTAAAGTATATTTACTGCCTTGCTTCACTGATCTTATGTTTGCATTTGCTTCAACCCATACTCGTCACACATTTTCACGTATTAATTAAAACACCGTGAAGGACCTACCGTTAGTAGGCTTTTTAGTAGGATAATAATCAGATGTTCGTATAAGTTATACTACTGAATTTGTCTCATAGTATTGACAGATATGTAAGTCGAACAGTTGTAGTTTTGTGGGTTTAATTCAGAATGCGCTAGTATAGGAGGAATACGATCAGAAACTACCAGAAGTGGGCCGTTAGATGGCAGCACTACAGCTTCTATTTTTTTGACCTTCAAACCATACTATTTATTGAACACATATTGTGGAACATTCTCATTATTTAACTAATATGGTAAAAAATAGAGTTTAGAGGATTTCTGGTTTAGGCCTAAGAAAGAGAAATACTCGAAGAGTTAAACACCAAAATTAAAACATAAAATAGTGAATACGAATAGACTCGTACAAAATAAACAATAAACATAAAACGCTATATCCAACCTCCTGGAGTTAATGTCCTGAATATACGAGCTTAAGGTAGATATTGCATTTAGCAATGAGGGAAATGAGAAAGGTGTTGCGTTGTTATTATTATTCTTGATAGAATTAATCACACGGGTTTAAGGATATAGTTACAAAGTAATCCCGAATATACTCCCCCACCCCTAGCTAACAAGAGTGGGGTGGGAATTGAGTGTAACCCAGCCATTTATATTTAATTGACTAACGTCAATTTCTAAATGCTAGCTTATTGAGAAATTTATAAAATACACGAAAAAAATTATAAAATTTAGTTTTAGAATTGGGAGCAGAAAAATCAGATTAATATAATTTTAATCCCACAAAATATATACACTTTATATAAATTAATCAAAATATTAAGGGCAGGTCCCTTCAATGCCTACTATTATCTTCCAAAAGAAATAAATTAAGATAATTATAAATCAGGAGTGGGGGATTATTTGATGTGTTTTAGAAATTGATACTACCTTGAACGAGTACTCATTTTTAAAATTTTTCAGTTTTACTAGAAAATTTAGCTTAGTAATACTTGAACTACACTTTTGACGTAATATATATGTATGCGCTTCCTAGACTCTATAAAAATTATAACTTAAAGGCTGCTCACAGGGCTTCTAAACAGAGAGACAAAATGATCCTGATTTAAGGGATACTGATGGGACGAATTTACAGTTTTTACCATCTTTAATTACAACGTATTGCTCTTACTTTTAATAATTATTAGAGCTCACGGACACATACACACAAACACATTTCCGTGTCAAAAATGTCAATAATACAGCAGGCATTGTCCAAGAAACGATTAGAGTTTAGAAGTCGTGGGAACCAAGAAGTTCGACCTCCCATCGCGCGTGCTTCCTCTCTGAGCTGTACGATTGCTTTGTGCAATTGGGATTAGAAGAATGAAAACTTCGGACTGGCTGTCTGAGGTATTGTTTTTACAACAGTGCCAACACAACAAAACCGTCCTCTTCCTGCGCGCTCTTCTAATCCATTACAGCTATCTTCGAAGTGATGAAAATAACTACGGATAATTAATTAAGATCTTCGGAGAAAGTGAACACTTAATCAATTCCGTTTCTTTTGTAAGTGATTAAGTCAAGTTATTTTACAGATTCCTAAAACGTGAACACTTATTCAATTCTGTTTCTTTTGCAAGTGATTAAGTTAAGTTAATATATTTTACAAATTCCTAAAAAGTGAAGACTAATTCAATTCCGTTTCTTTTGTAAGTGACTAAGTCAAGTTAATATATTTTACAAATTCCTAAAAAGTGAACACTTATTCAATTCAGTTTCTTTTGTAAGTGAATAATTTAATATATTTTACAAATTCCTAAAAAGTGAAGACTAATTCAATTCTATTTCTTTTGTAAGTGATTAAGTCAAGTTAATATATTTTACAGATTCCTAAAAAGTGAACACTAATTCAATTCTGTTTCTTTTGTAAGTGACTAATTTAATATATTTTACAAATTCCTAAAAAGTGAAGACTAATTCAATTCCGTTTCTTTTGTAAGTGACTAAGTCAAGTTAATATATTTTACAGATTCCTAAAAAGTGAACACTAATTCAATTTTGTTTCTTTTGTAAGTGACTAATTTAATATATTTTACAAATTCCTAAAAAGTGAAGACTAATTCAATTCCGTTTCTTTTGTAAGTGACTAAGTCAAGTTAATATATTTTACAGATTCCTAAAAAGTGAACACTTATTCAATTCAGTTTCTTTTGTAAGTGAATAATTTAATATATTTTACAAATTCCTAAAAAGTGAAGACTAATTCAATTCTGTTTCTTTTGTAAGTGATTAAGTCAAGTTAATATATTTTACAGATTCCTAAAAAGTGAACACTAATTCAATTCTGTTTCTTTTGCAAGTGATTAAGTTAAGTTAATATATTTTACAAATTCCTAAAAAGTGAACACTTATTTAATTCAGTTTCTTTTATAAGTGACTAATATATTTTACAAATAAGTTTTTATTATTTATCTTTACTAGTTGAAATACTTAAACGATATTAAAATGTTCTTTTAGTTCGGCAATTAGTACGAGAAATAAATAAGTCACAATTAATTAAATCAACACCATAACTTTGGTAGATACTGTTTTGAAAGAAATTAGCTGGCATTGCAAAACTTCAGGAATTTGTTTTTGAGAAACTATGTAAACATAACTTTAAAATAAGCTGATAATATATTTATAACAGCTGATCAAAAAAAATCATTTGATAACTTAAATTAATCTAAACTTTTTATAGTGATCTTATAACGCTTTAGATTGTATTTTCTTTCTACGTATTTGAAAAGGATTTTAACACTAAGGGATAACTTATTGTCAATACGGGTTTGGCAAACCCGAGGGGCCTAGATGGCTTCTACACCTTTTTCATGTTGTGTTGTGTTAAGGATCACTTTCTTTCATCTTCTCTCTCTCTCTCTCTCTCTCTCTCTCTCTCTCTCTCTCTCTCTCTCTCTCTCTCTCTCTCTCTCTCTCTCTCTCTCTCTCTCTCTCTCTCTCTCTCGATCAATTAATGTTTTTTACGACCCTGACACTATTACCGAGAGGTTTTTCGTCTTTAAATTAAACGGAAAAATAGAAGGATTATGATTTAACTTTTGAACAACGTGGAGTTTTTTATTCTAGTTATGAAAAAACGTACATAAATGTCTGTAGGTAAATTCTTGTTTTCCCATTTAGGAAAAAAAAACATACAATAGCTTTAGAGCGAACACATTTACTTATTAAACCAATTTATAGAACAGTTTGAGTTTTGTTTCTATAGAATAGTTCTTATTAATTGTAATTCCTAGTTTTATGAGAGAAGACGATCTTTAAAGAATTCGTAACTTGGTCAAATTATTTTAAAGACTCTACGAGTTGGAAACACGACTCACAAAAAAATAAACCACTATAATTTAGAGTCCTTTTTTTCAGGATTAGGACTATAAGATTTGGGATGAGACTCAGAGGAGTAAACGATATCTTCGTTTTATTAGCTAATTCTTCTCTCCTCTGCCATGAAGGTTTCGGGGATTTGTTTTTTTATTACTTTTTTATGCAAATAAATATACTGATAACAGATATAGGGATTAAGGATCGACTGTATCTTTAGAAACAGACACGAAATACCATGTTTCCGATCCTACATTTTATCACAGCTCACTAAAACTTTAAATTATTGACAATAAATGACAGATGTTTTGTTGAGATTCGGATGTATTTTTAAATAGTCAGTGTTGAGGATTCAAAATGAAAATTCATTTTGAATTATTTATAATAAAGCAAACTTTTTTTTCCTATTCAGTGGTGTAGTGGCCTCGGAGGAAATCATCCATTCTCTTCTATCGTCCCTCGCATTCTTCCCTTTCTTTTTTTTTCATAATTTATTATATTTTCAGTTCATATTGTATACTGACGTTTTCTATTTCTTTTCTCACATAGTTTTGCTTACATTACTTTAGATTTTACTCTTTTCTCATTCTACTTAGGCTACATATTACTTTGACTCTTAGCAATCCCTCAATTAATTTCAAATATATCTCTATCATTGATTTTACATACTAAATAGCTTCCCCTTCTCCATAGTTTCTCCATGAAGCTTAGAAATTAGTCTCTAGTGCTGCTATCTAACGACGCACTATTGGTAACTACAAGAATAACAAAGCTTATTGCACGTTCTGATTCCTCCCACACTAGCGCACTCTGAACCTAAACCCATTAAACTACAACTGTTCAACCCACATATCTTGATCTAGTGGACTTCCTCTTAAATATAAATTCAATGCTCTTTTCGTGGATTAAGAGACCAGTAAGCCTAGAGACAACTCTTCATTCGAGTGATGTGTGGTTAACACATTTAATTACCGTCACTGTTGTATTAACATTCTCTACCAGAGTTCGCTACTGATTGTAGTTTCAATTTCCCCCACAATATTCGATCAATACTCTAAAATTTATATGTCCGACGGGAATTGAACCTGGAAATTCTCACTCGTGAATCACTACTATACCAATCAGAAACTTCAAATCGTTTCTATTTTTATTTCTTTCCCTGATCATACTTTATTTTTTTCAGCTCTTCTCACATACTTTATTTTTTACTAGGTTAACCTTTATTTCTGTATAGTCATTGTACATATTTACGTCCCTTAATTAAGGGTAGGTGAATAAATAATTATAAAAGTCTAGGTGGAAAAGGAGAAAGAAAGAAAAAAAAGGTATGCGAAGTATAAAGTAAGTTTGGTAATTGTAAAAAAATTCGACGTCTGTGTTTCAAATAATCTTCACGCTTCGTGGCCTCAGAAAACCGAAAAAGTATTTTTCGACAAGCCGTCCGTCCGTCGTCGTTGTCATCTGTATGTAAGGGTTCATAAAAATAAAAATATAAAAGAACACTATAATGAACTCATATAAAACTGTATTGAAAGTCAGGAAAATTAAATTAAAATTGACAAAATGGCGGCCATTTTAAATTCTGTTTCGTACACATCTCGTGTGTTATTCAACTTACTAAATTAGTTACAAATTCCGCATGTAGTGGTACCAACCCTACAATGATAAATAGTGAAGTGTGTCTATAAAATATAATTTTGAACCTTGACTTGCCAAAGTAAATGTGATATTCTTATAGTTATTAGATCCGAAGGCTCCTTCACATATGTACAGCTTCGAGGCTTGTAAGGATAGAGACACACACGAGCGAAGCGAGTGGAGATTTTGTAATATACATCTCCGAGACCCGCCGAAAAATAGGAAACTTTTGGGCATTACATTAAGTGGAATCGATTGTAATACATGTATGAGTGGGCTGGGTAAGTACCATGAAGGTACCATCAACTTGTTTATATATTATTTATTGTTACTAATTTTCAAAAATCCTGAGTAATAATAATGAATTTGTTGCATTTGTCTATGTTTATCTTTTTTCAACTTCTCAACCTGATCTTTACTTGAAACAAAAGTATTTTCCCGAGCGCCCGAGTGGTGCTAATGTCGGGGCTTCAGCCTGACGTTATTAACGATATCCTCAGAGCGGAACGTTAAGGATCCCGAGAGCAGAACCGGTCAAAGTGTAATTAAGTTTTACTGTTACAACTTCTAACCGCTGCGTGGTTTTGGAATTGAAGGAATTAAAAGCTTTATTACTATTTTTTTTAAATTAGCGAGTAGGTTGGCGATATGGTTATGTTAGGTTAGGTTATGTATGTTGACGATATGGTTAGGTTAGGTTAGGTATGATGACGATACGGTTAGGTTAGGTTATGTATGTTGACGATATGGTTACAGCGACAATTGTTCCCACGTTAGAAGATATTAATTTCACACTTGTACTTAGTAATGTAGAAGTATGTAAGCACGATAAAAAATCTTAACAAGGAGAATAAAATTTGGGTAGCCTACCTTTGACTCCATTTTTTTTTTTTTTTTTTTTTTTTTTAATCTGAACTGTTACCAATAACTGTTGACGATTGTTATTTAGGTATTTTCTCTCACTCTTAACTGGATTATTTTTCTTGAAAAATACCAACAAACTAAACTACCTCTTATATAGCTTTTTTCTGAAACCTATAAGCAAAATTTAAAATGAATATACTCCGTTTCACATTAAGTTGACAGTGCGTATTTAATGCAGAGAGATTGTGCTATTATGTATCTAAAAAACATCGTGCTAAGATGAAATACAGCATAAAATAAACAAAGAATATAAAAATCATATAAATAAAACTGCACGTACCAAGAAGTAAGAGTTTTTAAATACACCATGTTGTGGTAACAATTGAAGATGACGACTTGTTAACTGAAACGTAGTCTTGTTTAAAAGAAAGTGATTGTTGTGAAAATTTGCGTTTTTATTTTGTGAATAAAAATAAAACAAACCGGTAGCCTTTTCCGTTAATAATGGACGTAGATTTGTACAGCGACCCTATGTTTTCATTATGGTTAATAGTAACTGCTATTTGACACAATCAACAGCCAACTATATGTGAAACAAAGTAATACAACTATTTAACTTTGATGTGTAAATTTCTTTTCTGCTCGATAAAAGTAACCAGTAAAGAAGTTTATGAATTTGAAATGAATTATTTTTAAAGTCCGAAAACAATTTCAGAAGCGTCCGAAATACAGAATGAAGAATTGTTTTTTTTTTACGAAGCTTCTTGTTCATTCAGAAATGAGAGAGCAAAAATGAAGAAATAAATCGAATAATCTTTGTGGACAGGAAGAAAAGGGAAGGAAGAAAGAGTACGAGAGAGAAAGAGGGATGGGGAATATTAAAAAGAAATATTCTGTAATTACAATTTTTTAAAGAAATCGTTGTCGTGATGTTTGGAGGATTGCCATATTATTTCAATTCCAGGCAGTATTGCGATTAGTCATTCGGCTTATTATAATGATAATAGTCCTATGAATGATGCGACAAATTCCACTTAGGTCACCTTCAGAATATGAACGGTTGCGTATTCCATACTATAACCTTCATAACCATAGCGGAAGTCTTCTTTTCCGCCATATTGAATCACTTATCGTGGAGTGATTTAATGCTTATTGCAGTTTTATTTACGCAACGTAATGTTTCGGAAGATCCACAGAGTTATTTAAAAAGGATATCCGCTAACCTAACCAAACCTAACCTAATAGATAATGACGGGTTGTTCATGTAATATATTCGGAGATTTGCCTTCATTTGTGTATATAAAATTAATACATTTTTCGACTTAGGGTTCTCTTCTTGGGTTTGTACTGTAGTTTTAGTTTTCCCCATTAATAACGAGTGTTTAAATCGATCCACACACTCGAAACGTCTTGTATTACTTTTTACATGAAAAAATGACGGTAAATATTTAACTAAACTATATCAATAATACTTAAGCTTCAAAATGAAAGATAGATTTTAAATAAGATTTGTAGATGTAGGCCTACTTCAAATTAAAATTTAATTAAGTTACAATTTGGACCCTTGCAGAATATCTCCAAATTTGTTTTGAACAATGATGAAATCATAACCTCAAAATTAATACAGATAAGAAAACAGCTGTTCTTTAAAATCATATTGCGTATTGCTTATAAAGGTAAATGTCACTCTGGAGATTTTAAATGTTAAAGTTAGGTAGGTTTAGCAATAAATTCGGTTAGGTTAGGTAGTTTTAGCGTTAGATCAGGTTAGGTAGATTTGGCGTTAATTAAGTTAGGTTAAGGGTGGGAAAGTTTAGCGTTGGATCAGGTTAGGTTAGGTTTAATTATGTTAGGTAGGTTTAGCAATAAATTCGGTTAGGTTAGGTAGTTTTAAAGTTAGATCAGGTTAGGTTAGGTTGATTGAGCGTTAATTAGGTTAGGTTAAGGTTAGGAAAGTCTAGTGTTGGATCAGGTTAGGTTAGGTTTAGTTATGTTAGGTAGGTTTAGCAATAAATTCGGTTAGGTTAGGTAGTTTTAAAGTTAGATCAGGTTAGGTTAGGTTGATTGAGCGTTAATTAGGTTAGGTTAGGAAAGTCTAGTGTTGGATCAGGTTAGGTTAGGTTTAGAGTTATGTTAGGTAGGTTTAGCAATAAATTCGGTTAGGTTAGGTAGTTTTAGCGTTAGATCAGGTTAGGTTAGGTAGATTTAGCGTTAATTAGGTTAGGTTTTAAGGTTATGAAAGTCTAGTGTTGGATCAAGTTAGGTTAGGTTTAGAGTTATGTTAGGTAGGTTTAGCAATAAATTCGGTTAGGTTAGGTAGTTTTAGCGTTAGATCAGGTTAGGTTAGGTAGATTTAGCGTTAATTAGGTTAGGTTAAAGTTAGGAAAGTGTAGTGTTGGATCAGGTTAGGTTAGGTTTAGAGTTATGTTAGGTAGGTTTAGCAATAAATTCGGTTAGGTTAGGTAGTTTTAGCGTTAGATCACGTTAGGTTAGGTAGATTTAGCGTTAATTAGGTTAGGTTAAGGTTAGGAAAGTCTAGTGTTGGATGAGGTTAGGTTAAGAGGTTTAGCATTATGTTATGTAGGTGTGACATTAAATTAAGTTAGGGTTAGGAAACTAGCGTTCGATTAGCTTAGGTTAGGTCGGTTTAACATTAGATTAGGTAAAGTTAAATAGACCTAACTTATTTACGTGTTGAATTATTAAAGCTGAAGGATAAAATCAACTGTTACAAATTTTTGTACTAAATTTGTACGTCAAATGATTGTTTAGTATAAATAAAATTATTTTTGTCTTTAACTAAAGAGTGATGAAATTATAACATCTATGAAATTGAAGTCAGTGGCGAAAATTATGAGAAAAACTACTTCTTTTTTAAATTTTTAGATTGTAAGACAAACGAAATGTTTACTTAAAATAGAATAGAAGTTAAATGTATACATTTTAATACTGTACTATTACTACGTTTTATGTTAACTTATTACTATTAATGCTATTAATTTATGCAATATATTTTCCAAGTTTAACCTATCTAAAATACTAATATATTATTTTACCTTAACAGTGAAACTTGCGTTATTACTGCAGACTAAATATAGAGCAAAGAGATTTAGCAAATCCGGTCTTGGTTTGGACGTCGCATCAAAAACCTATTACGCCTCCTCCAGTAGGAAATTGCCGGTACCGTAAAGTTCTCCATGAAATTGACTTCAGCGCCTAATCCTGGTGGATTGATAATTAACGACGTGAAACTTATTGCTCTGGGCAGAAGACAGAAGCTTCTCCCATTCTTTGATCGGATGACGATTCGATGGGAACTGATTTTACGAAGTGATCTTGTATTGATGTACAGTACTAAATAATAGTAGCCTACTGGAGTGCAGACGTTCTAAAAAAAGATCTTTACCTTCATTACAACGCGTTGAAATTTTAATTTTCGTGATTCACTTTCCTATTTTTTTATTATATAATTTTATTTACCTAGTTTGGTAATTTGATTTAGGCTTTTGAACTTATATTTCATCAAAACTTGACTGATATCAGTAGAAATAAGTTAAATTCTGTCGACTTTTTGAAACATAAGAGCTGATTTTGAAGACAGAGTTTTGTGTATTTTCAAATACGATAGTCAAATGTTCAATATTACGATAGTATTTTTTATTCATAGCCCTCAATCTTCAAGAACATTGTGGTTGATGTCTATAATATAAATTCAGGTTAGGTTAGGTGGGTTTAAGAGTTAGATCAGGTTAGGTAAGTGGTTTGATATTATAGGCTATTAGGTTAGGTTGGGTTAGTTTAACGTTACTTCAGGTTAGGTTAGGTAAGTTTAAAGTTAGATCAGGTTAGGATAAGTAGGTTTAGTACTAGATTAGGTTAGGTTAAGTACGTTTAGAGTTAGATCAGGTTAGGTTAAGTAGGTTTAGAGTTAGATTAGGTAAGATAGGTAGGTTTAGTATTATATTATGTTAGGTAAGTTTAACGTTACTTCAGGTTAGGTTAGGTAAGTTTAAAAGTTAGATCAGGTTAGGATAAGTAGGTTTAGTACTAGATTAGGTTAGGTTAAGTACGTTTAGAGTTAGATCAGGTTAGGTTAAGTAGGTTTAGAGTTAGATTAGGTAAGATAGGTAGGTTTAGTATTATATTATGTTAGGTAAGTTTAATGTTACATCAGGTTAGGTTATGTAAGTTTAGCGTTATACCAGGTTAGGTTAGGTAAGTTTGGAGTTAGATCAGGTTAGGTTAAGTTAGATGGATAGAGGAATAAGATTCCTCTTAACCATTATTAAAAGAACAAAAACTAAAACCACAATTAATGTAATAATTCAACCCTTAAATACCTTCATCAGCTAAACTACAAATAACATTTAATCTAAACTAACATAAATGCTGGCCTACCACGGCTACCACCTCGCCCCTCCACAGATATCAACCAATAAGCTTGAGGCTACATCAGATTTATAAGAAAATAAACTAAACAATCACTTTTGCTTTTAGTTTTTGTACCTGTAATTGTGTCTAAGTTAATTAATTGTAAAATACTATTATTCATAGCTTACTTAATATTGAGAGGGAAATTTTTGTTTATAAATCGTTTAAGTCAAATATTTTATCAATTTCTGAGGACAGATTAAAGTATAGAGATTTATTAAAGAACAATTTTTTCCCAATTTTACTTTACGAAGTATAAAGTACGTTCATGATTGTCCCCATCAACTTATTATTTTTTACATGAAAGGACATTTTATCTAAAATAACTCTAACAAGATTTTGGTAGAACTATATTCCCCGAATACCTCCTCGTATCTTCCATATATCGATGATTACCCTACAAACAATCAATACTACAAAAATATATACAGTTTCCAAAATGATCCATGCTGCACATAAATTGCGATTATTTATTGTTTAGCCTATATTTAGCTAAAAAAATAAATATTTGTCGATCGGTTCTGAAGCAGGGACAGTAAACAGAAATCTCTGTAAACAATCCGTGGCTTTAGACATTGTTTACGCGATAGTTTGAAACGACACACATTTCACAGTTACAACAAAGTGTGCTAAGTTCAGAGGACAGTCCTTTAGGATGAAATCAATTAGAATGAATCCTCAGTAGGTTAGGTTTGGTAAAAGTTACAAATTTAATATATCAACTTTATTCAGCCTGCCTCTTATCTTTTATAAATAGGATGTAAATTACGTGTTACATAAACAAAACGTAAGGTTGTATTAAATGGATTTATACAGAATTGATTCGGAACTGTCCGACAATCTCTCGGAAAATGATTCAATACTTAAAAAGGTCATAAACACAGTTCTAGAAATACTTTGTGTTCCGACTGTAGGTCATTTGTGTTTTAAAAAGATACACTATATCTTTGGAAGTATATAAGATATTGAGTGAGCATTTGGTATTTCCATTATTTAGGTAACCTTTTACTAGTAGGCCCTATACTTAAAAAATGAAGAGTTTATTTTCTACATTTTCAAAATGGCGGACGTTTAAAATGATTAATGTTGAAAATCTCGAAAAGTAACTGTTTTCTTCTTTTCCTAAAAACAAAATGCGCCTTTTTAATTTTTTTTCTGTAGCTCAAAAGGTAAAATTTAATTTCTTGGTAATTGTCTAAAACACCCAAGAATAACCTTTTTTTTAATTTTGATTATTTTATCTTCAAATCTTTTTTTAATTTTAGGCCTTAAGAATCAAATATGGCAGATTTAAAACAATAATCCTTTGTCTTTGTTTTTTATTGGTTTTATTCCATTTATAAATTCAGAATTATATTTAACTAAATGTGTTTTTCGACTACATTTTTGAAAGATTTATAATAATTTACAGTTCTAGAACAAATTTTTTACATTTTTTCAGAACACAAAACGTACATGATCACCAAACTTGCATCGTAATTTATACCCCATGAAATTCAATATGGCCGCATATTATCAGTGGATCAGAAATATTGCTTTAGTGGGTAACTCACTATCGAAACGTTTTAGGATCTATGTTTATATGAACTTTTTATCTTATTTTTAGCTATAGAATAACTTTCCGAGAGATTGCCGTAGAATTTCGATTCACCCTGTATTTAATTGTAGGTTTGATAGATAAAATAACCTCAGGGCTCATTATATTAAGTACAGTCGAGATAATCCTGTTTTCATATAATCTTAGGTTATATACGTGTCTCACTTGACCAACTTTTGTTTCCTTCCGACTCTGACGCTATTAGATTATTAGAGTGGTAGTAGTCTTTATTTTATGTAAGTTTCTTCCTTTTTTTAAATAAAATCGCCGTTAAATAAGAAATGTTAAAACATGTTTTATCTAATATTATATAAAAATCTAATGGTGTCTGTCTATGTGTGTGTGTGGGGAGGGGGTTACTCAATCACGTAAGAACTACTGGACCCATCGAGCTGAAATTGTACATGGGCATTCTTAGAGTCCCTTGTTAACACATAGGCTTATTTTTATTTAGAAATTCCATCAGGGCACCGCCCCACTGGCCTTGAAAACTCCCTTAACTCTCATTATCTATACGTTAACCCCGTACGAAGGACGGGTACTCTGCTACTGTTGGATTAAATGTAATAATTCACTGGTTTTAAAATTAAAAAAAATTAATTAAAATGGAAATTTGAAGGAATAATATATTGTGTGGAAGTTTTTTCTTTGTCGACCTAATAAGCTTGATCACTTCATCTTTTTATGATTATGTTGAATATTGAAAGAGAATACAATATTACGGAAAAAGAAAAATCATGTAATTATCTTAAAATGGATCGTATGGTGTAACGTTTAAAGGTTTTAATGGTAAGAAAAATGTGACAGATTACTGTTTCCCTATTGCTAGATCTTTTAAATTGTAACTCAGGGGTGAGTACGATATTAGCAATCCCGAGAAACCAATCTGGATCTACACATTTTTTCGTGTAGTCTAGGGTTAGATCTCTATTTGCGATTATTTTGCAGTTCTTGTTCTTTTTGACCAAGACGCTAGTAAAGTATTTCAAGGGTTGGAGTCTTTGTTTTAAGGATTTTTTTAAAGACGATGATGACCGACAGGTTTTCTGCTTTTGAATAATAATAATAATAATAATAAATTGTGGCTCGTCATTGATTTTTATATGAATGGTTGGGGTGATTTATTTCACCCCCAACACCCCCAAAATTTTTCACCCCCAAAATTTGTCGTATTATCTTAATTTATGTTTATTTTAATAGTTACTGAAATAAAATTAAACTTTAAACCCAGTTTTTCTAATATTGAAATATTTAATAAGTTGAAGTTACAAATGGGATCATTCGTAAGAGAGAGGAGTCATCAGCTCCTGAGAAAGGCAAAAACCTTAATCAGGTCATATTTATAAATATGTTCCTCTTAGTGTAGCAGTGGAGATGTGTGACTTACACACAAAATGAAAAAGAAAAAAAGAAATTTTCTCGTCACATTTATATCTTTAAACTGACAGTGAGCTTGTCATTACTTTTGTTTTAATTCATGTTATTTAAAAAAAAAATGAACATATTTATATAGACTTACTGGTTTGTTTACTAATTATACCTTTAGGTAATGCTACCGATGCGTAGTTTCACACTTATTGTTTCTTTTTACATATGACGCGTTTCGATTCTTTATCGGCCATTATCAATAATGTTGATTTATTGACTCTGAAATTTAATAATGACTGATAAAGAGTCGAAACATATCATGTGAAAAAAGAAACAATAAGTTTGCAACTAAGTGTGTAATTAACAGAAAACCCAGTACTCCATTTTTTTAATGTTTAATATTTTTAAAAATTCGAGACTCCAAATGTAATCAATAACTCATTCACATTTTGGTGTGCAAATTTGATTTGTGTTACGTTTCCTTTATGTAATTTTTCTTGACACATTTATCACCTTATGTTAAAATATGAAAATGTTGAGTTATCTTTTAAAATCCAGACATAAAATCAATCTTAAGATTAAAAAGTTGGCCGCAGCCCGCGTTCAAATACCTCAACGCAAAACTTAAAAAGGGTGTTGGTTTCTTTTCATTCACTCTGCGGTGGATGGAAAGAGAGTATAATAAGCTATTTGCGAGAGTCTGACTTGCAGAAAGCTCATAAATATCTTAGCCAAGTTCCTTTAGACATTGAACGAGAAGTTGTGTACCAAGTAAGGACAGTCTCAGCTAAGTTAAGACAAATGTTTATCCTTTATTCCTGTGCTAAAGTTAGCTTTATTTATATCTTGACTGGTGACGTAATGAATGGGGTTTGTTGTAAATACAACAGTAGCACAATGTCCATTAGGCAAAGTACTAAATCTAGACTATGTTCTAAATATTGTACAAAGTTATGAATGGTTGGTTGGTTTTCGATAATTTATATATTGCCCTGTGGATATGGACAAAGTATAGATAAATCATTTGTGTGTGTTTGTTAGCAACAAGGAAAGCGTTTATAAATCTTAATGTCAAAAACGTTTTCCAATCATTTATACTTTTTTACTTTCCCCCAACTTTAAACCTTTTCTAGTTTAATAGGAAAAATAACTTTTAATAAAATGCCAGTGATATTTATTTTTGAAATAATATTTAAATAAATCTACACCTTTCCCGAAATGTCGACGTATAGGGCAAAAAGAGGGAGCCAAATTTTTACTAATGTAGGCAGTACTACTGCTCAATTTTGTTGAGTGCATGAGAAGATTTTGATACCGTTTATTTTCGGTTGAGTTCTAGACAAGAACCGTACACTTGGAACTAGATTCCTCAGACAACACAAATCACGATCTATTACGAACCCGAAGCAGTTCAATCACCTTCCCATAATGGTTTTGTTTTCTGTAAAACATTAACATCCAGATAAACATACCGATTCGAGAGAAAAGCTTTTAAAAAAGAAGTAGACGTCCTATTAACGTGATCTAATCAAAAAAATGTTAATGGCTGAACAAAGTTTAATGGAGCGAGCACATCGTACGTCCTGTGGCTTACCCGTTTTGTGTGTATCGGGTGTCATGGCAACCAGACCAGCTGGACAACGGAAGTCGACTCGGGTCTTCATCAACTGCTGTTGGATAAATTTACAACCAGTGTTGCCACGTTTACCACGCGAAAGGTTTTTAAATTTGTCTAACAATTAAGATAAAATATCATCGTAACACTGAGTTATTTCTGAAACCAAGTATATTAAAGCACGCCAATTAATACATCAAGTTAAAATTCGAAAATGTCTGAACTTTCTAAAATGTCATTATAACAATTTATTAATGTCTTTGTTTTAATTGTTTACAACCTTCTTTCTTAATCCTCAGGGGCTTAAAATAGTGAGTACGAGGGTAGTAACCCTGAGGGAAATTAGCTGGATCTACACTTTTCTTAGTGTTTCATACTTATTTTTCATCTTTCTTGTCTTGACCAACTCTTGTTCTCTTACGACTCGATTTCGGGCTACGGGTCTTTATTTAATTTTTTTTTTAATGCGATGTTGATTGAGGAGTTTTCGTTTTTAAATAACAAGAAAAGGGGGGGGGAGGAATCTTTCTCTTCTCAAATCTGACGACCAATTTGTAATAAAGGAGGGTAGGTTTAAAACAGGCTTAGTGAGACTTAATAAAGTGTCTACAATTTATAATTTGAGATTAAAAAATATATATTTCTTTTCCTTTTAGTTACGTATTAACAAATTATAATTAAATTTATATATTTTAAGTTGGAATTTAATGTTTTAGATTTGGTTTGAAGTTTTCTGTTGAACTTCTTTTCATATAAAATTGTATTGCAATGCAATATATTTTCACAATCAAATTAGTAAATTAAAGAGGATGTAAGCGGTAAATAAACACATTTATGTAACTTTTTATTATTTTTTTATTTTATAGTAGGAGAGTAAAATTTTCAGTCCTAAAACCAAAATTAAGCTTCTAATAAAAATAAAAATTAGAATCATTAAAAAAATTAGCCAATTATGTTAAAAACTTGTAAAGTGATTGTAAATTTTGACTCACCCCCTTTAAAAAACCGTCCCCTTAAAAAGGTAGTTAAATTTGACAAACAGTTAAAATTCAATTCTTTTCTTGCCGTTATCGTTTAAAATACAATTTCCATAATTTTCGAACACTTTATATTAAGTTAGTTGACAAAACTGAAATCACAGGTGAGCTAAGGTAGGAGAAGCACTTTACAGTCCCCTTGTTGATATTAGGGAGGAAGGAAGCCCCAAGATATTGAATGTCCTGTCAGGAAGTAGCTACACTTCCCTCGCGCCATCTTGTGGTACCTCAGCACACTTTAACTCAGTTAAGTAATCAACACTTTATAATTAAAACCACAAAGTGTTGTGTTCACAGATTTCTGTAGGGTTAATTTAGTGTTCATTTAACTTGCAGGGGGGGGGATTAATTTTCTAAATTTTATGGTATTTATAAAATAATTTGTATACCGTAAGCCTCATAATTCATCAAGACAAGTATAACAATGCTTAAAACCAGCAAAATAACCAGCGGTTTTGAATTAAAGTTTGTAGAAAGGAGATTATAAAAATTCTGTATTATTTACCGTAAATCATCAATTCATATTTTCCACCATTTTACATGAAATTAATCATTTTTGTTCAAGATGTTTTGTTTTTCTTTATACGAAATTGTAGTGATTTTCTTATTACTGACTTTAAAAAAAATACCATGATTTTTTTTTGTTAAAAATTAAAGTACGCAACTGATGAAAATTCTAAATAGAAATGGTAAAAAGGACGCGCAGATTAAAAATGCCTGTGTATTTAAGCGTAACAGATTGACAGCGAATCATAGCCCCCTCCCTCACTTCACTCTCTCGCCCCTTCTTTGTGCTAACCGTTTCATGTACCGTATAATATTTTCATCAAAATAATTTAAGTTCGAATCTCTAAAAATATTTTAAAAACATGGACTTACTTTATTGGTCCTACAACGACTATTTTTATTATCGCTATTAAAATAATAAAACCTAATGGAATTCCTTAAAATGTGCAATACTAAACAGAGACAATCAGTACACGAGGAAGTAACCACTCCTATCCCACAGTTAAAGTCTCTCATTCCCGTGTGATTCAAAATAATTGTATCCAACTATTTCAGTTGTGCTCCAGATTCCCAAAGACACGTTGTACATTTTGTGATTGTCGCCCAGGGTAAAAATACAAAAAAACCTGACCAATAAGAAGTGTGCTCGTGAAAAGAAAACTATTAAAGTCGTATTATTCTGTGAAGAAGCGAGACGATAAAGCATTCCGAAACGTCGCACGTGTTTCACATGCACGAACTGAACACAAATCGATTTAACCAGCAGCCGCCATCTTGGACTACTTGTTCCTTGAGTTGCATTTGGGTTCAATCGGCCATTAAATGATCTGTAATGTTTCAATTAACTTGGAAGCCTCTAATTTGATTAAAGTGGTGGTTGTGGGGGGGGATTTAATTAGACGTGTTTTTGTCAACCGCAGATTGGACGATTTTGTCACGTTAATCTACTCTTCAGGAGTAAATTGCAATGACACGGTTATCTGTTATCGTCTTGGCGGACATTACCAACTTTTGAAAATTGGTGTCGACAAGTTAATCTTTTGTGGTTCAATTAAAAGCATTAACGTTAAAAAGATCTTACATTCGAAATTGTGTAGGACTCGTTCAAAATTATCATTCAATTTAGTTTAAAACATTAGATGAATTTCGAAAAATAACATTTTTATTAACTCAATTTACGAAATACAAAGTTTGTTTGATAAGTAGAAAAAATCGACCTCCACTTTTTGACTGACATTTACGTTTCATATCCTCAGAAAACCGACAGAGTTATTTTCGACATGTCATAATTGTCGTCTGTTCGAAGCAAAAAAATTAAAAGGAGACTTTTTAAAACAAACGAGACACGTTAGAATCTAGCCGATGACAAGAAAATAGTGACACAATTATAAGTTTAGGAAAACTGTTTTATATCAACTTACTGGATAGGACCTCTTGATCTACCAATCAATAAATTTAACATTTCCTAAAAGGCCAAAGAAACCAACTTTTTGATATTACATTTTGACGATTCACTTGTATTATATATTCTATAATTGACTGGGTAAGTACCATAATCGCCCATGAATGTAAAAACTGAAAAATTGCCAAAATGTATTTCTTCAACTAAAATAAAAATTATTCTTCGCTGTGTTTAATTTTAATTAAATGTACATTTATTATTTATTCCCGTATAAATAAATCAAGTGTCATACAAATTAAATAAATGCAAAAACATACACGATTATATCGCAATGCATTATAAATCTTCACTAGACAACGTTTGTCGATCCAACAGTCTTTACCATCTTCAATCAATAAATAACTGAATGCAGAAATTGTGCAACGCGAATATTGCATCATTAGCAAGATTTGCAGGTATACTACTGTATCTATAATATTACGTAGCCTCTACACTTGATTTACTTGAATGGCAAATCACAGCTAAGCAATATTATATGTACTGTATTGAAGATTGCGACATGGTACATCTCTGAGGACGTCAGCGAAAGGTTAGGTTAGATGTTACGACATTCTTCTCCAAGGTGACGGTATATATTAGAAATGCCAACAGAATAAATGCTATGTAATAAAAATGCAGTTTCTTGAAAGAATCTCACCAATGGCGGCTTGTATTTTTTTATAGTACGTGTGAGTAATTTATAAAAAAGATAAGAAATATTCATCGAGGTCCTAAATGGGGAATAATCGGAGCGAAGCGAGGTTGTTACCTTGACCATTTGACTTTTTGTCTGTTACGCAGTTATGAATAAACGTATGCACCAATTTTTATGAAATTAAGAATGAACATGTAGACCTATCATTATAGGTGGAACGTTTTTTATTTTAATTATCTGATTTTGATATGCTGGTCATTCAATATAAGGTTCTAAGGTATTGTAACATTAAATGTGAACGTTTTCACATTAATAAAATATAAAAAATTCTCATGCGCATTTCACTTTTGTCTCTTTTCTCATTTTGTTTCTTTTTTGCTCATTTCTCTTTTCATTGATGTGAATTTAATTTTTTTAGTTTTATAATGTTACAATAATAACAAATAGGTTATTATTCACGTAACACTGTTGATTTTACATACGCCCATCTCCATGCTATGCTTTGAAGCTCAGAAATTAGATGTGTGTGAACGGCGCACTTCTGGTAACTTCGGTGATAGCATGCCGACTCTTTCTACACTAGCGCATTTTGAACCTGAACCCACAAAACTACAACCGTTAAACTCGCATTATTGTATTCTATGAAACTTCATGTATCAATGTGAAGTAAAGTAAAAACAATAGTCGGATTCTTTACGCTTACTACAAATTGGGCAATAGTAGTAGTACTAAATTCATTGCCTATCTCCATGGTATGCTTTGAAGCTTAGAAATTAGAGTTAGTAGTGCTGCCATATAACGGTGGACTTTGGTAATTTCGGTGACAGCATTGCGACTCTTTCTACACTAGCGCATTCTGAACCTGGACCCACAAACTAAAATTGCTCAACCCACATACCGTATGCTATGGAACACTTCTTAAAAATTCAACAATATCAATTAAAATGAGATTCCTTCTATAACTTCCGTAATATATGTATCGATGTGAAGTAGGGTATAAACAATAGTCGGATTCTTTACGCTTCCTATGATTGCGTAGATGGGTTCACAAAATATTACTACCACTTCGAACTCAAAGATTAGCAATAAAATACAATTCCAATGCAAGAAAATAGTCACACAAAAAGTACTTAAGTTTTATTTTATTCTTGTGAGTGGTGTCCCAGTTTACAGTAGGTGATTTTATTTACATGGAAGTTTATTAGTTTTTTTTGTGGTTAAGTTTACATCCACTATAGTAAGTATGAGCGTGGCAACCCCGAGCTGAATAAACACCATTTTCAGGTAGTCTTGAATTACATCCCCTTGGGTATATCTTGACCAAATCTTGTTCTTTTTTAGAGTGATCTAGAGCTAGGCGTCATTATTTTGTTATTTCCTTTCTTAAAATAAGGCGATAATATGATCGAGAGGTTATATATAAAAACACAAAATCATCAATCCCAGTAATTAACGAAAAACCTTTATCATTTCATCATGGTCCATTTGATATTTAATTTAGTTCAGAGGTTAGATACTTTTTAGACAAATTTACAGTTCCGGGAAAAAAACAAAAGATAGAGTTATCACAGGTTTAAAGTACAGCGAAGGAAGATCTGACAAAGTGAGATTGTGTTTACTGCGTTATAACCAACTCCAATAAAGATAACCGAAGATCCAATGTGTGCTTTGAGCAAACACGGCGCGGAGTCGGCGCAGTTTCCGCTCTTTGTTTTTGACATGAAACACTTTCGGAGTAAAGCAAGCATACATTATCATATCATTCGTTGTAGAATATCCTAATTAAATAGACGCTGTTGTTTGCAAAAGTTGAAGTCATTTGCCTAATTGCCAAATTGTAATTGCCTTATTTTTGTAAATAGAATTTTAGTACAAGAATAGAAGGAATTTAAAGAGGACTGCTTTTAGATTAATTTAATTGTTAAATTATAAAATGATAACAAAAATATTCCTTATTTATTTGATAGAAAAATAACACGGAAGAAAAGGGTAAACTGTGCACAAATATTTTCACCTTTCCATTTTCAAAACCTAAAACGTCAGCCGGTAGTTGTCAGTAAACTGTGAAAATGAACAATGAACGATATCTTTGAAAAATATTTTTTAAATACCTAAAATTACTTTCCTTGAGTTATAATAAATACAATCAAATCTACCGTAACAATATGCCGATTTTTTTGTTTCAAAAATAATTTATTTTAATTTTAGATTTCCTATTTACACTTTTTTTAACTTGATTCAACAAAGGGAAGTACGCATATTCACAACGCAAAAATTCACCAAACTTCAAATTTTTGAAAATTCGAGCTTCTTTTAACTCCTAAACCAAAATATACCACGAATAACAAAAAAGTCTTAAAAAATGGTGTAAAATTCTAAAATACCATAAAAATTGCTTGAAAGTTAGCTGCCATATTGGAAAATGGCGACCTTATTCAAAGTTTGGTTAGATTTATAATATCGCTTTTGAAATATGTGACTGTATTGCTGATATAAGCATTATTACTTTTTTTTTTTTTTTTTTTTTTTTTTTTTTTTTTTTTTTTTTTTTTCCATTCTTTGCTCTGTTGTCCAACATGAAAAAATTGTAAAGTTAGCTTCCGTATTGGAAAATGGCGACCATGATAAAATTATCACTGTACTATCAAAACCTAATCATTCTTGAAAGATATCAATTTCGTTGTAGCGAAAGTGGTTTTAACCTAACTTAAACATTCTTGTAAGATATTAATTTCGTATAGAGAGGTTAAAGTGGTTTTAACCTAACCTAACTTAACCTTACCTAATCATTCTTGAAAGATATCAATTTCGTTGTAGCGAAAGTGGTTTTAACCTAACCTAACTTAACCTTACCTCATCATTCTTGGAACTTATTAATTTCATTAAAGTGTTTAATTTTTTTGAGTTTTGTGTACATTTCGATCAAAGTGACACCACACGAGCATACAAGTTCAATTTATTTCTGAAGTAATATAAAACATATTTATGGCAAGCGTCTTTCGAGCAGTTAAAACCTTTCAGAACTAAAAAGCACTAAAGCAGTACGCTAGTATTTGGCACCAAATAGCCCTACTTTTGGCAAGAGTTTAACGACCGCTTAGGCTTAATATCCTACTAAAATAGCCGTAATAAAAATTAGTCACTCTAAATCTGTGTAAGTGGCAAGTTAACCTTAATCATTAAAATATTTAAAGTAGGCTAATTCGGCGTTTAATGGACCACTTTGTGATTTACCAAAATACTCACTTTCTAGTATTTCTTCGCGTTAATTGTGAAACCAGTAAGGTGTTTTGTTGTTAATATTCAAGGAAATTATCTTTATTAGCTTCATTGATAATGTTTTACTAACGGCAAATTATTACCAATCGAAAATGCTGTAGCATGTCTAGATTAACTCGTATTTGATTCATTTATAAGCTCTCTACCTCTCTCTCTCTCTCTCTCTCTCTCTCTCTCTCTCTCTCTCTCTCTCTCTCTCTCTCTCTCTCTCACTCTCTCTCTCTCTCTCTCTCTCTCTCTCTCTTGCTGAGCGAAGGGTAAAATTGGAGGGACTTTTATTTCCCCTCCCCCTCCTTTTTGTATTGATGTAACAGACAACATGAATGTTTGAGTTTAATCTCACTGGAGTGATTATGTTGTTTTTAATTTATTTGTGTGTGTTGGTGTATTGCTGTCGTAGCGTAATGTGTTACAATTTTTATTTTCTTCTCAGTGGTTAGACTATAAAGTTTATTGTTTACTTATTCAAATGTTCTTTCGGTTAAATTTTTTAATATATTATCCAACATCTAATACTTTTTTATTGTTATTATTAATGTATTATAAGGTGCTAAATCACTATTACTATTTTTTGTTTGTTAAGGGTTATGCATTACGTATTAGTTTTGTCTATTTATTCTGTTTAGAGTGTGTTAGTGTGTACTGTATTGTTTTTGTTTGTTATTTTGATGGTTTCAGTAATAGGAGCTACACAGCCTCGATTGCGCCCAAATAAAGTCGATAGTTCAGCTCTCTCTCTCTCTCTCTCTCTCTCTCTCTCTCTCTCTCTCTCTCTCTCTCTCTCTCTCTCTCTCTCTCTCTCTCTCTCTCGTATTATTATATATCCGTTTTGAGCCCCTGAGAGTTTAAAAAAGTGGTTTTTAGAATTACTTCTGTCTCTTTTATTGTATTTCCATTGTTCTACAGTCCAAACGCATGGATTGATTTTAATCAAATTTGGTAACTTAATTTGGGGATAGCTGCCGTAACAAAAATCGTAAATTAAGATTTTATCAAAATTTATTACTACGATTTTGATGAAATTTTACTCAAGTACACGTCTGAAGACACAAATAAGGAGTCATATCTCCAAATATTTGTTCGTGAGTTATCGCTAAAAAAAACAAAAATCTCTCGTCGGTCTTTTAAAAAAGACGTAATTTCTCAAAATCGGCTGTATCGATTTCGTTCAAATTTTAGTGAAATGTAAAGATTAACGATCCAAAAGTGCATGTAAATTTGGAAATAAAAAAAAACTATGACGGGTTTAGAATAATTGGCAAAACAAGAAACATTGATCACCATAAGGTTGAATGCTGAACTAACATTTGCGGTGATGAATAGATTTGGTAGGTTTTTATTCGACGGGTGAGTGAGAAAGTTTGTGCAATGTTTTTGGATTTACTATACATCTTGTTAATGTCGTTTAGTTTGAGCATTGCTATATTGTAATTTACTAAATCAACATTGTAATTGTTTGAAAACGTAGGCTAATTCTACAGAGAAACTAAATTAGAATCACTCCTAACTATGTAATCTGTGTTTTAACTTTAGTACAGTTATGCGGTATTTTATATTGTTCTTAGCAGGTCAACAGATCACGGCGAAATGGACTCTGTTCGGGAACATAGTTTAGAACAAAGGTCGCGCCGGATGTACTCCTTCTAAGAAACTTCCTTCAGTATTCAGGCAACAATGCAACTAAACTGAAAGTTTGTGTGCTCAGTTGCTACACACCAACTTATGTACAATAAACATTAGTGGTTTTTACATAGATAAGAAGAAAAGAATGGAAAATTTGGTATTACCTGTAGTTTTAACTCAAAAAATCTTGAAACTACCATTTAGTTTCTTTGTAATATTGTACTTTCGAATAAAACAGCTGCCACATCTGTTTCAACCACTTAGCATAAGTAAAGAAACAAGAAATCGGTTTTTCAACTCATCAAATAACTTTCAGCAGAGTTATTACGTAAATAATAAATCACAAAATCAGATTTGTTTTTTCTTTTGTACAATACAAATATATTAGTGACCCAGCATATGGATTAGTGTGACCACGAGACAAACTAGTTTTCAGAAAACCCAAGAAATAACACTTTCACGTGTAAAGAGGAAGTATTCGTGAAAGTCCTCTAAATCAATTCATAACAGAAGCCTAACAAAAGTACCAAATCATTGGGGGCAGATATTGTGCTCGTGTACGTTCATCATATAGAAAGTCTTTTCATGAGAAACAGTCTTTGTAACCCCACTGTTGAACAATAGAGCGAAGCAAAAATGTAATAATGTGTAAAGACGTTACATCGATTGTTGGAGAGTTCTCTATATTTAGGCTTACATAAAACATAAACCTTTTGTTGGAAGTTTCCAATAATTTTATAACATCTGAAACTCATCAAGGTGTCAACAAGAATGTACCCAGACTAGTTTTTTTCGGTAGGAAAAACTATGAAAATATTCGTTAAAGTTCGTAGGTCACAAGTTTCAGAAGCGATATTATAAATCTAACCTAACTTTTTCGCAGTTTTGTTTGTCATTGAACTGATTTGTGGATATTAACACTATACAGGAGTTAATTAATCCTGTGGAAAACTTTAAATCCTTTAACACCTATATGGAAACATCGGTCAATTTGACCGTCTTGCGTTTTTGCATTCATATGTTGGCTAAACTGCGTGACCTTGACACTTGCCATGGTCAGTACCTTCCCCCCTCCTCAGAACAAGACCATAACGCACAATATCAATTAGTTCTGCACGGCGCATCCTCTGTGACAGTTGCATTTGTCATTTTACGGTCGGTCAGATTTACCTCGTGTTACTCTTACTGTTAGTTTGTTGTCGGTCAGAAATGCCGTATGTTTCCTTTTGCGTTTTGGTGTTCTTTTTTTGTAAATAGATTGTTTATGATTTCATCTTCTTTTCTGTGTATTGTGATAGTGTATAAATGTATATAGCCTGTAAATAGCGTTTAGTATATTATTTTACTTTTTTCATACATAATGGGACCGTGCTGGAAGTCGTAAGTCTTTTTCAACTCACGATCCCGACTTTGGTGACAATATTCGCAGACTGTTGGAGAGTGAAAATGTGGATAATGATGGTTCAGACGAGGAACTTATTTATATAATGGGTATATGTACACAGGGAAAGGAAGCGATGGAGTAGGTTTAACAGAAAAAGAGAAAGATAATAGTATTCCAACCCAGTCTCTCGTTCGTTTGTGTAAAGTGATTGAGGGTAGGCTTAACCACTACATCCATTGAAGTAACAACAAATAAACAGAATATATCAAATAGTATACAACGGTCAAATTGACCTTATGTTTCCCTCAGTGTTATAAAAAACATGTTTCCATATAGGTGTTAAAATTATTTTTTTGAATTTTAAACCTCAGTTTTGTAAATTTTCAAAATGTCCGCCATTTTCCAATATGACATCTAACTTTGAAGCGTTATTTTTATGGTATTTTAGGATTTTACAATATATTTTAAAACTATTTTTATTCTTGTATAATTTTTGATAAGCCCTTTCGTTTAGGAGTTAAAGGAACTTGAATTTAAAAAAAATTGAAGTATGCTGCATTTTCGAGTGGCGATTATACTTACTTACATTTGCTGTATCAAGTTAAAAATTTAATCAGGATCAGTTTAGAAATTGTAAAAACCAATGCAAGACTAAGATTAAAATAATAATTTGTAGAACAGATAAAAACTTGTTCAAATCTACCGTAATTGCAAGAAGGTTTTTATTTGTTGCACAAATTGGTTTTACTCCTGCATTGGTATTTACACTTCCTAGACTATGCTAAATTAATTAAATTTTTAACACGATGCAACAATGGTAAGAACGGAAAATCGACTGTCATGAATGTACCAAACTTTAAATTTTTGAAAGTTTTCGCCTTTAACGAGTCGGTTTATCAACAAATATTCAAAAATATAAATGTCTTAAAATATTGTGTAAAATACCATAACAATTACAATGAAATCTACTGTAAATTAAAACCAACAAAAATTAATTTTAATTTTAGCTTGGGATTGTTTACATTTATAATTAAGATTAATTGAAGTTTCAACAAAGCAAATATCCGAAAATGTACCAATCATTAAATTTTAATAAAGGGGATAGCCACTCCTAAATAATTTTCTATTGATATGAATAGAACAGACAGAACCCAACCTGACAGAAAAGCTGAAACGTTGTTGACATGTCGTATGACAGAAAGTATAAGAACTAGTAGACATTTGTTAGATTCCTATTTATGTGAATTCATGTGGTGCCCTACGAATAAGGATGAAATTCTGCTTTAAGCCATCTGAAAGGACATCAAATTTTATTGGGCTCCAGAACAATAAAGATTACGTATAAAGTTGGTTAGGTTAGGTTAGGAAACCTTCTGGGTCGCACTATTTAAGTAGCAGTCCTCTTCTTGAACAGATCCAAATATTTGAAAGTTCAAGCGCCTAAACGAAAAGGTTTTTGAAATTTGGTGTTAAATCTAAAAACATTGTTAAAATATTTGTTAAGACAAGAAAATTAGCTCCAATATTCCAAAATAGACGTCATTTAAAAAAATTGCAAGACGGGTTTTTAAATTCCATGACAAAGAATGGAAGGCCAGTTTGGAAAGTTTTCCATAAGTTAAAATAGTTTACTAAATACTGATAGGGTCGACGATAAAATGATAAAGCTTTATAATGATTAAAATGACAAATATACCCAAAAAGTAATGCAAATAAATGATAGCCACAGACAAGAGATACGATAAAATGCAACTTAAAGACTATCCATTGGTACTTTAAACTGAGTGAGGTTTAATTTATGTTAATGTTTTAAACAAATATTCTTTTACAATGTACAATCACGATACCAAAACATGTGTTTAACTGATCAGCTGATCTCATTTTAAGGTTATGTTTTACATTCAAATCGAATGCCAAATAGTTTTAAAGCAAAACTGAGACACGCGATATTCAAAACATACACAAAATCGTCAGCATTAACCATGAAAGAAAGGCTATGTCAGCAATTAAATCTATTACCGAGGTTATATAACACATATATTGAAACAATAGATGGTTGTGCAAATATCAGAGTAAACAATGTCGTAACTAGTATAGGTAGTTTATAACAATGCACAGATGTTCGCAAACAGAACCGAATATTCTCAGTAGCCTAAATTGAATTGCAAATGTTAACCATTGACAATATTTCAGTCTATCAAACGTCAGCTGAACTCGTGTATTAACCATAAAAGGAAAGAATCATTTAAATCAAAACAATACATTTTTTTATAAGAAAATAAGTAAAAGAAATCGACGATTGATTGATGGCTTCATATAGTTCGGTGTTTTAAACTGCTTTTTTTCCACGTTTTAAAATTTTTATCTTCAACGGTTTGGGGGTGGGGGGAATAAGTTATGGAGGGTTTCTTGGGAGCACGAAGTGGAAAGAATCGTGAGGGAGAAGATCACGACAAAATAAGAGCAATGTTTCTGTCTCGCTTTAACAATCTCTGTCTTTGTTCCTCTCTATCAAGAAGTATCACGACTTTGAACGCTAGAGCCTTCCTCGTCTTTCTTTTTTTATCTTCTTCCATGTCTTCTTTTTAAAATGAAAGGAGCACAACTTAACAGAATTAAAACTGAACTCGTTAAATTATAATGGCGATACGAATAAATATTCATCCTTTAAGTTGGGTTGATTATTTTGGATTAAATTTTATAGGTTATTATAAAGATCAAGTATTCTGCAGGATATCAGGAAAGAAAAGTATAAAAGAGTTTAGTGTTTAGTTAAAATGTGAAATCTTATTGTTGTACAAGTCATTACCAGACGTTTGCTACAGGTATGGATTTATTTTTATACGTTAAAATCACGTTTCAAAGTTCGTTTTTTAAAAAATGGATTTTTATAAATTTTGTAAGACTTTTTATTTGTGGTCAGCATAACGAGTTACCATCGCAATAATTTTATTTTTCATGACCAGGATTTGAAACCAACCGTAGCTTCAAGCTTTCTTTAAATACTTAGCATGGCGATCCCTACAGATCCTAACTGAATCCTACACCAATTTTACCTCTTTATATTTCCATAATTTTCCCACTCTGTGGTCGCACTGATTTTATAACCTTACACAATATCTATAAAGAAAATCCATTTAAACTTAACACTTTTAAATATCAGAACAACAAAAGATTCAAAAATAGAATCTAGACGATTTGACAATTACGCCAATGCCACTTTGATGTCATGTTACAGCACTTAAATATGACTAATTATATATTCACACGAATATACAATCTACTTGTCTAAATTAATCTTCCCCTTGAAGGTTTGTGCGCGCGCACGCCCACCTCGTTATACATGTCACTGCCTTATAGATTTTGAAGATGCTAATTACACAATAAGAAAACCTGATATGCTTATTAACGCATTATATGTGCCAGGATGTCATGCTCAATTTAATTTTAAACATTTGCATTTCAATTCGTCTCGAGTCTTCTTCCAACTTCTATTGTTTAATGTTTTTTTATCCGATGACAAATTTCCAGACCAGAACAAAATGTACTAATGAAGTATTATTATAAATGGACTTTTAGAATTTTAATTATAAAAGTAATAAACTTAATGGTTATTTTATGGCTAGTCCGAGCACGTGACTGGTGTAAAATTAATATCCCAATGTACGATGTTTTAAAATATATGATTTAATAGTCCGCAGGCTGTTGGGAAACCACAACCCCTCGTACATTACGTTTTTCTGTAACTTAAATTTGAAGAAATGAGTTGGATGTTCATTTAGAAGTAGCAAAAAGATAATTTTTTTCTCTACTTTAAACATGGTTGAAATCTCTATAAGGTCGCGCACTAAACTTTTAAGACAGGAGGCGAAAGATTGTTCACTCTGATAAAACGTAATTACGTCTAACACCTTTATGGCTTTCGATAATAAAAACTGAAAATGATAATTCTTCTACTTTTAAATAAGGCTGAAATTTTTACGGTTAAATCTCCACCAGGTCACGCACTAAACTTTTAAAAAAGAGGGCAAAAGTTTGTTTACTCTCTTAAAACTTTAATCAAATCGTATACAATCCCTGTTTATTTAATTAACCAGTGTTAGTTCTCTGTTCAACTTGTTGTTTATCATTACAGTACTTGTGTTGTTCAGTTTTGTGATGTGATTTTTCTTGGTTACGTTTTTATGTAGTGATAATTATTTTGATTGCTCATATCTAGATTTACTAGTTTTAGTTTCCAGGAAGGCCCGACGTTCATATTCTCATGTTCTAGGCCCATCGCTTAATTCTTATTCTCAGAACGCCGTGAATTTATATATATATATACGGCAGAAGGAATTGAATGTAGATTTTTGTTAATTTTAAACCTTGAAAACTTCGATTGTTTTAAAAAGTTTCTAACAAAATAAATTTGTTTCATTTCGCGTTTTTTCTATACCACCCGTTAAACTTCCTTTCTACACTTGTTTTAACATTATTGAATTTTTCTTAGTCTATTATTGATATAATTTAACCTAACAATTCATAGATATTATCATATCATATATTATATCAATCATAGACTAAGAAAAATTCAATATTGGTAAAACATGAGTAGAAAGGAAGTTTAACGGTGGTATAGAAAAAAGCGCGAAATGAAACAAATTTATTTAGTTAGAAACTTTTTAAAACAATCGAAGTTTTCAAGATTTAAAATAAACAAAAATCTACCTTCAATTCCTTCTGTCGTAACAAACTATTAAAAAATCTCGTTCACATCGTCCAAACACTAAATTAAAACTACGGTAAGCGTACAAAACATAATTAAATTTGTAAATCAGAAAAAAAAAAATTAACATTTAAAACGAGTTGGCGTAAGATTCCTCCAGCTTCAGCAGCCGTTGTATAAATCAACAATGATTAGTTGGACCGAAATGTATGTGTCCGAAACTATTTACCGACCGGTTTGTAAAACACAAGGACTGTAAGCATCGTGAGATAAGAACTTCAAACCTCAAACCCAACACCTTCAGCACTATCTGATCCTCTTTTCCCAGTCACGCATTGCCTTCCCCTAGGCCTAATCACTTTGAGTCTAATAATACCACTTTGGTGTTTGGTTTACACGGTCAATACATGATGTTAAAGAGTTAAATCGCTTGAAATAAAAGTCAAGGACAACGATTGACGTAAGAGTGGTATTTAAATAGAGATTACCTACATTTATTTTGTTCAAACAAATGATTTTCAATCATAAAATAGAATAAGGAATAAAGAAATTAACATTGCATTTAGGTTTTACCAATTTCTCTACGTAAAAATTGTAAGGTTACTCTTATAATGTAAGTACAAAAAACAAACATATGGGGATGAAATAAATTAATAAATTAAAAAAATTATACTAAATTTCCAGGTTTGTGTTCACTAAGATGATTGACTTTTTAGTAAAATGCGATGGTGGGGATTTAAAGTATCTGTTTATATTACATTGCTTAGTGGGCTGGGTACGTACCGTGATGACACCCATCAACTTGTTTGGTTTTATACTACCAACCTAACCCAGCAATAACAAATATATTTATACAGGGTAATTCGGAACTGTAGGACGATCTCTCGAGAAATGATTCTATAGTTAAAATTAAGAAAAAAAGTTAACAAAAACATAAACAATTATAATCCATCGGTAATATGTAGCCATATTGAATTTCACGGGGCATAAATTACGATGAAAATTTGGTAGTCCTATACGTTTTGTGACCTTAAAATTGCAAAAAAATAAGTCCCAGAACGCTATATGTAATAATTTTTGAAAAAAAATTATTGTAAACCGAAAAATGTAGTAAAAAATACGATTAGAAAAATGCAATTTTTAGTTAAAAAACAATCAAAACCAATACGGACTTTTTTAAATAGTCTTATTTGATTCTCAAGGTCTGAAATAAAAAAGATTTGGATATTGGAGATAAAAATTATCAAAATGTTTTGTTTTTAGCCTATTTTATTAAATTTTAGGTTTTTTCGATAACTCTGTTAAATTTAGGTTAAATCTTTCGAACTGCACATGAAATAAAAAATGCCATTTTGTTTTTCGTTAAAAGTGAAAATCGTTGTTTTTCGAGATATTCGACATCTGTCCTTTTGAAAATGTACAAAATAAAGTTTTTGTTTTCTGGTATACTGATAAAAGTTTACATAAATAATGGGAATACTAAATCTTAACTACTTCCAAAGATACTGTCTTTCTAAACACAAAATGGCCGACAAACGGGAAACAAAACGTTTCCAGACCTGTCTATGAATTATTTATCTTATTTTTAGCTATAGAATCATTTCCAGAAAGATTGCCGTTCAGTTTAGATTCACCCTGTATAAATATATTTTTTGTTGTTAGGTTAGGTTAGGTTAGGCTAGGTTAGGTAGTTTAAAATCAAACAAGTTGATCACGGTACTTACCCAGCGATGTAAAGCAGATACTTTAAATACAATGCTCAAAAGTAGCTGGTAGCTTGGTCCTTTAAAGAAATGTTATTGGTAGATCAAGGAGTCTTATCCAGTAGGGTAAGTTTGTTTACAGAACAGCGTTATTGTTTATTAATACTTTCTTGAGGTCTGGTAGGACCTGTCGTCTACATGTGAGAAGAATGTGACGTCATCTTCATATGGTTCCGAAATAAAATTGTGCAACGAAATAGAGAACATTAGAGGAAAGATTTAGACTAGAAAAGAGATAAAGATAAAAACTGAATAATTGACAATAAACTCAAAGTTTATAAATATAGAATGTATTATCACGATTGAAGACGTCATTCTTTAAAGACGTTTAACTCTGTAAAATAAAAAGCAACACTTTGTAAGTGAAGTTCTACATCTTCTATAGGTTGTCAAAAGCCGACAGCCGAGACTACTTGACGTCTTTAAGCTCTCACGATATGATGCTGCAGATATTCCTTGACGTACAGACATACCATGATCGACGCTAAGTTTCCTGCGGAGCTTCGTTGGAAATTGGCCAACCAAGCAACTCGCAAGACCAAAGGGGGCAAGCAATTTGTTACGGATGAGTCGTCCAAATAAAATATCGACTCATCGTGGAGACAAAAATGTACGGAAATGACACGCACGTAGAGTGACGAAGTGTTTTGTAAAGGTTAATTTTTATCAATCTCGCGTCATTTTTAAGTACAAATTGTGTAAATTATTTTGCGTGAATATTAACAAATTAATAATATTCGTAAAAAAATATAAAAGTTAAATAGCAAATCAGGATTTAATATTAATAATAATCTACTTCATCTAATGATTAAAAGTTGAACAATTGCCACGGTTGTAGTCTTTCTTTTCATCACAAAAAATTTAATTAAAACTTCACATGAGTCTGTAAATATTGCTAAATTAGAAAGCGATGAAATTCGCTGAAAACATGTGGCAGAATCCAATAAGAATATTAAAAACAATAAACATTAATTCTAAATCTCTCTCTCTCTCTCTCTCTCTCTCTCTCTCTCTCTCTCTCTCTCTCTCTCTCTCTCTCTCTCTCTCTCTCTCTCTCTCTCTCTCTCTCTCCTATTTTGTGTTTTGTTGGTTTCCAATGTTGAAATGTTAATCTGTGATTTACTGGTAGCTATATTAAGACTATATTTTGAACAATTTTGTTTTGGACAAACAATGAGTACTGTGGTTTAACTATGAAGTACGGGGGGGGGGTTGTAAGTTTAGTTTTATAACTTTTATTTTATTTTGTTAATATTAGGTTAGAACTCCCTGATGATGGTAACTTGGTTACCGAAACGTACACCAGGGAATTGTAATAAATTTTGGCGTTATTGTACCTAACTTGTGATAGGGGGACTTAGTGTTTATAATTATATAATTTTGTTTAAGTTTCAATTTTAAAAATCTGTCTTGACGACCTGTTAGACGGCAATTAACCACCAATGTGCGGCCAGTGGACTGAGCGCCGCATCTTCAGCTATCAAGGGTCAGAAGGGTTTGGCAGGTCTTGGGCTTTCCGCTGAGCAGAAATTATTTTTTCTGCTAAGAGATTTCTAAGATAGGTTAAGTTAGGTTCGAAATCGGCATGTTTTAGTCACCTTACTTTTTAGTTTAAAAAAAATAACATTAATTCAAAGTTTTAAACAGATATTGTTTTTACACTTTTTCTGAAAAGATTTATGTTTTATCGTGAAGGCTACCAAAAATATAAGAATGTCGACCTGTACCATCAACGTAATAAGCCTTTAGGCAGAGTGTCAGTTAGCAACATGTATAAGAGTTCAGGGAATGTACCAGAACAACATACCGCTCAGCGAATAATCTCCAGACCTGCCAAACTATTCTGAACCTTGTCAACTGGAGATGCGACGCTCAAAACACTGGTGGTTAGCATATCGAGTTCTCGTTACCATAATTAGTTTTCATGCCCAAAATTAATATGAAATAACCTTTTCCGTAATTTTTTACAGTACCGTCAACAAGGTAATTTTTTAAGCGTCGACGGGGATTGTACCAAGTACGCCTTGCATACAAGACTCTAATCACTAGACCAACTGAGGGGGGGGTTCAAGCTTCAATTAACAATTAAGTTTCTTTGTGACAAACTTTATTATTTAGAAAATATTATGTATTTTTTCTTTCTACCTGTAATATTGTGGGAATAAAAAAATAATTCGAGGGCTGTGAAGTTAAAATGTACCATATTCGTTATTAACAATTAATATATGATACATCTCGAAATTTTATTTCCAGTGATCTGCAATATACTTTTAATATACAATTGAAAATATATTGTAGCACTCGAGAAAGAACATGTGAATGCTGAATTAGAGTAGAAAAAAGCTATTGAAATAGAATGACGGTGGGGGGGGGGGGGAGGACACGAGAATTAAAGTTGTTCTTTATATTAACGGCTAAAGTGCCTGTTGAGCTATATCCTCATTCAGTTCAATGATTATTTTTTTATATATTGAAGTAATTATTGTATATTGGTTAAAAATTGGAAAAGGGGTTATTATAGATTTGTATTGTTTAATTACTGGAACAATTAATTGTAATCCTGATTAATTAAAATTAAAACAGTTATTCTGAGGATTTTCACATTGAAAACAGAAACGAAATCATAACTAATCTGACAGTTTTGAGTTTTCCCTATCTATCTGTATATACAGGGTGTTTACAAACTAAGTTCCAAAACTACAGGATGTGTTTCCTTGGGTCAAAATAAGTAAAAAAAACTCTTACGAACGAACATCTGTCCTGAAAAATTAGTTTTCAGTCTGTCGGCCATTTTGTGTTTAAAAAAAAGCAATAATTTTTTGGAAGTAAATTAGTCAAGACAAAATTTGGTATACATTTATTATGTGACCTTTTATTAATGTACCAAAAACGAGGATTTTTGTTTTCAAAATGTCTCCCGTTAATTTTTTTTTAAAGTTAATGGTTTTTGAAATATTCAATAATAAAATTTTTTTAACTGCCGCCATTTTGAATACATACAAAACAAAGTCCAGGTTTTCAGTAAGTTGATAAAAGGTCACATAAACAAAATGATACCAAATTTGGATTCGATATCCAATTTTTTTGCAAAATTATGTTTTATGTAAAAAAAAAACCAAAAGCGGACAGATGGAAAACGGAGTATTTTAGGACGTAAGTTCTTAGGAAGTTTTTTACTAACTTTGTTGCAAGGAACCAAATTCTGAAGTTTTGGAACGTCGTTTGGAATAACCCTGTCTATTACCTTGAAAATAATTTCTAATTAATAACATTATCTATTTGTTCTTGATTTAAGATTTCTTTATAATTTTTTATTAGTCTTGTGAAATTATAATTTGAACAATATAAAATCTGGAATATAATCATCAAAATACAGAAATTTTATACACTATATAAAAACTATACTTTTGTCTTAATATAAGATCTACATCATTTAATTTCTGTACAATCTTCCGCCAATCCTAGCATTGTCTTATTATTTCTATTTGTCGAAGTGTTTTGGAGTTTCTCTGTTCCAAGATGGAGGATCTCCGAAACGAGTGACAAATAATAATACAATGGTAGGATTGGAAGAAGATTGTTTTCAAACTAAACATACTTTTGTAATTTTTTTACTGTTAAAGTTGATTACAGTTTTGGTCTCAAAAAATTGTGATTTTACGAAGCATTAAAAAAAAAAAAAGTTTAAAAAACAGATATAACGTACAACACGAGAAAATATTCTTTTAAAATTCCTTTACAGTTTGGGTTTCGAGAAATTACAAATTTCAAAAAATATTTTCCTGAGTAAAATTATATAAAAATGACAAACAAAGTAGACAAACGCAATTCTAACGTAAACGTGAGTAGGCCTAACTTTTTAATACCCATCCTCTCGCGTCTCATCAAACCCGCAATGCCGCCGCCTTCAGAAGTGAATTAATTTTTTTTCTGAAATAAATCAAAAAACGTGTGATTGCAAGCTTTCAATTTAATAATGAAATGTTGAGGTCGCTTTGGTGTAATTATTACTGAGCAAGCCACGTCCAATACGGCACACCATCATTAGAGTCAGGATAAGATGGATCACGTCCAACTTCCAGCGTTAAAGTCTACACATCGTTCCAACAAGTATGATTCTTGATTTGTGAGACAATATTTCCGGATAAAGAAAAAATGTGTCTCTATTGGTAAAAACTGATTTTAAGTCATTAATTTAGAGTAGGAACTTATGGGGTTTTATTAGAACTTTTTACCTTCTTAAGTATAGGTAGTGTGGAGAAAATAATGTCATGAGTCAAAATCGACGTCCACATTTTCGCTGAAATATCAATTTCGAAATTTTCTGAAGGCCATTTTGAGAGATTTTTGGAATACCAGGCGTTTGCGCAGTTCTTTGCCTGTCAAACGAGTGAATCCATTTTGATATATTAGGCATAATTTGGTTATATCTTGAGATTCCTCCCCCTATTTTCGAATAATTAAAAAAAGAAGAAGAAAAAATGCAATTTCCTTAAATCGGTAACAACGATTTTTATCAAAATTTGGTATAATGTAGCCTCTAAGCACAATAATATTTTGGTTTAGGTTATTTTGGAATGTTGTAGGCAATTACCAACAAATTATGTTTTTAGTTTTTAAACGTTTTAATTTGGTTAAATTGGAAAATCATTTGTTTCTTGTAAATATTTTGTAATGTATTCTCGGTTTTCGAGATATTCAACATTCTAAATGTCTTTGGGAAAGGTAGTTCAATGTTTTTAAAACAATTATATGTACACTGCAGTACTGAAAGAAGCGTAACTGTCTGGAAAAAAAAATTATAGTACGAAAACAGTGTAACCGTTTAAAAATAGACGAGAACAGTACAAAAGAGATGTAACCGTCTAAAAATAGGTGACAGGAATACGAAAGAAGTGTAACCGTTTAAAAATAGACGGTAGCACCACGAAAGAGGCGTAACCATCTAAAAGTAGCCGATTGTAGTACGAAAAAGTCGTAACCTTTGAAAAAGAGACTATTGTAGTACGAAAGACGTGTAACTGTCTAAAAATAGACTATAGCAGTAGGAAAGAAAGGTAATAGTTTAAATATAGACGATTGCAGTACGAAAGACGTGTAACTGTCTAAAAATAGACTATAGCAGTAGGAAAGAAAGGTAATCGTTTAAATATAGACGATTGCAGTACGAAAGACGTGTAACTGTCTAAAAATAGACTATAGCAGTAGGAAAGAAAGGTAATCGTTTAAATATAGACGATTGCAGTACGAAAGACGTGTAACTGTCTAAAAATAGACTATAGCAGTAGGAAAGAAAGGTAATCGTTTAAATATAGACGATTGCAGTACGAAAGAAATGTAACCGTCCAAAAATAGACGTTTGACAGTTTTAAGGTCTGCAATTATCGTATAATTATATTATTTTGATATGTGAAATATCCTGACATTGAGTATTACTAGATAAACAATCCCAATTGTATTGTTTTGTGATAACCATGTACACTAAGCCCATTAGCCTTTTAAACCGTTAGAATACATGTAAATGCCATTTCAGTTAATTACTCTATAATATACGTGTAAACAGTAATGGGATAGTAAATATTGTTTATTTTGAGGATTTCAGTGAAATAGTAATATTTCCCTGTTTGCAATAAAGGTTTGACGATATCTATTATGTGTATGTATGTAGATTTAAAATAAAGGTAAATTTAAAAAGGAAATTTATCTTCTACTATAAAAATACCAAGAATAAAATTCCGTTTATCGTGAAATTCTCCTTAAATCACGTGGCTTAATGATCTCTTAAATTCCACAACTAATTGAAATGTCCAAATACATTACTTTTATGGCGTTTAAGACAATAAAAAAAAAAAAAAGAAAGACTAAAACTCAAATCTATTTTATATTCCAATAATCAATGTAAATCTCGCATTGGACCAATTAAACTCGAGCCAGTGACATCTCTGCTGGAATTCCAGGACCTATAAAGTGTCAACGAAAGTTTACCCAATCTGTTCCTCCGATCTCTAGAAAAGGTGTCGGAGAATTTACCTGACTCGACAGGTTATCCGTCCAGTAAGGGATACAAATCAAGGACCAGAATGTATCACTCTGTGGGAATGCTGACGTCCAGTTTATGCGAAGTCAGCTGGAATCTACAGTGACATGGAGTACTGAGATAGCACGTTAATCTTGGGATTCATTGTCTTGAAGAATTTAAAATTTTGTTCTAGAACAGTCTTCATATAGAAAGGAGAATAGCTATGCAATGAGTAAAAAAATGATGTTATATTCCAGTTTTTTGCAGATATCTTTGTTTTGAAGTCTCTCCTGAGTTCAAAAAATTGAATTTTGGGAGTGTCCTACATTTTAAAACCGTAGACAGAATTTAATAAAATTTAGTGTGTGAGCATATTTTAGCCACAACTTTGCGTCCATTTTTCTAAAGAACTCAAAATTTCTAAAGTCGCAAAAAAAACAAATTTATGTAAAATCGTCTATACCGATTTAAAAAAAATTAACAATGACTGTTCTATATTATGTTGAGCTTGACTTATGAGAAAAATTATACAGTATAACAAACAAACAGAACACAATTCTCACAAAAAAATACGCCCAAGTATCAGACGCGTTTCAAAGACAAGGTCCGTCCTCTACAGTGATACACGAGCTACACCAATCAAACTATAACTATTGACTGTTCTACCAATTTCGTTGAAATTTTTGTCAAAAACACAAAAAAATCTGAGGCATCATTAAAAGCTTTAATTCAACTCAAATTATAGTGAATACATTTAGGTTATTCCAAATGAATACATTTCAAGTACTTTGGACAGAACGATTTTCTGTTTCGGCTAGACTGAACAGTCACTCATCCGGGATATCTGACACCGACTCTGGCTCATAAACCGGAGTAGTTTACGCTTTCATTGTGTCAGTTGACGTGAGAAATTGTAGTCGAATAAAATAATATCACATAGGCTTGGAAGTGTTGTAAATGTTATGTTTAACAAGATTAAATTTGATGACAATTTGTTTGTCTACGATGCTACCGTTGTAAATCTACAATTGGTTACAAAATGTTTATTAGTTGTTTTATTTATTTAAATTTACTATTTTAAATTTTCCACGATTTATGGGCATTTTTTATACTAATAAGTTTAATTTAAATAGAGAGAGAGAGAGAGAGAGAGAGAGAGAGAGAGAGAGAGAGAGAGAGAGAGAGAGAGAGAGAGAGAGAGAGAGAGAGAGAGAGAGAGAGAGAGAGAGAGAGAGAGAGAGAGAGAGAGAGAGAGAGAGAGAGAGATAGAGAGAGAGAGAGAGAGAGAGAGAGAGATAGAGATAGAGAGAGATGTTTTAAAGTTTTATATTTCGCTGTAGCGTTAGTGAACAACAAAGTGATGCATTAAAGGCAAGGTTCCATATAACAAAAATGTCCATGTCCGCCCGTTAGATGTCACCAAAAACAGTCTGCTTTTCGGAGGAAAACTCGGGTGACAGTACACTCGTTGATACCCATATTTTTCCTTCATTCTTCATCCGATTTCGTTGATTTTTTTTGATTGAAGAGAACAAACTGCTTTATGTTAACTGCGAGAAAAATCCTTCGTATCTTTACAGGTACTTTCTTAAAAAATTGCTAAAGTAAAAAAAATGTTGTTTTGGTTTTCATGTAAAACAGAAAAAGATATTTTAAATTTGGTTCAACAAAACACATTCAGCTGTACAATACCTTTCTATTGATACCTCATTTATATTTATATCTTTAAAAACAAGAAATTTATGAGTATTATTCTATTGCATTAGTCTTATGGTCGGAGCCTTTGTCTACCTTCCTATAAAGTAAATACACCCTTTCTTTCAGGGGCCCACTTGTAGTAAGCATGGGCTGGGTGATTCCGCGGGTCCTAACTGGATGTACACCTTTTTTTTTATCATGTACAGTAGACTTGGATAAAATTCCTCTTTTTAATATTTTCTATGAGGTCTCTCTTGACCAACTCTTGTTTTTCCCTACCCTTGACGCTATTAGAGTATTCGAAAATCTAAGAGTCTTTATTTTATGTGTGTGTGGGGGGGGGTCTATAAGTCGACGATGACCCGAGAGGTTTTTACCTTTAAAATGAAAACAATAAAGAAGTAAATATATCTTTGTAGTGTTGAAACAAGCACGGTAATAGTTTCTCCCGGAATAAACATGAAAACATTTTGTTTTGGCAGTCAACAAATTTGTTTTGCAAATATTTAAACAAGTTTTTGAAATTTGAAAGATACAATAATTTTCCTCTTTTGAAATATTTAGTCACAAAGAGGTTTTATTATTTTAATCATTCTTACTTAATTCTTAATATTTAATCGGACATTTGCCATCATTTTTGTATATACAAACTAATACACGACGTTTCGAAAGTATAATCTACTCTCTTTATCAAGTGATAAACCTAAAATATAAAAATGAAATGCTCAATATAGCCTACAAACCTGATCAGAAAAAAAAGTGGTTCTTGTACTAAACTTTAAAGAAATATAAGTAACACATACTTGAACTCAAAATGTAAAATTTTACTCGTTGTATCACCCAAAAAGATGAATATGCTTCAAATTCAAGGACATGTATTCCTTGGGGTTTCAAGAATAAACATGTCTGATCGTATAATAAATAGACATACAGAACAGGGTGAAATTTTATTTCGTTCTCCGTAAAATATTTTACTTATAGGTCCAAGAAATACTCTGTGAGGTAAAAAGACGCATCTGAAACTCACTTTGAATAATTTTACGATGGAATGTTTGCAATTATTTAGTTGAAAACACATACATTACAAATTTGTGATTCTCTGGCTAAAAGAGTGATGATTTTATTTTTAATGGAAAATTAAAAAAAATTGTACAAAATTACGTTTATTTTAATGTAATGAAATTAATGACGTTTTGTTTCGTCTCATTATAACCTCGTCGTGATATTGGGGTCCTTAATTTTGAATTCATGTAAAACACGTGTATTGTGTTTAAAAACTGTATTCACAATAAAGGGAAAAAATGTGTGTAACAATAACTCTAATCAGTGTATGTACAGTCGAAATAGGTGCATAGAATTCCGGAATCCATTTTAGATTCAATGAATTGAACATTTCGCTGGCTTTACCGTCTGTTTTTCCATATAGAATGCATTTTTAAAAAATAATAAAAGCGACACATCATCAAATAGAAAGTTTACCTGCTGTAATTGACAACACACGACTTCAAAATTAATAATAAAGTCGTTAAACATGAAGGAACGGTACGGTGCATTACGCACGAACGGTGGCCTAGCACCAATCACGTAGCTAACTAACCGTTAGGCAGAATTGAATGCAAAAATTGAGGTTACTAAGATATGACAATAACAGAGCATTTCATTCTTCTTTTTCTTTCAATTAACAACATCCTGGGCTCTCTAGATAGAGCTGTCAGAAGTCTATCACCGCGGGACGCGATGCAAATTTCTCGTTTGATTTCGTCGCGTTACACGGTCCAGTTTTATAACGACCGTTACATAGGCGCTCTCCTGGGGTCTAATTAAGTGTCAAAGTTCACGTGGACCGTTTCCTTAAAAACCTGGGAACTATGGCAAAATATAAAGCGGGGGAGGTGTCTTGAAATAGTTTACAGTGTTAGGTTCTTTTTAGTTTTTTTTTGTTGATTTACGAGGAGGTCGGTTAGACCGTAAATTAGGGTGAAAGAAGTTGAGAATGTGACGTTTACCTTCTTGCTCCCACAGTTAAATCTCCTGAGTTTCCCCTCTCTCTTGGATTTAAAGTGTATAAAACGCTTCATATTTCACGCCGTGGTGTTTAAATATTCTATGGTGGGTGGGGTGGGGTGAATTAATTCTTCTTTAATATGATCGGAATTTAATTATAACCAAGGAAACAACTTATTGTTAATTAAGGATAAAAGAAGTAACGTTACCTATTGTGCTTTCGGTAAAACAATTTAATTAAAAATTACAACAGTAATAAAACGTTTTGAAAAAACTTTCTACATCGGTGTTTGATGACGAAAAATAATCCGATTGTAAATTCAAACCTTGCTTTTAAAAACAAACATTTTAAGTTTTACCAACTTAAAACGTTAAAAAAATTGCTTAATTTTTGAGACCTGATGATGCCGGTTTATGTACGTCGAAACAGCGAGTATTTCCACAAAACTACAAAAACTATAATAGTACAAACTCAAAAAAGTATTTATAACGTATTATTCTGCAATTAAAAAAAAACGAGCAAAGCATATTTTTAGGTTATTTTTAATATTTTGGTTTTTTGGCGCCCAATACAAGCGAAGTTAAATTTAAAAGGGAAGTAGAATACAAATTGTTTTAAAATTGTATTGTTAAATATTTATTGTCGTTCATTATAATAATATTAGTTTATTAATAATAATATTATTATATATAGTCTATGTACGTTTGATTGTAGAGAACGTCAAAAGAGGTAATTACGGGAAATTAATAAGAATTTTGTATTCAATTTAATATATCCACGAGTGTTTCTTATAATCCGCGAGACTAAGGGGGAACAAATATTCCCTCCACTACTCACTTGGAGCTCTTGTCAACCTTATTTGTACCCTCCGGTACTTTTAACAAGATCTCAACTTGATTTTCTCTCTAAAAACATCTTTATGGCGAGACATGAGTTGAATCCTTTTATTATAAAACAAGTCAAAACATGTTTTCTGGAAACAATGTGGGTTAATATTATTTATACATGAACATATTAAATGTAACAAGAGTATACTTTAAAAATCAGATTTTTTTTTTCAAGTATATACGTAGTATAGAGAAAGTTATGGGATGGATAAACAAAATTGCGATTTATCAGTTTTGAGGTTTTAAGCCCCAAAAAGTAATATCTGAAATTATGTCTGACTGTCTCTGTGCAGTGTTCTACAACATTAACTGGTGGAATGATTTTAATCAAATTTGGTTGCGGGCATATTTTAAACATATCTTGAGAAGTTTTTACACTTTTTTTGATAACTTAAATGGGAGTAGCCATAAGGTCAAAATGTCTGTTTCTTAAAACCAGTTCTAATATTTAAAAAAATTAAGGGAGGAGGGAAATGTCCATACGTAAAAATCAAACTGTAAAGATTACACTAGTGATTTCGTTCAAACTTTGATAATAGAAAATTTAACGATCCAAATATTAAAAAAAAAAAAAACAAGAAAGTTTTACAAAACGAAAATAAACCTTGACAAACGTCATTAAAAACTTGAATTTAAACTAATACTTAAGCTTAGGACAAATGTAAGGCAGAAATAAAGCAATCAGATTCTATTTAAATAAACGTTAATTTTGTTATTCCCAAAAATATTTGAAATGTAAGAAACCTTCTGTATCACCAAATCTTCCATATAAAATGTAAGACAGTCGTGGTTAGTGGTTTATATGGTTATGGAGCAGATCTTTATATTGATGCTGCAATAAAATTGAACAAGCAAGTCTAAAAAACACAAAAGTTACATTTCACACACACGAGATCTTGTATCCTCACACCAAAAGTCGTGTCTCGTCTGCCCATTGAACCGTGTAATTGTTAGCCGTACTTTTAGAAGAGACTGTACTATTTGAAAATAATATCTGGAGCTAAGGCAGTCATGAATTCCTAAGCTTTAATCTCCCGACCATTACGAAAGTCTGTGTGTGAGAGATGCCATGATAGACCGCATGAAATATGGTCTAGATGGGATAATTCCTCAAGGTACAGTCGTAATGATCAGCGAGGCGGTTAGGAGAAGAGGTTATCTAAAGTTTGTTGACCTTGGGATTTAATCAGTTTACTATATTTGTTTGTAGAGTAAGTTCTCAGCGAACTCTAGGAAACGTAGCCTTAACTAGTCTCTAAGTGGAATCATAATGAAAACAGTTAAAAGTCTACAACAAGTAAAAGTATATCTTTTAGCTAAATTGAGTTTTGATTGCTTTATTTAGAATGAAACATTACTTTCCACATCATTAGTCTAAAAATGAACTTATTAGTTTATAATAACAGTTTAGTAACATTAAATAAATAAATATGGGATGGTATACTTGATAGAATAAACAAAATTCTCACGAATAGTACGTTTAAGTATACAAGCGCGTTTCAACGACAAAGTCGCCATCTTCAGTGATGCACGAGCTGTAGTAACTAAACTATAACTGTTATAATTTAGTTATAGTTGGTATAGTTTAGTTATTGTAGACGTGCATTTCTGAAGATGGTGACTTTGTTGTTGAAACGCGTTTGAATAAATGAAGTAAATTTGATCGGTAATTTTTTTCTTTTTGCTTATTATTAAAATTCGTTTTGACCAGCAAACAGAAAAATATTTATTGTTAATTTTATGAATGCAAACAATGTATGCATGTTTCAAAATGGCGGCAGCTTAAAAAGTTATTTTGTCAACAATGCAAAACCGTCAGATTCAACAAACACTGACTAAAATATCAACAACAAAAATAAATACTCGAAGTACAAAGTGCACACATTAACTTTCTCACATCGCCTACAAAAGCAAACAATAACACTCGTAGCTATGTTAACTGTTAAATACTATGTTTAAGTTGGAAGAAGTTTATTTATTAGTCTATTTGTTCTGTGAAAACCTGACATCGGCTTTTTGACTCATCAGTACAACACTTTTATATTCTGATAACAGTCGTTTATTGATGTTTATAAATAACACCTACTTAAGTACTCGATAAGATTTTCAATTATAACTTTTTTTTTAACAAATCATCGTTCATCGACATTATAGCCTGATATATATTTATTATCAATACTTCATTTCGTGTAATTTGCCGGAGGATTACCTCTCACATCCTTTGAACTCGGATGAAAAATGAAAGCGTAAAAGGTTAATCCTTTTCTCCCTTCCCATTATGGAGAGAGTTCATTCACCATTTTATAAGCTTATGGGATTTATACTTAATAACAAGAATTTATAATATATACTTTATCAACCTTAAAGAAGTAAGTTATTTTCGTTGTACCGTTTTTTAAACTCACACATTCAATTCTTCTAAAACAAAACTAACTTGAAGATAATTTAATCATTATAAAAGAATGTTAGAAGATTTTCAAATGGGGCCGTTTCATTCGGCTGTGTTAAAAAAGAAATGATTTGAACTTTTTTGTCATATGTTAGTATTGAATTAGTAATACTCATTATTTAAACCCTTCTTATCATCGACAGGTTAAACAAAATTAATTTAAAAACCATTAAACTATTCCTAAATCATTAAAAAACAAAGATTTGTGTTGAAAGGAACCCATGTAAGAGTAAAAACATCAATGATTTCTTGACTTTTAATTGAATCTGTAGTAATTGTCTTTGAAGATTTAGATGAAAAGCTTCAATACGACACCAATTCACCCTCTATTTTAGAATAGGCACGAGCTTGGAATAACAATCAAAGAGTTCTGCATGGTTTAAGATGTATAAAAATTTTAATAAATTTACTTGATCATTTTGCCTTTCTTGTACCATCATTAAAATCTTTTATTTTAATACAAGTATATTTTAAGTAAGTAAGGCTAGACGTTAGGATAAATCATTCTATACCTTTCATGTACCATCATTAAAGCTTCTTTTAAGCAGTTCAAGTATAATTCAAGTAAGATAAGCAATAGGGTAAATTATTCTACATTTCTATACCATCATTAAAGTCTCTTGAAGTAATACAGTATTTCACGTTAAAGGTAAAAATATTTTACAAATATTTATACCTAATTTGGATTAAGTTGAAAAGATAATCATATATTCTCAAAATTTAATAGATATAGATAAATTTATAAGATTAAATAAAGAATCAAACAAATATACATAAGAAATACGTTGAAATAATTTAAACTTTTTTATTTTTCAGAGGTTCATAAGAGTTAAAACTAAAATTAAACCAACACATTGGTGTTTTTTAATATGTTACCAACTTTTCTTTATGATCACATACCTAGAAATACAATCCCACACTATTCTCTATCTCACTTCTACTTTAATCACGATGAGGTAATGACATTCTACGCAATACCGTCGATTCACGAAGATACTTGGAATACAAGTATTTAGAATTTATAGAGCGTTGAAAGAATCGTAACAATCTACAACCATAACACACGGAACGGCAAATCTATTTCTTACGTAACATAATTTGTTGCGGGTTCGGATCATCCGCAGAATGTAACGAATGGAAAGTCTACTGGAAGATCTATATTTGTCTTCTTTAATTTAAAAAAACAACTTCGAGTGAAAGTGAAGATGCAATCTTAGTCGAACCGAAACCTGTAAGTTTAATTATTTTTTAGTTTATCCAGGGTTTTTATGTTCTCCGCTTTGTTGTGTTATCTGTAATTAAGGCGGAACTTCTGTAACTATGACCAATGATTGGCTATTGAGCAATACTAGTTGCACTACAGTATGTTTTAAAATTTATTTTAAGTGGTATTATTACGTACTGAAAATAAAATGAAACTTTTATCATTAAAGTTACACTTGAACAAGGTAAAAACTATTCTCGAATGGTCTGATTGTGATATTACAGTGGGTAGCGGTTTTTATTGAAATTACGAAAATTCATAAAATGTAAATAAATTAATCAAGTAGACAGAGAAAAGTTGCGTAAAAATTACCCTAAATGAGCTTTTCTTACCATTAAAATGTTTGTTCAGATTTGGTAATATTTAAAATATATTTTCCTTTTTCTTCATAAAATTTAGAAAAAAATTACGGTGTTCACCCAGGATTGTAGGTTAATGTAAGGAACTTTAATTGTTAACGAATTCTGGTTGAAAAGCTAGAATTAAGGTGACGGAAACTTGATTTTTAATAATTCCATTTATCAATCCAGTCCACTATATAGGGTAGAATAGAAATTAGCCTATATATATTGTTAAAGTTTATTTGTTTCCCTTGTTGTATAAAGGCAAAAACCCTCTCAGCCATTATTGTCTTTTAAAAAAAGAACATAAATTAAAAACCTCTAGACCTGGAATACTCTAATAACGTTAAGGGTCGGAAAAGCACAACAGTTGGTCAAGAGAGACTTGATAGGAAAGATGAAAGAGAGGGATCTAACCCAAGAGTACATGAAAAGGGTGTATTTCCAACTAGAGTCCTTCGACATCGTCGAAATAAATATATTTAAAGAAAAAATATTCTGACACAACTTTTTCTAATATTTTATTTTAGAATCAAAAGAAAACAACTATTTTCGTAATAAATTACACTTAACTAAATAGAATTTATTTTTTTTAAATAACAATATGTTACAATTCATTACACTTTTATCTACTTAATAATAATTGATAATAGAATAAAGAAAAGAAATTAAAATTAATAAACGAAAGGGATAAAAAATAATTTGTTTTTTAAACTCAGTCACAAAAGTTTGATTACGGACTTGATACCTGTATTATATAAATTTAAAACGAATACGACAAATATCTTTTTAATATTTATTTGTCAGAAAAAATATAATAATTAATCATTTAGTAAATAGTTTAAATTATACGTTTGTAATTACAGGATAGAATCCTGTTTAATGAAGTTAAAACAGTCTTTAATTAAGCAAAGCTTTTTGCCCTTTCTATTATTTACAATCTAATAACCTAACGACATTAAAACACAAGATAAAGTGAAGAAGTACGCTAAGATTTGCATGTTTAGAAATGGAAACATTTTATGATCATAATGAAGGATGGAATTAAATTTCCGTGATTATTCTCGCATTGCAAACTGTAACTAAATTCATTTGAAACTATGTTCTTGTTATCAAGATGGGGAGAAGGATGAGTTAAGGCTAAGGGATTACGGTGTCGAGTCATTCCTAAATCCTTATTCCCTTTTTATTATCTTACAAAGCTTCATCCTGCATTATATGAAATGCTATACTTTTTAAATTGGATGTAGGGTTAAATTTCTAGAACAAAATGAAATGTTTTATAGGTTATTAATGTAACTAAAGATGACTGAAATAGGTGTTGACGTCCAATTTAGATGTAGGGGAAAAGACTACTTTAGCGGTGATATTTTTAAGACAAACTGAAATAAAGAGAAACAAATTTAAATAATTTTTCGTATTCAGAAATACTGCAAAAGGTAACGTAAACAAAATATAAACGGTGCAAAAAAATTGCAAACTTTCTCATTCTTAAAACCAAATACAAATCCTAAAACTATTCGTCGCCAAAAATGTTGGTTCGGTGGTTGTCAGTCAAAGAGTAAAATGAAAAATGGGCGCTTTCTAAAAAGAAAAACAGGGCCTAACTTTGTTTCGCATGAGCCATAAATGCGTCGATAATGTAAATCCTATTAGATTAAAATCAATCTTTTAATGGGGCCGATAAACTGTTTTTGTTTTCCAATCGGTTGCGCCGATTTCGAAAAATTACAACTTTTATAACAGCCACATGCTGACTAACGATGAATTTCATATACATTCAACAATAGTTGCCAGTTTAAAAAATAAAATTCTACTTTCAACAACCTTCTCCAAGAAACCTATTACGAAATAGTTAGAGAGAAGAAGCTCTGTGAAGAGGCTAGAACTAGAACAAGAATGAAAGTATCAGCTTTGCACGACCTGATCAACAGACAAGTAAATGTTACGAAGCAAGTTCACGAAGGATTACGTTCTTAAGACGAATTTATTGTAAGCTTTCGTAGCCTTCGAATTTGTTGTACAGGATTAAATCTCTAATTCATATTTTAAGACCTAAAAATGTTACGGTAAATCTTAAGTAAAGTTTAAACCTCAGTAAAGCTAAAGCTTAAAACACTTAACAGATTATATCAAGTGGTGCTTTACTTTTAGCTTTAGAGCGTGCGATTTATTGACAAAAACTTGGAGGAAGGACGTTTAATTTTCCATAAATTTAAAGTTTAAGGAATATTAGGCGACTTCCTATTTATTTATTTTATCCACTAAGACATAAAGGGCAAAGTAAATCTGTATATTACAAAGTCTCCACTCGCTTCGCTCGTGTCAGTCTCTGCCCTGACGTGTCGTGAACCACTAGCCACGCTCGTGTCGGTGACTAGGTTCTTTAAATTTTTAACTATAAGATGACATTTTTTTTGGGAGGTCAAAGTACGAACTTGCAATTTCGACAATACCTGCGCTATTTGTCATCGTAGAGAATAGTAGATTATTGTAATTTAGACTGTCCTGAATACAACGATTTCTTTATTTTGTTTCTAGAACAATTTCTAGCAAAATATGAATTTTAAAATAGTTTGCACGCAAATTCCAATTGTTGGTAAACAGCGGGCTCTATACTTACAAGTTGTTTTATTATATTTTATATTATTTTCAAGGATTCATGAAAATAATTCTGTTTCTTGTGTTGGCTAGGTTAGGTTAGTGTAGGTGGAGTTTTTCATTTATACATTTCTCAAATAAACAGCTTTTATCTTTAAATGCGTTTCCTGAAAAAAACAAATGTTCCTTTATCTCAGGAACCGTTAGAGATATTAACTTCAAATTTTTACTGAATTTGTACCTTATGAATATGTACTTACTTAACCAGGATAATGTACATGCTCTTATAAATGTTTTCGTGCAAAAATATTAAAGAAAAAAATTGATTAAAACAAAAAATTTAAAATACAAGAAAATGTAAGTATTTAATAAATCTTTTGGTTACACAGCTTTATAACAGTATGAAGTAAAACCACTGAAAATGTCAAGCCTGTATCTCATGTAATGTCTGAGAAAAAGGAACATAAAATTGATAAATATAACATGGCGAAGATAGGGGGTACGATGTCCCCTTAAGATGTTAAAAGTGAATAACAGACGAAATATGAATAAGCCACTATTTAAAATGGTCACTATTTTGAGATTTGTAATTAAATTTTTCTGAATTCCAATAAGGTTCCATATGAATACACTAGTAGTCCATTGTACCAAATATCTCCATTTTTTAATTATAGGGATTTATTGTAGACATCCACTATCAATACAATTCTGTCATTCACTTCAAAACAACACGTGTTAATAATATCCCTATTCCTATGTATTCTCCTGTTTGTTTTAATGTTAATAATATCCCTATTCCTATGTATTCTGCTGTTTGTTTTGGTGTTGATAATATCCCTATCCCAATGTATCCTCCTGTTTGTTTTAATGTTAATAATATCCCTATCCCTATGTATTCTCCTGTTTGTTTTAATGTTAATAATATCCCTATCCCTATGTATTCTCCTGTTTGTTTTGGTGTTAATAATATCCTTATCCCCTATGCATTCTCCTGTTTGTTTTGGTGTAAATAATAACCCTATCCCTATATATTCTCCTGTTAGTTTTGGTGTTAATAATATCCCTATCCCTATGTATTCTCCTGTTTGTTTTGGTATAAATAATATCCCTATCCCTATGTATTTTCTTGTTTGTTTTGGTGTTAATAATATCCCTATCCCTATGTATTCTCCTGTTTGTTTTGGTGTTAATAATATCCTTATCCCCTATGCATTCTCCTGTTTGTTTTGGTGTTAATAATATCCCTATCCCTATGTATTCTCCTGTTTGTTTTGGTGTTAATAATATCCCTATCCCTATGTATGCTCCTGTTTGTTTTGGTGTTAATAATATCCCTATCCCTATGTATTCTGTTTGTTTTGGTGTTAATAATATACCTATCCCCATGATTTCTCCCGTTTGTATTAGTATTTTATTCTTTCACAAGCAGTATTAACTTGCCATATAAGTAACTGATTACATTCTACTATTCTAACTTCAGTCATATTTTTATAACTGGTTTCAAATCTCTCTCCCTCGTGCAATTAAGGTAAAAAGCGTGATCAACTTACATATTCCCGTCACAAACGGAATAGATTGTTTTCTTTTTCAAATAGTTGACGATTATTTTTTTCAAAAAAAAAAAAGTTCTGTTTGTTAGTACATCTAAGTAAAAATATCTGGAATCAATCGTCAGCCATTAACCTATCATTGAACCTGCACCTGCAGGACAGCTTCAATGAAACAATGCGTATATATTAAAACAGTAGACATAGAGTACGGCTAGATGACGCCGGTCGACAATCCGGTTCAATCGATCAAGCCGGTTAAATCGCCAATCAGAGAATTTCATAGAAAATGTACCGTATAGTGAAATTCATGTTTTCAGTTAATTAAAACTGCGCTCGTGCGTTGATCTTAGTTGGCCTTCATTCCTACACCGGCGTACAAGTTTCCATTCTTATAGATAACTTCACTGAACTGCATTTAGTTAAAGGTATTTAGCATAAATTTTGTAGACAGAATTTCATTTAGGAGTTTGTAACAGAACTAAAAGTTGAATTTAAAGAAATGAATGCTGTACACACGTCGATTCAACAATTTTATTTGATTCATTTTATAAGACCGGGAGTAATTCAAGAAATGAGAATGTGGAAAACGTTAGTGCCAAATATTTATTTAGAGTGTTAATCTGAGAATAGGGATGTTTTATAATTTTTTTTTTATCTTTATCATTCAATTTACATACTAAACGCATTGCCCATCTCCATGGTATGGGATGAAGCTACGAAATTAGTGTTGCCATCTAACTCTCCACTTCATGTATAGCATCTTACACTAGCGCATTCTCTACCTAACCTATAAAACTAAACAGTTTAACCCGCATATTGAGCCTTATAATATCATATTTAATGAAACTTTTTCTTAGATATATTGGTTCTACCCGTGTATTTTTTATAAGAGTATTTTTTATTTTACGTATATAAAAATCGTTACCAAAAAGAATAACAGATGCGGCTTATTTTACAGTTTAAATGTGGGACATATTTTGTTTGCTGTGTCGAATTATAAGACTAGGTTTATCAGTAAAATAGAATATATCCTTTTTAAATTTCAGTTTCACCTTACTTACATTTTATAAAATAAATACAAGTATAGCAAATGCCACATCTTTTTGAGAATATTTTTGAGTTTACAATTTTCTCCGTCAAAATACAATTTTTTATTTAGAAATACATAAATTTTAAATCGGGCCTTGTAGTGTATAAACAACTCAAAGAAAAGATGAGTGAAAATCATGAAAATCGGCTTAACAGTTTATGTCTGTAGGGAAGTTAGATCCTTTAATTTTGTTCGAATTTGGTCCTAACATTTACGAGGTTTTTCGAATGTGAATTAAGAGCCCCAAGGTTATATACCAAGTTAAATGAAACAGTTATATTTTCCAGTCTTAAAAATTAAATGAAAATTACCAGTAAAGAGCTGGTAATCCTTAATTTTCGGAGCATTTAAGTGACACACAAAAGCTGAATTAAATTAAATTTTGCAAAAATCATTAGTGCATATTTAAAAAAAGCAAGTTTTCGGATACCGGAATTAAATTTTTTTTATAATAGTATTTTTTTAAAAAATTACAAAATATATATAAAATTCTTTCAAGCACAGAGATAATCCTTCCCTTAACACAGGAAATGGAAAGTGTTGTGACAACAGTCGTGAAGCCATAGGTGTGGTAAGACAATTTGTTAGGATTTCGTAACAACTAAAATCTACTTTTTGTGTCACATTCAGTGACAAATTACCATCTTCTATTTATATATTAGGGCGTGTTTGCGTGTGACTGTACATGTGTAAGAAAGAACATCACACATACTTTCGATTACTTGTCTGTGTTGTAAGGATTCAAAAGTCTGTCCAGCGTTCCACCAATTTCCAGGTATATATATCCGATTCGCTACGCTCTAACACTTTCACTGGCCCCTGAAACTCGCAGTCGATTAATTCATAAAAACTATCCACAGCGTAACTATTGTTACTTCATCGGAAGGTGTCGTTGAAATTGAAAATGTCTCAATATGGTTTGGTCACATATTGCTACAGGTATTTCCACGTAAAAAAATTGTCTCATATTTTTTTTTATCCGTAATTTTATTTACGGAATTAGGTAAGCTTGAATTGTTATTAAATTATTTATGCAAATAAAGTATACGGTGGACTTGCAACAATGAAAGTACTTGGTATTATAGTGGTAAACACGTATAAGACATTTGAAATAGTGTTGGTACTAACACAGTCTCTTGTGGCAATCCTACCTTACGAATTTATTCTGTGGATTGTTTTACGATATTTAATTTAAATGTGAAAGTGTAAATGGATTGTTTTGAATATAAATTTTTAATTTGTAACCGCTCATTGTTATGATTGAACTAAATAGCATTGGTCCTAATACAGACTCTTGTGGCATTCCTATTTCACGAATTTAATTCAAAGGCTTACGATATTCATTTTGAATGTAAATGGTACAGAACTAAATAGCATTGGTCCTAATACAGACTCTTGTGGCATTCCTATTTCACGAATTTATTTCGAAGGCTTGTTTTACGATATTTATTTTGAATGTAAATGGTATAGAACTAAATAGCATTGGTTCTAATAAAGACTCTTGTGGCAATCCTATTTCACGAATTTAATTCGAAGGCTTGATTTAAGATATTGATTGTAAATGATACAGAACTAAATAGCATTGGTCCTAATACAGACTCCTATGGGAATCCTATTTCGCGAATTTATTTCGAAGGCATGTTTTACGATATTAATTTTGAATGTAAATGTTACAGAACTAAATATCATTGGTCCTAATACAGACTCTTGTCGCATTCCTATTTCACGAATTTATTTCGAAGGAATGTTTTACGATATTAATTTTGAATGTAAATGGTACAGAACTAGCATTGATCCTAATATAGACTTTTGTGGGAATCCTATTTCACGAATTTAATTCGAAGGCTTGTTTTACGATATTAATTTTGAATGTAAATGGTACAGAACTAAATAGCATTGGTCCTAATACAGACTCTTGTGGCAATCCTATTTCACGAATTTATATCTAAGGATTGTTTTACGATATTAATTTTGAATGTAAACGGTAGAGAACTAAATAGCATTGGTCCTAATATAGACTCTTGTGGCAATCCTACTTCACGAATTTAATTCGAAGGTTTGTTTTAAGATATTGATTGTAAATGGTACAGAACTAAATAGCATTGGTCCTAATACAGACTTTTGTGGCAAACCTATTTCACGAATTTAATTCGAATGCTTTTTTAAAGATATTGATTGTAAATGGTACAGAACTGAATATTGATTGTTTTCAGTACAAATTTACACTTTTATAACGTAGTGGCTTATTTTTGTAGGTCTTGAAATTTAAACTGGATGGTTTGTTTTCAATAAAAATTTACGATTTGTAACATTGTGGACCATTATTCAAACTAAACGATTATATTAAACAAAAACGATTCATCGATAGAGCAATGAAAAATACCTTGGGCAACAAAATAAGCGTTCAACATCTGTAAGAGGCAATGCAATATATCAATAGGGTAATGATAGATGCAAACCAGTTCTGTGGGACGACACATTCATTATATCCGAGGAAATTACTTAATACGAGTGGCGCGTGTGGGCGATGAAAAAGAAATGAACTAATAAAACTAAAATTGTCTATAATTACGGGAATCCAGCAATATGTTTAATCAGGCGACTGCAGGTTGCTGTGAGGGACACGCTCTCATTTGCTTTGACCACTTGATCACAAGGCAATCCATCTTGTAATCTATTTACGTGTCACCTACGAGCTTGGATTATCTGGATTTACAAATTGTTTGTTTAACGAGGTAAAGTAGGAAATAATACTGTCGTCAAGAATCGAAATGATGTTCTCTTAGTTGAACTGAATATTAAATTAGAAGATGTATAATATCCAAACTATAAAAAGTCTATCCAAACTATCTCACACAAACATTGTTTTTACGAAATTAAAATAATCTTTGAATATAATTTCCCATAAATACCTTTATTAAAACAAACGTGTTCAACGACTATATTATAGTATTGATTGTAGCCCATGCATCACTGAAGATGGTGACATTGTCGTTGAAACGCGTTTGATTTAATAAACCTATTTGTATAAAATTTTGTTCAAGTTTATTTTTAAAACATCACACAAATCAACATCAGTATTTATTTATATTGTATACGTTATTACACAAAACGAATATTTACTATGGGTTCGATTATCTTAAAAACTGCGCAAGATATTTTGATAAAATTTTGGTGCAATGTGAAGATTTATAACCCAAATCAATTTGGAAAATAAATTACTCGGTTCGTGAGTAATTTGTAAAAAACAAAAAAACAAATCCGAAGGCTGTGGAAGTTAATTTACGATATTTTCTAAACTAATATTTCTTTTACTTGCAGTACGAAAATTTAAATAGTTTCACCTTTTGATAAAATCGTAATATACAAGTCAAATGACAGGTAAATTTTGATATATATACAGTGTTTTAAAAATTCAGATTTGCGTAATTTAAGGATGTTATTTAAGACATCAAAATAAAGAAAAACGATTCCTTCCGTAAACATATGTTTGAAAATGCTTCATTACCTGTATGACGCTGTTTTTTGAAAAATAATGAAATTATTAAGTGTCTGGTACGGAACAGGAGTATGGCCGACTCCTCCCAAATTGTAGAGTTTGATTTATTAGAGTGTAGTTTTATAATTTATTATTTCGGGCTGTTTCGGGAAACGGCTTTCCCGAGATGCTCGAGAAGGCCTATAAAATATGTTGGACCAGATAATTATTTGTATTTAAATGTGTGAGTTCCAAATAGACCTACAGCCTTTGAAGATCCATATTACAATTAGATTTGTGTGTAATTACTATTATAATTAAAAATAAATAAGTCCTACAAATTAATTTATTATAATTAACACATTAAGACTTGGTTATCTAGAGTGGTGTTGGGTCTGAAGGGATATGAGAATTAACACCTTTTTAGGTATTTATTAATTTGGCCCTAAGTAACCTTAATATTTAAATAACTTTAGAAGTTATAAAGATTTCAAGCCGAAATTTTGAAGTTTTACAAGTATACAAAAACTTTATTTTGTAAATTTTCAAAATTCCCTACTTTTTTTTAATTTTGTAAAGTTAAAGGCTTTGGGATATTCAATATTAAACATTTCATGGATTTGTAAGTATAGTGAATGTAGAATTTTTGGAAAATTAGAACGTTAGATGATGGTAAAAATAAAAGACTTTTCATGATCACGTCCAAAAAATCGAGAAGGATAGTTAAATACGATTCGAGATATAGCGACAGTTAAATATAGATTTCAACTCTTTGTTAAAGGTTCTCCGCTTAGTTAGTTCGCTCTGCACCAATAATTATAAGAACCTGCCTTTTGGTTGATAAGATACAACCACTATTCACAGTGTAAAACCGCATATGTTTCACAACCAAGTTTGTAATTTTTCAGTGGAAATAAATAGTGAGTATTACTAAGCAATGATTAGTCAAACCACAACGGATACGGTTTGACTATTAAAATACCTTGACTAGGACCATAATAGGCAAATCATAATCATTAAACACGTGTAATCAATTAGGCTATTACTTAATTACCAGGTGATTAATTAAGTTTGTATCCCGTCCTTTCTTTACCGGTTCCAAGCATTGTATTGTTCATGGATGCTACTTTCAAATATTCATGTGGGTTGTGAAAGCATCAGCTGTTTTGTATATTTGCTAAGGTTGTCATAGTATTTGATAAGGTGTTTTTGTGAAACGTATTAAAATGTTTGTCATACTTTCCTCTTCTAAACTGTCTTCATATTTACAATAGGTTAGGTTGGGTATCATTTTTGATCACTTCGATAGGTGATGGTCGAAAAGCGTTAATTTATTATTGACATATGTGAAAAAACGTCTCGCTAAGTAACAATTAGGGAGCTTAGGGAGGGGGGGGATTGTGCAGCGCTGGGTACTCATTCAAATACCAGAGGTCCCATCGTCCTCAAAAAACTTTTGGCGTTCAAAATTACGTCACTTTCATTAGATACGAAGAGAAATGGGTAAATTAATCTTTGTTTCGTGTTAAATAGATCTAAAGAAATGTTACAACTGATCGGCTTAATTTAAAACTAACTAAGCCAAGAAATACTGTTTCTGAAATGTGAGAATTTTTCGAAACTTTTTATATAGAAAATTCCAATTTTGATACAGCAAAAGTTACTTGATTCTTTTTTGCAAAATTTTATTTGTTAACTATATTTTTTAATAGAACTACGATAATTTCATATACAATACTATTTTTTGTAGAACTTCACTGTGAAGAAAAGAAGAAGGGTTGTTAAGAACCACTAAATAACGAAATATTAAAATGCATGTAGGCTATTTGGTTACACTGTCTCTCATCACTCAATAACATTATGTTTGTTTTATAGTTTCGTTTATAGGTGTGTGAAAATATTTACGTGCTGTACATTTATTTTTGTACAATTACTGAGGTATCTCATAGATAATAAGAACAGGTCGTGAGAAAAAGTATATCTCCCACTTTTGTGAATGAGCAGCGAAATTTTCAGCTTTTACTCTCAATGAGAAAAGAAGAAATTAACAATAGAACAGAACAAAATTTGTAACATTAATGTACAAACATACAAAGCATCTCGCATAACAAAACGAATGCAAATAAACTGAATTCAAAACAAATACAAACATCGTTTCAATAAGCCAAAGTGGTCCTTTTTATGTAAATAGAAAAAAGTATGAAAACGTATTTCCATTTCAAATTACGCCTACTTGTAGATACAATAATAACGATTCAATTAATAATGGTGGCAGACATGCATGTGTTGGGAAGAAGTACTATGACAAAGGTAGAAACAAAACTGGTTAGGTTAGGTCGGTACTCGGTATGCATACTGAGAGAAGCAAGCTGGTTTCATTGAGAAATTGGAGTAATTGAATCAATACAAAATAGAAAAAACAAGTTGTAGACGCCAGGAAAGGAAAAACCACGGGGGATAGGGATAATAATCATTAATGTGAAAGAAATTGGTTAGTGATACGTCTTGCAAAGTAAATAGTTGTTGTGACATTCCGGTTATTTACGTGAAGATATTCTATTAACTTTCTTACAAAAAACATTATTGAAGTTTCCCCTAAAATCTCTACAAGAGAGGCTCACTTGTAGTGTGTACGGACGTAGCATTCCCGAGAGAACCTAGCTGGATATACACCTTTTCGTCAAGTCTTAGGTTTGATCAATTAATTGTTCTCTCCCGATCCTGACGCTTTTAAAGTATTTACGGGCTAGGTTAAGTTAGGTTAGGTAAGGCCATGATTTGATTCCTGATATACTTGTAAAACGTATAATAAAATAATTTATATACAAAATTTCGGCTCGTATTATTTCGGCTCTAAAGTTATGTTTATTTTGTTCTTTTTCCTTTTTTTATAAGGGGATGATAATTAAAAGGTTTTTTTCCTTAATCAAGACGGAAAAAAAATTAAATAATAAAAAAATAAAACTACAAAATTGTATTACTGATTTTTATTTTGCAGTTGTATTTCTTAAATAGGTTGGATTGCCCCATATAATTTTTTTTTAATATTTTCTAAAACATTCAATTAAATTGTTTTGCCAGTTATTCTTGAACCTAATTTTCACGCAGTTAAATTTGAAATACTTGTCTTCACGTTTACGTAAATTTGTTTAAAATCGGCCGATTTTGAGGAATTAGGTCTTTTAATAACATTTACGAATCGATATTTCCCCGTTTTTTGGATTTTGAAAAATTGATAACCAGTTTTTGTTTGCGTCCTTGGATACTACATTATAGTGAAATTTGATCAAAATTGATACTGCTGATTTTGAGAAAATCGTTTTTAATTCCACCTTATTTCAACTAGCCTACTCCCATATTCAGATATCGAAGAAAAAAACCCTCACCCCTTAAGTAATTTCAAGAGAAATCTAATCCGTTGCATATGTGACTACATTTTAAAAACATCCCCTTGATATAATGTATCACAATAATATTTCATCCTTTCTATTGTCGTTTTCAATCCTTAAGCGGTTTATTTAAGTATACATACACTATGTCCGTCATTGCAATTCGTTGTGTTTCTCACTACAGCTGTTGCGCCCATCGATGGAGCATCATCAGTTGAAAAATCACTTATGTAATTTTCATCTGATGATGCCGCATTGATCGGCGAAACAGTTATAGCGAGAAACACAACGAAAGATTTACAAAGACGGACATAAGATACGCGTATAAAAGTATAGTAAACAATTAGGAGGCAAACTGAAAAATGTTAAAACGTTAATGTAACTTAATTATTACTTAACACCAACTTTATATCAAATTGAAAGTGATTTAGTCCCTCAAACCATGTGTTCAGATAATGCTTGACGCAGACGGATTGGCAGATTTACAATACTCCAAAAATGGTCTAAATGCATTCCTAGGTGCTAAAAATTAAAATACTATCTAAAACTCACCATCTCGATTACTTTCCTTCTTAAGTAATATTTAAAATTAAATTGTGTATAATTTTTCTTACTCACCCAACCCAAAACCAAATAAAAATCATCCGAAAATGGTTGCCAAAAAAAAACATTTCGGTAAAAACGAGTCACTTTATGCGATGTTACGGTTTGTTGTTTGCAGTTGCATAAACTGTATTGTTTTGTTTACTTTACGTACAGATTCGAGGCCCTCCAAGGCCAAGATAATGACACGAGCGAAGCGAGTGGAAACTCTTTAAATATATAAACATCTACGAGGTTCTGAAAACCTTTGTAATAACTGTTAAGACCCCTTGATCTACCAAACAATTTAACATGTCCTACAAGATCCAAGAGGAGCAACTTTTAGGCAATGCTTTTTATAAGATATACTTGCATTATATTTTATGATAGGGCTGGGTAAGTACCATGATAGCGCCCAACGGTTTGTTTTAATGATGGTAATTGGAAAGGCAATATGGTTCCAAAAACAATCTAGTTATTCATTTTCAGCTTGAACTGTATATTCTCCAGAGTTAATATGTTTTCCAAAATATATTTATAATATTATTATTTCCCCCCCCCGCCATCTTTAAATAGTCTATAAGACTTATATAAGCAGTAAATACAACACATATGTGCAGAGTGTTGCCACATATTTTCTAAACAGTCTAATGCGATTAGTGATTTAATCCCTTAGTACTTTACGAGACTTGCCAGCCAGTCAACAGTATTGTGTGGTGAGACAAAAACAGAAATGTTGTAATATCTTTGTTTACTCAGGTCTTATCTCATGTTTCTATGTGTTTACTGTAATTATACAAGTTGATAAAGTATATTTAGTAAAGGATGGGCCACACAAATAACAGATTGTATTATTGAATACATTTTCAAAAAAGGAATCAAAACTTATCAGTACTGAGAAAAGTTTTTATTTTTCGTTTTGGTCCTGTGATCGTCATCAGTTTAAAAATATTTGATACTCAATTCCTGTTCATATTTTGGATTGTTTTATCGCTAAATTATTTCTCGTCTATATATTTTTTTTATATATAGACAGGGTGTTTTTTTGTATACAGGTGTTCAAAAATTACGTGTTCTAACTTTGGGAAATGATTTATAGGATCAAAGTAAAGAAAAAGGTTCGAATTAGGATATGTCCGAAACAGCTTCGATATTTCGTGTTTAGTCGGCCATGATAACTAATAGAATCATTAAGATTTGGAGTCAAAAATCGGTACAAACATTTTGTATGCTACGTTTACCAGTGTACCAATAAACATAACTTACCTAAATCAATTTTTATACCATATCTCAAGTCTACACAACCACTTCAATCTTTAAAACAAACAACTTAAAATTAATTAAACTTTTAGCTCTAAACACCAATAAATTTAAGTATTCATTTCGTCAGCTAATAACTTGTTACATTAATTAACAAAATTGATTTTAATTATAAATTTTAACGTTATAATTTAGTTGATGTAAGTCCTGGAGATTTACATTTTTAATTAAATTTTTGTCTTCCAGATAAAATGTTTTAATTTGATTTTTAAACTCGTAGGCCTAAATTAAGATGCATTTACAACACAATTACCATTCATTTATTCTTTTATTATGTTTTATCTAACTATATTATAAATACATTGTTTAATTTTGTTTCATTGTTTAATTATGAATTAAACAAGAAAGGTTTAAACAAACTTATTTGATTTAGTACTTTTTCTTTAAATAGAATCTCTCCCTTAAAAAATTGTAAAATTCAACTAGATTTTTATTATCAAATGTTTCGATTATACTTTTAAAATACAATCTTGTTGAGCACTGTGGTGAAATTCACAATAATAATTCGAATTTGCCCCTGATAACATTCGAAATGTACATCAGGGCATTAAGTGGAAATAATTAATAAAGAACAATTAACCAGAATAATTGTGTTTTATTAAGTTTCTAGTGATTGTGGTTAGGGGCAAATTCGAATTATTATTATACTTTTAAAGATTAATTTATTTAGCAATAAGTTTGTTATTTGCTATTTCAAATAGGATCTACTAATCTAGTATCATCGGATGCAGATTTTTAAACAAATATGGCTTCTTGTATGAACTTAAAGAGACAAAAACTAATAAAACAGCCGCCATTTTGAAACTTATCAACCATTTTTTGAAAGATGAAGTTTCATCAACCTGTTTTTAGGCGATGTTTATCGAAGAAATTTTTACTTTTAAACAACAAGGTGAAAAAAGTAAAAGAAAAAAATGTATGTAAATGAAGACGTTTAAAGGAGTAATAAAAACGACGCAAAATACAAATTTTTAATTATTACTTACTTTTAACTCATCGCACAACCTTATACCTATATAACATCGTCGACCAATGACTACCCTTGTATAATCAAAACCATTTAGTTACTTTGTGTAGACAGGGTTTTTCTGACGTAAATTAATTTAATTGTAAAAGGAATGCCAGAGAGCTACCGTAACCACGCCCCTCACCTCGGCTTCTGTATCCTCTTACCCGAGACTAAATGACAAACCAGCTTAACATATGATTTATAACGTCTGTCCGCATTACCGTACAAAATTAGCTTTATGATCGGATTTAACATTGATCACTTTTCTGGCAAGTCGTAAAATTTTAACACCTGAACTATCTGACTTGTCCTTTGATTTATAACTCGGGCTTTACGACCTCACACAAATTATGACTTTTTTGGGCAGGTATCGATTTAATATTGTAATAAAAGTAACATTGTACGTAAGTTGTAAAGTGTTTTTCGATTAGCTTCGGGTTTTAAGGTCGACGAACGTCAGGTTACTTGTTAGAAATTAATTGCATTTGATTAATTGTGATAGAGACAGGATTTTAAAAGCAAACTTTAAATGGTGTTGGTTTTGTCCTTTAATTTTCTAGTAACGGTTGAAAATATTTTTAATTTATTCGTTTAAGAATTCGAAGAAAACTATGGTAATAACAAAAATCATATCATTGGGGGAGAGGGGGGGGGTATTTCAACACTAATAGCAATATTAAGAAAACAGCATCGCAGCTCAAATTTAAGTTCAACTTACTAGATGAGGATACAGTGTCGTTTCAGTTATTTTCCTGATAGAATACATTTTTCTTTTTACACCTGTTGTGTTTATTTGAAGCTTTGTTTTAGTACGATGTTTATTTAGCTTAGTCTCATTGCGTTAAATATACACTGCCAACTAAACGTGAAATGGAGTATAGTGTGACATGCTCTAAATACTTCTAAACGTAACGCGGAATATGAATGATGGAGAAAGTGGTAGTCAAGTTATTTTATAATTGTTGGCGTGTTAATTACCCTAGTTGCCAAGCTTGTAACATCTAATTTGAAAGATTATTTATAGGTATACAATTAGCTGAGATTATCAAATAAACGTTTATTGAAAAGTTTTTTTCGTTACACATCCTTAACAAGTACTACATGAAAAAAAAGGTGTACATCCCGCTAGGTACCTCGGGATTGCCAAGCCTCTACTCACTATAGTTGGCTTCTGGAGGGCTTAATCATTGAATATTCATCTTGAACAAATAAAGAGTTTATTGTAGAATAATGTTTTTTTTTTTTGGCAAAATAAATGTCGTAGGGTAGTACACATGTTGAATTCAGTGTATTGGGAAAAACTTTGTAACTTTTTTCTTAAATTTAAGAAGAGCGAACTCAATTAATTTGTACAACAAGATATAAAACTCTTCTTAAGAAAGAGAAAAGTTAAATGGTGCATAAGATAAAAGAGAAGGATCTAACCCAAGATACATGAAAAAAGGTGTAGATTCAGCTAGATTTCCTCGGAATTGCTAAACCCCTACTCACTATCTAGATATAAAACCAGAAGTGGGAAGAGAGAAGGAAAAAAGAAGAAGAGGAAAAAAAATAACCTGAATTGTAAAAAAATACGTTACGTAGTATAGACATTAAAAACACATTTTATTTTTATTACAGAATTTGTAAACAAACCTAGCCAACCGTTTTTTTGTTCCTATAACCAATTAAACATTATTAAGTATAAATAAGTATATTTAATTTGCCAAAAAGTGTCGTTAAAATAGCTTTAGACTTGAGCAGAATAGAAATATTTCAAATAAGTTACAACATCGCCCGCGGTGTAATAAAACTGACGAAACATCGTGGTGAACGGTTTTTATGACAAGATATCATCAACAAATACCGCTCGAGCATTAAAAAAGTGTCATTAAATAAGGAATGGACGACCCGGAACTCTGGGAGATAAGGGACAGGATTTTAGTTATATTTGTCCCACAATGTATCATAGAACTGCTAGCGATTCAACTGTAACTATAGTACGACCACAATAATTGTGGGATTTAACTTTTGATAAAACATGACCACGTTCACTGTAGTTGTTTTACAAACAAAATGTAAACTTACAAACAAGCGGGTGGACTATCTCGGTTTGTACGTTCTGTATTGTTGAGGTTGAACAGGAAGAATAAATTATATCGATCCCTAATTATGCAATAACATCGCGTTCGCGGTTTTGATAACACTTTAGTGAAATGTGTAGTTTTACAACCTAAATCAAGAATATTTTGTGGGTAATTTGGTCAGGGCTCATTTCGTTATAGTCAAAATGACTCAAGGAATGTGATTTTTTTTTACTTACAATTTGGTATAAGTTCTACAATTTTACATTTCAGGTCGTTTGATTCATTAGTACAGGGTGTTTCAAAACATCGTTGAAAAATAATCAATCCATTACTTTACTCATTACAAAATGGCGGATATTTAAACTTTTTAAAGTTGAAAATCTCAAAAATTGTCAATTTTACAAGACAAATACGATCCTTTTGCAAAATGTATTTTATTTTTTCTATAGCTTATAAGATCTGAAATATCGACAAAAACTGATAACATTAATTCTAGGCAATTGTCTAGAACACCCAAGATAGCCTTGAACCAAAATTATTGTTTGAATTTTGCAAATTTTATCTCTAAATCTTTCTGTAGCTTGGAGGACAACTGGGTTATCGACACACCCAATAATAATTTATAACTAATAACTCCGGTTTTTTATTTGTAAATATTTTGTAAAATTTACGATTTGTGAGATATTCGACGTTAAAAAGTTTAAATAGCCGCCATTTTGAAATGTGTAAAGGAAATTGGTGTATTATTTTACTCAAATTGGGTCTTTGTAAAAGTAAGTGGTATAAAAAATTTTAACTCCCATATTATTTGTCGTTAAAAAGATATAAATATTTTACAACACAAAATGGCAACTCTATTAAGAAAACTGCAATTAATTGCTTTTTAAAATTTTTCGTAGGTTTTGATGTGAAGACAAGCTCCTACAGTTTTGGAAACACCCTGCATATAGAAATTGTTGTAGCCGATTTTGAGAAAATCGGAATTTTCATTTTACCTGGCGTAAAAAATTTTGAGTTATAGGGGGGAAAACACTCATCGGGATGTGATTAAAATATTTTAAAATATCAAATTTATTAAAACAGGACCACTCGTTTATTCCAAAAACCATTACTATTCAACAGATCTTACAAAAATATCTGAATATTCCCTACCACAAAAATTATTTACGTACACAAAAATATACTTTTCAAGTTAAAAGGAATTGGATGGGACAACCCTACTTTTATAGAAACACTTACCTAATTAGGCCTGGTAGACAACTTCCTTTGTCACCTCCACAATACATATCAAAAAGTAATTGACGTACGCTTTTTTATGGCAACATGGCCAGAAATCAGATTTCTAAATAAAGGAATATTGTTCATGTCACAGATAAACTTTATTTGACAGTTCCAGGTATTTTAATCTCTCATCAAGCAGACAAGGTAAGCCTGGTTAGCAACAATATAACAGACTACAAAATCCTCTTTGTGGTAAATACTAAAAAAAAAACTCTTTGTTCTTTCCTCCATAAATCAACTAACCAGGAAAGAAGAATTTATTTTTGTTCGGCGTCCAGGAAGAACTTAGAATATAACACTGCCTGTCTACTTCAGAACAAACGCTAGACTTGAGTTCCGGAAGCCTTTAACCGCCGACTCTTGTCTGTGCTTTGAGTTAGAGTAGTTTGTACTTGTTTATTTATTATATTTTAATGAAGTTTTACTGAGACAAATGATGTAGTTAAAAGAGAAATAAACTTTCTCAAAAGCTCGTCTAAATATCAAATATTACTTAATTCCAAAATTAGAATCTGAATTGATGGATATATTTATTTTTGTACGTCAAATCAAATCGTTACTACAGCAGCTGTGATCTAACTACTTGTGTTTATTGACATGTACTATAAACAAGTTATAAATGATTTTAATATTTTATAAAATTCGTGATAATTTTTTAAACTATTTAATGTGATATATTTTAATAGCAATATTTTAATATGTATAACCTGATAATGTCATAAGTTATGACGAAACGTACGTAGCTTCTTTAGTAGGCTAAGTATTGACTTGATTTTACATACAAAATAAATACATATATCAAATATACAAAATTTATACCTCAAATCAATTTGAGAAAATGTAAGTAAATGAAAAATAGTAATTCGGAAAATTCGGAATTTTTTTCGGCGGTTAGGGTCTCTTTAGAATTAAAACTTTTTTTCCAAATTACTCAAGAACGTTTATTTAACGTTTAAGACATTGATTTCTGTAACAATTCTCACATTTTGACCAACAATTGATCAAAATAGCTCTCGTGGTTGTGAGATATTCTAACTTTCTCGACGATCAACACGGTTTCAGAACCATTATACTTTTGTGAATATTTTGTAAGGGACGTTAGATGTTACAAATTAGAAAAATTTCATGAAAACAATTTATGACGATTTTAAGAAAATAGATGATTTGGTTTTATGACACCTACTGAAAAATTATGAATTGTCAAACAAATGATGAAACGTATTAGTTATTGTCAAATGCTTACATACCAAATTTCTTCAAAATCAGTCCATCCGTTTTAGAAAAATTTCATCAAAACAATTTATGACGATTTTAAGAAAATAGATGATTTGGTTTTATGACACCTACTGAAAAATTATGAATTGTCAAACAAATGATGAAACGTCTTAGTTATTGTCAAATGCTTACATACCAAATTTCTTCAAAATCAGTCCATCTGTTTAGATTATAGAGCACCACTCAAGACTGCGAGATATTGTTTAAAAAAAAAACACGTTAATCTGCTCAAATGTGGAGTTTTAAAAATAAAAAAATATCAAAATAAACCACCACTTGCAAAATTAAACATTGTTTTATACAATCATCAGAGTAAAAGTCAGTCCGTATTTTGAAACAAACTGGTAAAAAAAAAAAGATAAAAAGTAATTAACATGAACTCTCGTAACTGACAGTAATTCGGTTGCTTAGTAGAATTAATTTAAATTTGGACTAATTTTCACATCAAGGCTCATCTACAGTTGCCAAATTATGCAAATTTATTATCATCAACATTCCTAAACATATTTTACTCGCTAAGTATACACTAAAACGGAAATTTCATTACGTTTCAAAAGAAAAGTGAGCCCGCCATTATCAACTGTGAAATATCTAGAACTCAAATTACATGTTTTGAAAACGGAAAAAGCCATTATTCTTGTTGAAAGTCGCGAGTGTACATTCAAACAAGATGGTAACGATCTTTCTGTAGGACGAGACTAAAACTATCACAAGTTGGACAAACTTACACATTGTATACACAAACTAGTTGTACATCTAACAGATAGTTGGTTTAACTATTGATATGTTTAGTATAGAATAAATTGAGATAGGTCAAACAAATTGATAATATCCAAGAGTTTTTCGTGAAAATATCCCATATACTGGTATACACTCTGACCCGGAAAAGTCAGTTTTTGAAATGGCGCCAGTTTGTCTACTGCATAAACAGGTAAACCAATTGTTATGAAATTTAGTACGAAGGCGTATTTTGATCATATCTCTTGCGTTTATTTCGTCTCAATATTTGTGGATAGCTATCATTATACTTATCTGATTCTCTCAACATTGGTTTGAACAATTTTGATCAAATTTATCCACTTCCAGACCCACAAAATGTATTGATCGCTTCATAAAAACCCCGGTTCTCGAGTTATCCCAGCTATCTAATACCCGTCTTCACAAAAATGAAGGTTCTCCAATTAGCCCAGCTCTCTAATGACCCGTTTTTACAAAAATTCCAATTCTCGATTTATCTCAGCTCTCTAATGTCCCATCTTCACAAAAATCCCGGTTCAGAATTATCCCAGTTCTCTAGGGCAAGAAAACAGATTTTATAAAATTTAGTTTTAGGGCATATTTTCGCCAGATCTTAAAATTTTTGTTTCGATTTTCCTAAACCAGAAATTCCAATTTTCACAAAATTGGCAGAAATGATTTTCGATTAAATTTGGCTTAAAGTAAATAAAAACTAAAGTCAACAAAAAAGGCGGTTTGTGAGTTATCAGTAAAAAAAAATCAGCAATTGGATTGTTATAAAAACCGTAATGTCTCAAAACCGGCTGAACAGATTTCGTTTAAATTTGTATGAAACTCGAAGATTAATTATTGAAATACATGAGCAAAAGACAATAATGGTTCAGGAATTATTGACCAAAAAAGAAACCTCGATAGCTTTCATAAAAAAATCGATTTTAATAATCAAAAAAACTTTTGATGAGTTTATGGCAGACGCTTAGGCTCTACTTAAATATATAAATATTTTAATAATCACAAAAAGCTGAGGTTGCGGCCTTGTCGTTGAAACGCGTTTGTATAAAATTACTATTTGTGAAAACTTGTGTTAGGTTTTATTCAAACATATTTTCAAAAATCAAAAGTTGTATATTTACCAATTTATCTCTCATAAAATTTTTTTTAAAAGTTGAGAAAAACTTAGTAACAAAAAGACATACACTTCTTTTACTGCTTTCTCCCGTACAAATAATAGTCTACAGTGAGGGACAACTGTTTTTGAGGACGTGTATGTGAGAAAGTTAGTGCATTATTATTTATAAAAGCCTGATGTTTTAGTGTATTGAGCTTCTCGGATACAATGGTAACTTACATTATAATGTATGTAAATCATTCGATAGTAATTGCGACACCTCTTATCTTTCTTTAACACGGAGGAATAATAAATATTCTAAAGCACATGCTTTAAAGTTTGTTAAATGTGATACAACCCCCTCTTTGATCGGAATTGCTTATTCATACAACACGCCATTAATTATTTCCAGCTGTGGGGTGAAGGGGGGACTCCCTTCATGATTTAAAAATTAATACATTCAGTCTAAACTTTTAAGTCGTTAGTATCGAGTAAAAACAATACTCGAGTAAATTGAAAATATCTTTGTCTAAATACGTGTTTAGTATGGGGAAAGTTATGTAGGTTAAGCAATTTTTCGGAGAAATAATCGTTCTGAGAGGTTTTTTGACCTTGAAAAAAAGAGTTTAGAATATTAGTGTCAGCTTTTGCGAGTGAGATCCTCAAATGATTTTGATGAAATTATATATGTAGCATATTTTTATTATAACTCGAGACTTTTTTTCAATACTTTAATAACTCAAAATTTTCGGCTAGTGATATAAGAAAGGAATTATGAAAGTGTTTCATAATTTCAAACGATTTCGACAAAATTATTTAAAAAATTGTTTTAAACTAATGAAGATGAGGAGTAGGTAACAGAGAAAATACCCTCAAACGGGCTTAAATTCGCGAAAGATTTGCCCAATTCTAATTGGATATACACATTGACAATACCGACGAGGTCAAGCTGACTCTACAAATTAGTCAAGCTGGGTTAAAATTTTTGGTGTGGAAGTGAACTATCCCCATGCTCAATGGTTTCTGGACGATGATTGTGCAATCACGATGCACCTAGCTGGATGTACACTTTGGCAATCTAGGAGCCCTAGCTGGATATAGGCCTACACATTGAAATCCTGTTGGTACACTAGCTGGATGTACACGTTGACAATCACGATGCCCCTAGCTGGATGTACACTTTGGCAATACAGGAGCCCTAGCTGGATATAGGCCTACACATTGAAATCCTGTTGGTACACTAGCTGGATGTACACGTTGACAATCCCAACGACCTAGCTGGATGTACACTTTGGCAATACAGGAGCCCTAGCTGGATATAGGCCTACACATTGAAATCCTGTTGGTACACTAGCTGGATGTACACGTTGACAATCCCAACGACCTAGCTGGATGTACATTTTGGCAATCCAGGAGCCCTAGCTGGATATAGGCCTACACATTGAAATCCTGTTGGTACACTAGCTGGATGTACACGTTGACAATCCCAACAACCTAGCTGGATGTACACGTTGACAATCCCAACGACCTAGCTGGATGTACATTTTGGCAATCCAGGAGCCCTAGCTGGATATAGGCCTACACATTGAAATCCTGTTGGTACACTAGCTGGATGTACACGTTGACAATCACGATGCCCCTAGCTGGATGTACACTTTGGCAATACAGGAGCCCTAGCTGGATATAGGCCTACACATTGAAATCCTGTTGGTACACTAGCTGGATGTACACGTTGACAATCCCAACGACCTAGCTGGATGTACATTTTGGCAATCCAGGAGCCCTAGCTGGATATAGGCCTACACATTGAAATCCTGTTGGTACACTAGCTGGATGTACACGTTGACAATCCCAACGACCTAGCTGGATGTACATTTTGGCAATCCAGGAGCCCTAGCTGGATATAGGCCTACACATTGAAATCCTGTTGGTACACTAGCTGGATGTACACGTTGACAATCCCAACGACCTAGCTGGATGTACATTTTGGCAATCCAGGAGCCCTAGCTGGATATAGGCCTACACATTGAAATCCTGTTGGTACACTAGCTGGATGTACACGTTGACAATCCCAACAACCTAGCTGGATGTACATTTTGGCAATCCAGGAGCCCTAGCTGGATATAGGCCTACACATTGAAATCCTGTTGGTACACTAGCTGGATGTATACGTGGACAATCCCAACTACCTAGCTGGATGTACACGTGGACAATCCCAACTACCTAGCTGGCTTTACACGGAGAACTCTCCGTATGCTCAATGACTCTAAGCGGTTATGCAGCCCAGTTGGACACTAGCTGGATGTATACTTTGACCCTACGGCGGGGGTGGGGGTTATTTTTAGATCAGGGTGTAAAACCAAAATGGATAAAGGATCAAAACTTTAAGGAGGGGCCCCGGCACCTCAATCCTTCGATCTTACTGTAAAAGCAGCTATACCCTATTACTGGTGTAGAAGACGACTAAAAGTTTTAAAATCGAGAAGCACTCTTTCTTACAACTGAACTATACACCGCTCCCTCAAATTTGAGAAAACATATCTGCAAAAATGCCCGTTCGAGTGTATCCCTAAAAAAAAAAATCAATAAACTCTTCCTTCTAGCTGTTATAAAATGTTTAACCAACACTATTTATGAAAATATTTGTAAAAGATGTTACAACTGAAATTGTGTAATATGTAAACAAACACAACTACAGCTTGTTAAAAGGTCAACTATAGAAGAATGCATGGCCTACTCATCCCACTTTCTCTTCACCGTTAACTAACATAAAGACTGTCTAACTTAAAACTTGCTCTCGCCTAGGAAGGTGTCAGATGATCAGATAAAAAGAGGACAGAAAACATGTACAGCGATGTTTCAGATAAGACATCCCAATTAAACAGTTTCTAGTCGGGGTAGGCCTGTCATAAACTATAATTGGAACGTGCTCTTTCTATACATTAACCAACAAAACTGATTAACCGTTGACTTTCGTTATCAAATAGCAATAAATTATTATTCAGAGTGTGTTATTTTATGATTCATTGTTTTGAAATCGTTTTTAGAGGTTTTGATAAGTGGACAACATAAAATGTCTAGATTTAGACGAGGAAATGAAATCAGCATGATTCATACGATTTTATAAACGTTAGCCTAATCAAAACAAAAATTGTAAGCATATTCTGTAACTTAAATAGGCCTAAAGTTACAATTGAGGCTAAGTAGTAGATTCTTATTATTAATATGATTTAATCGGACGTTTCCCATCATTTTTGTAAAGAAAACTAATACACGACGTTTCGGTAGTATAAATCAACTCTCGTTATCAGGTGTTAAACTTAAATAAAAACATCAACTTAACTAAAACTAAATCAGTAACCTAAGGAAAGAACTCAAGTCTAAAATTCGGCATGAACAGTCAGAGATAGGAAATACTATCTAAATGGCCTACTTCCTATTCACAGGTGCCCTGACTCACAGTTACGCAATGGCCCCGGCCATGTCGAGTATTGTACATGTTTGAACAGTTGAGTGTTAACATATTTAACACTAATTAACAATGGCTTCCAACAACGAACTTCTTTGCAAAACATAAGCACTGGCACATACATGTTTTTTCCAGTAAAATCTGCATTTTAATTTAGTGTACTAGTAACTTGGAAGTTAGAATTGTTTTTCTGACTGTTTGTAGTGATTATTTTATACAATAAGATCAAATTTGACACAAACAAAATAATAAATTAAAGAAACCATAGGCCTATTAACTGTTTAGATATAATATAGGCCTACATATTCCCTTTGGAAAATGATTTCATGTTAAAAAACATTTTCCTAATTAGAAAACTAATAGATAATTCGAACTGCTATTTTACTACATTTTATCAGATTATTTACCTATTGTAAATTATTAACAGATAATTTATTTTTGGACACAGTTCTATAAAATTATCTGCAATAGAATTAAATATTTGCAATTCATCGTCTATTTTAAACTCTTCTAAGTCCAGAAAAGTGATTTTGGAAATATACTATATGTCGTTGTTTTTTCAGCACCCTACAGCACAAATAAGTAAACTATTTTGACGAAATTTGGTATGTGGGATTATCGATAATTAAACATTTTCTCAAAATCGACTCTCAAGATTTTGATGATAATTTGTTCAAGTAGCCTCTATGGATCCAAACGATAATAATAATTTTAAAAATGATTAAGCAATTATTAAAAATTAGCTCTGCCCATTTAAATTTTAGTGAAATGTAAGTAGAAAAGACCTAAACCAGTACAAAATCACAAGTAAAATAAAAATTATAGATAAGAATAAATCGGCAAAAAAAGAACCTTCACCACCGTCATTTAAACTTGATTTCATCATCTTTATCCTTAATACTAGTTTAGGGGATAATACAAGCGAGACAAGTTTAGACCTTATTTAAATATATCTAATATTATTTAAAATGATCTATGAAATCTAAAACTGTCCATGGGTTGAGTATCACTTTTTCATTGTCAACTAACCAACTGAAATTCTGGTGATTTTAATTTTTGTGAATACGGTCAGTGTAAGAATGTTTTTGCACCGTTTATTAACTCAACTTAAAACTATGACGACATAACCTACAAATGCTATTTTTAGAGGTGCATCAATAATTAAAGAGTTTAACAAGTAGCCTGGAAATTCAAAATAAAAATCGTTTAAGGTAAAATTACCTAAGTTTTCTTGAGACTTGTAAATATATATTCATCATACAAGACAAACACTTTGTTGATTATTTAAACCCTAGTCTATTCCAGTAGGAAGAGTTATTAAAAAGTAAACCGGTAATTTAAACTTTGAGGAATTGTCATGGCACTGGACAGTTCATTAATAATAAATTCCAAACTGAAGCAAAGTTCGAGCAGTCACTAAAGTTCCGCAGTATGTCTGGTCAATGAATAGTTTAGCTCTACAACCTCTTGACCTTTCTGTCATTTCTTTACAATTTATGTAAAATAGGATGTTGTACACTGGATCAAATGATTTTACAGGAAGAAAGATGTTTATTTATATATTGTAATATGTGATGATTTGGAAATTTCAAGGGGGGGGGGGAAGAATTACGTTTTGTCTATTGAAACAAAAAAATTTTATGTAACAGTCAACATTTAGTTACTGATAAGAAAGTAAAGTAGGTGAAGAGTAAAACTGGAAGTATGAAAAGATAAGGCTATTTTCATGAAATCGAAAGTATATAGGTCTGCCTCTATTATTGTTTAGTATTGTTATCAACAGCTGTGGAAATTGAGCAGGAGACATTATTTTCAAGGAAAATATGAACATTTAAGAACAAACAAACAAATATGATATTATTTTTTTAAAAGAGAAAAAGAAATTTATACTAAACATTTAAAAAAAATGAAATAATAATATTTTTTTAAAGAGGGGAAAAAAGAAAGAAAATTATACTAAAAATTAAAAAATTATTATTCTAAAACTGAAATTATTATTTATTAAGAAAGAAAAATAAGAAAATTTTGATAAACATTTAAAAAAATGAAATCATTATTTTGTTTAAAAACAGAAAAAAATTAGACTAACAAAAATAATAAAACAAAACTGAAATCATTATTTTTTTAAGATTAAAAAAATAAATAAAATGAACATTTAAAAAATGAAATCATTGTTTTTTCAAAGAGATAAAAGAAAGAAAATTATACTAAACATCAAAGAACAAGAAAATTTAACTATTCATATTAAAATAAAAATAAATTAATTGATGAGGAAAAACATAAGAAAAACAAAACAAAAATGTAATGATGATTAATTGTTTAGGCTAAATTATTCTCAATTTTTTTATAAAAATCAATAGTGATATTCATTAATCAAACTATACTAGGGTTTAATCTGATATATGCCATCATTTGTTTATATGGTCTTTTAGATTATTATGCTCTGCGTTATCACTTGATAAAGATAGATGATTTATATTCTCGAAACGTCGTGAATTAATTTGTATATATACAAATAAACTGTTCGATTAAAACATTTAAAAAAACTCATTACGTAAAAAAATAGTCGCGTTTTCTATTATTCTATCATATCTCTCAAGGGTTTATTCTACGTATTCCCGTTTTAAACGGACTTCTTAAACATTATTAAATAGATAATCGTAGTTAAAATACAGGCATTTTAAAAAAACCATATTTTATTTCAAGTTTAAACAATATTACTATTCCCACAAACGTAATAAAATTATATTTGAATGCTTGGCAAATATCAGCTAAAAAAATTAGTTTAAACATCTAGAATAGAATAATATAGTAGCAGATAAAAAAAAATTATACTGGCATTATATTGTTTTTTTATAATAAAAATTGGTATAGCATTATTTGTTTATCTTAAAATTATAGGAGACATTTCGGTAAATTATTTAAAAAAAGTAGGCAATGTCTGCTGACCGGTAAAATCTTAAAATTACATTTCTTGTGTTTTATTATTTCCCTCGATTTAAATATTCGTTTTGTCTCATAATTACCGTTATTTCTATGAATGTATCTTCTTAAAGCTTATTATGGGGAAAATCTGAGTAAGCTTTTTAAAAGCTGATTTGGGGTAGAGTTTTTATAGCGTAAAACAAAATTTAATGTTTTTATACATAAATTATCGATATTTGGAAATGTGTTCAAAATTATTGCCTAAACTGACTCTTTCTTTGCCCAGCAAATATTCGATTCTAACTTTGAAAAATTATTACATTTGCTAAAATTTTTTATATATTAAGAAAAATAAAATTATATCTATACCCAAAAATATATTCTATAGACACTTATTTATAAAACTATTAAAAATAATTTACCTCCAAATTGCTGATAACATAAGCACAGTGGTTGGACGGTACATTTCCATCAATGGACACAACTACACCATTGTAATTCACCCCGTTGAAATTAACAGGTCCTGCATTAACAGTAAATACAGTCAGAGACACAAATAAATACACAAACTGTAGCCAAGACATTTCGCACTCGCGACAAATAATTCGGAAAATAAAATAAAAAATAATGTTCACTTCAACAATACATTATGTCCATTTGCAAAGTTATTTTGTTGGCAACAGTAAACTACAGGGAAATGTCTCCAATTTGCCTGCAGTATAAATAGAATAAACAAATTTACGATAATTTGTCGAGGAAAAGTCTCAAATGTTTATTCGGCCGAGTCACGATGTGTTATATCGAACGAAACAGTGTTACCATAGCGACCCCAACACAACACAACAGTACTCAGTCCTAAAAATAATATCCAAACACTTGAACTTGTTCACCAAACATAACCTAAAACGTTTTTATAAATTAAAAGTCATAAATAATATCACTTGTTTATCGAACTATTGGTTGCGATGTCACACGGAGTTAGTTTAGACAAGAAGTAAGAGATGCACATCCGTACAGCTGGAGCGTCAGAGCCGAACTGAGCGGTGAGCGCTGAACGTTCACTCAACAGTCAACGCGACGCACGCGGTAAGGAGAAGAAGAAGCGATGCGTGACGTTACGTTCCACCCTCACTACCTGAGGCCCCCTAACAAAGCGTATTATTACTGACAGAACCATTTTACAAATCGCCATGGGCAGGTTCCCATGGTATACCCTTTCTTTATTTTCAGTTTTTAGGTGGAAATAGTTGGGTTGAACAGTTTATACCGAGAAAACATCAAATTATGAATATTGAAAATACTCACGGTCCTTGGTTTATTTAAATTAGTATTGTTTGCTTTTTGTTTTCAAAAACACGTGTGGAACAACACAATTAGCATCGAATCGTGTTTTTTTAGGTTTGAAAGATTTTATATATACAGTGTGTCCCGTAAGTAAGCTGATAAACTTTGGGAAATGATTCTGTGGGTTAGGATAAAGAAAAAATTAAATTTTAAAAATTTCCAAAAACGCTGAGTTATATATCCGCCATTTTGTTTTTTATACAAAAGTGTAACTTTGGAAATAGGAAAGATATAGAGTTCAGATTTAGTATACGCATGTGTTACGTTTTATAAACGAATCGAAAATAGAGACTTCATTTTAGATATTTTAAAAATGGCGGCAGTTTAAATATTAATATTGAATACGTCGAAAACTATTAACTTTACGTAAAATTTACAAGAAATAAAAAAGTTTCCTTTTTTAATGACAAACAAAATGGGTTTTGTATTTTTTCTGTCGGATAAAGGATAACCGATTTATCGACAAAAACAAGAAACTAACACCCAAAATGACTTAAAAACATATATTTTTGTATTTTATTACTTTTAATACAGATTTTGAAATTAATTGCATACAAATTCAAACTTTACACTTAATTATTTGAAAATGGCGCGTTATATCTTGGAACATGTACAAAAATAAAACAAATGTAAATTATATTTATTAATCAATTTGAAAACATACAATAAAGTTTGAAGAGTCAATAATTTGTTTAATAAATACAATTTACATTTGTTTTAATTTTGTATATATTTAGCACGGAAAAAATTTAATAATATTGGATTAGATCCCTCTCTTTCAGCTTTCATATCAGGTCTCTCTTGACCAACTCTTGTTTTCTTCCGACCATGACAGTATTAGAGGAACCTTCAGGGACTCACTATAGAGTAGGCCTACTTGCCGAGCTTTGTAATCCTGAAGGATCCTAGTTGGATATACAGTACAAGTTTTCATGTAGTCTTGGATTGGATACCTCTCTTTCCTATCAGGTCTCTCTTGACCAACTCTTGTTCTCTTCCGACCCTGACAGTATTAAAGGAACCTTCAGGGACCCACTATAGTGTAGGCCTACTTGCCGAGCTTTCTAATCCTGAAGGATCCTAGTTGGATATACATTACAAGTTTTCATTTAGTCTTGGCTGGGATCCCTCTCTTTTCTATCAGGTCTCTCTTGACCAACTCTTGTTCTCTTCCGACCCTGACAATATTAGAGGAACCTTCAGGGACTCACTATAGTGTAGGCCTACTTGCCGAGCTTTGTAATCCTGAAGGATCCTAGTTTGATATACAGTACAAGTTTTCATGTAGTCTTGGATTGGATACCTCTCTTTCATCTTTTCTATAAGGTCTCTCTTGACCAACTCTGGTTCTCTTCCGACCCTGACAATATTAGAGGAACCTTCAGGGACTCACTATAGTGTAGGCCTACTTGCCGAGCTTTGTAATCCTGAAGGATCCTAGTTTGATATACAGTACAAGTTTTCATGTAGTCTTGGATTGGATACCTCTCTTTCATCTTTTCTATAAGGTCTCTCTTGACCAACTCTTGTTCTCTCCGACCATGACAGTATTAGAGGAACCTTCAGGGACTCACTATAGTGTAGGCCTACTTGCCGAGCCTTGTAATCCTGAAGGATCCTAGTTTGATATACAGTACAAGTTTTCATGTAATCTTGGATTGGATACCTCTCTTTCCTATCAGGTCTCTCTTGACCAACTCTTGTTCTCTTCCGACCCTGACAATATTAGAGGAACCTTCAGGGACTAACTATAGTGTAGGCCTACTTGCCGAGCTTTGTAATCCTGAAGGAACCTAGTTGGATATACAGTACAAGTTTTCATGTAGTCTTGGATTGGATACCTCTCTTTCCTATCAGGTCTCTCTTGACCAACTCTTGTTCTGTTCCGACCCTGACAGTATTAGAGGAACCCTCAGGGACTCACTATAGTGTAGGCCTACTTGCCGAGCTTTGTAATCCTGAAGGAACCTAGTTGGATATACAGTACAAGTTTTCATGTAGTCTTGGATTGGATACCTCTCTTTCCTATCAGGTCTCTCTTGACCAACTCTTGTTCTGTTCCGACCCTGACAGTATTAGAGTAACCCTCAGGGACTCACTATAGTGTAGGCCTACTTGCCGAGCTTTGTAATCCTGAAGGATCCTAGTTTGATATACAGTACAAGTTTTCATGTAGTCTTGGCTTGGATCCCTCTCTTTCCTATCAGGTCTCTCTTGACCAACTCTTGTTCTGTTCCGACCATGACAATATTAGAGTAACAATCAGGGACTCACTATAGTGTAGGCCTACTTGCCGAGCTTTGTAATCCTGAAGGATCCTAGTTTGATATACAGTACAAGTTTTCATGTAGTCTTGGATTGGATCCCTCTCTTTCATATAAGGTCTCTCTTGACCAACTCTTGTTCTGTTCCGACCCTGACAATATTAGAGTAACCCTCAGGGACTAACTACATTGTACATACCGAACTTGGTAATCCCGAAAGATCCAAGCTGGATCTACAACTCTCTTCATGTAGTCTTTGGTTGGATTCCTCTCTTTCATCTCTTCTATCAGGTCTCTCTTGAGCAACTTTACGATTTTCTCTTCCGATTTTAACTTTATTACAGTGTTCGAGGGCTCGGGATCTTTATTTGAGATAATTTCTTCTTTTTCTTTAATGCGATGATGATTGAGTGGTTTTTCGCCGTTAAAAAAAAAAAAAAAAAGTCTCTACCATGATGTTTTTTAGACGATTAATAGCACTCACTGCATTAGTAGACTCAGCCAACTAATCAAGAAATGGATAATAGCTAAGACTATAGATCTACGACTTTACAAGCGCAAGCGCTTTTTAAATATGAACTATTGCAAGTTTTATTAAGCCGAAACAACTGCTAATATATATAAATATTTATTTGTACGTAAATAACTAACTGTAAAACGGTCAGTTTGTGAATGATCGACACGGGCGTAACAAGTGGAGTTCAGATTTAAGAACATTGTAACGAATTGTATATTTGTACATATGTACAAGTGAGAAAGTTCGTGCAACAAATCTTAACCTAATATAAGTATTGATTTCCTAACAATGTCCTGTCGCGTGTTGGGGTCGCAGTGATTGAGCTGCAACCATGTTATGTGTGTAATGCAGAAGGAATTATGTAAATAACTCTGTCGCAATAACATGACGTTACCCCGTCGTCGTCATTTAATATTGATGGAAATATCAATAACAGAGAATTTAGGGTTAAATAATAATATTATAGTGAATTAACAATGAAATCAATTCTAACTGTTCTCTAAGTTAAGAATTGTATTTATGCTCTCTCAACCTCGTAGTGTATACAATCCCTAGGTGTAGAAATCCCAAGGGAGTCTAACTGGATCTTCAACTTTTTTTCTTGGGTTAGAATCCTCTCTTTCATCTTTGTTATCAGGTCGTTCTTGACCAACTGTTGTTCTTTTCGAACCCTGACGCTATTGGAGTATTCAAGGGCAATGGGGGTCTTTATTTTATGTCCTTTTCTTCCTCTTTTTATAAGTAGATGATGATCGAAAGGTTTTTGTCTTTAAACAACACGGAAAAACTATCTTTCTATCTCTTTCTTTTAAGTTTAAGGGAACGAGAGAACCTAATGGTCTTTACTTTTCTCTTAAAATAAAGACAATCAATCGCGCACTGGTCTTCCCTTTTCTACCTTTCATTTTAAAACTTTTTATATTTTTTCTCTATCATCTTTTCTTCTTGCTCTTTTCTTTTTTGGTTCAGTAGACTAGAGAACCTAATGATCTTATCTTCTCTCTTAAAATAAAGACAATCAATCGCGCTCTGTCTTCCCTTTTCTATCTTTCATTTTAAAACTTTCTATTTTTTTTCTCTATCATCTTTTCTTCTTGTTCTTTTCTTTTTTAGTTCAGTGGACGAGAGAACCTCATTAGGTCTTTACTTTTCTCTTAAAATAAAGACTATCAATCGCGCTCTGTCGTTTCTATTTTTCATTATGAACTTTTCATACTTTTTCTCTCTCATCTTTTTTTCTTCCTCTCTTATTTTTTTACTTTCCCTCTTTCATTCTCCTTCTTTTGAGGTTAATGAACGAAAGAACCTAAGGGTGGTAACTTCTCCCTTAATATAAAGAAAATTAATCTCTCTCTCTCTCTCTCTCTCTCTCTCTCTCTCTCTCTCTTTCTGTCTCTCTCTCTCTTTCTCTCTCTCTTCCTCCCTCTTTCTATCTTACTGCCTTTCCTCTTTCTCTTTCTTTTTTCGGGTTAAGTGGAAAACAGAATCTACTGGTTCTATCTTTGTCCTTAAAATAAAGAATATCTGTCAGATCACCCACTTTTCCCTTTCTCTTTTTCTTTCTGCCGCTTTTTTCATTCTTTCTTCTTTTCTATCTTTCTTTTTAGAACTTTATTATAAATGCTTCTATCAAGGTCTTAAATTAAAAAAAAAAATTTTATAGATAAACTAATTTACGCCATTAAAACAAAACTTTAACACAGTTTATTAAATTAATCACGTTCCAACTAAAATGTTGCCACCTTCAGTGATTCTTGAACAGAGAGTTATAATTTGATTGTAGTTTATGCATCAATGAAGATGGCGACATTATCATGAAACGCGATTGAGTTCATTTTTATAAATTTTACACCACCACGTAAGTCAAGCTTATTTAAATATAAGATTTCCAATTTTTAAAAATGTGTATTATTTTTATCTCCTTGTGAAATAACATTTTCGTATATAAGAAGCATTTAACTTATTTTAAAATATTTATTTAACATCTTCATTGTTAGTAGGGTTGATCTCCCTTTGGACTCAAACTCTACGGTAGTTTCGTGAGGTAAATTGGATAGCAACAATTAGTAGCGAACTCTGTTAGAGAAGGTATGAACAACATCGACGGGAATTTCGGTGGGCTAATCACACATTATCCGATTGAAATACATTAAAAGGTCTACATTTGCTTCGCTCTTGAGGTACATACGCGAAGGAAACCACTCACTATCTTGTGTTAATGACGCGAGTTTTGTAACGATATAAATATCATATTGTTTTGAGAAATCAGTGAATTTACATTTTTAACAATATCTTCCCTATTTGTCATCGTAGAGAGATGGGGTTGGTAACATTACATGCAGGACTGAAATCTGAATATTGTTATCTTATTTAGTGTGTTAGTACGAACAAACAATTTAAAAATAACCGCTTGACATTTTCAACTTGATTTTTCTAAATTTCAATAGGGTTCTATGTAAACCCATTGTAGGTGACTATATCAAATTTAGTTGCCGATATCTTGTTTACCTACAACCGACAACGACGTCGGTCAGACGGTGACCTGAGGCTAAGAAATGTTAAGATCAGTCAAAAAAGGAGGTCGACTATAACCAAAAGCTGTTATAACAGCAAGTGGAGTTGTGTTAAAATTTTTTTTTTTTAAATAAATTGAATACGAATATTGATCCCCCAAAATCATATCTTAACGCCGGTTTATAAATAAGTCAAAGTTTCAAGGTAAACTCTTTTCTCTGTTGTAATAGAAAAACCGAGTGTTGACACCTCAACGCTATTTTTTCAAACCCTTTGACAAGTTATCTTTGTTTTCTCTCTACCCCTCTATCGCATAGGCTTGGTCTTGAAACAAAGTTTGAAATTGTTCCATTAAAGCTGATTGATGGCACTCGGTACTGAAGTAATTTTCTATGATCGATGTGTAACTTTATCGGGTGTAATGGAAGCCATATTGCATTATTGCACTTGTTTAAAAGCAGAAAGCTCTCGGTCATCATCGGGAAGAACGTAACATGAAGATCAATACTCTAATAGCGTCAGAAGAGAGCAAGATTTGATCAAGAAAGATGTAATAGGAAAGGTTAAAGAGAGAGACATAACCCAAGATTATATGAAGAAAAGATGTAGAGTCAGATAGTATTGTTCGGGATAGCGACGCTCCTACTCTCAATAAGTAATATTTAATGCCCAAAAGTTAGTTTTTTTAGCCTTAAGCAATGTTTAATTGTATTGGTAGATTAAGGAGTCTTTTCCAATATGGTTAATTGATTTAAAACAGTTTTTCTGAACCTCCTAATCGTGCATAGGTTCAACCCTACTGATTTGACATCGACTCAGCCTTAAGGGTACTCGATGTGTTTATCTTAAAAAGTAAACTTATTTTGCTCGTGTCAAATTATAAATCCAGTCGGGTCTCTAAGTTGTACGTGAAGGAGCCTTCACTCGCTACGCTCGTGTCGGCCCTGTTGGAAATCTGATAAATACTCGAATTTTCTAGAGAGATCATGGTTTGAAATTACATTTTGACTATAACTTTGCTATTTTTCAACGTAGAAAGGTGAGGTTGGTACATTACATGCAGAATTAAATTTGCAAATACTAATTTAGTATGTTATAAGTTGAATAACACACAATATATAAAGTAGTAACTGTTTAAATTAACAGGCATTTTTACTTTTTTCAAATTTTCTGAATTTCATTACGATTCTGTGTGAGCCCACTACAGCCCCATACCAAATTTCATCTTCATACTTAATATTTGTGACAGTTATTTATCAGTTTATTACTAAATTACTTACGTCTTAGCAATCTTGTGTTTAGTATTTATTTATTAATATTTCATTACAGCTGTTTCGGTATAACATATACCATCATCAGATGAAACAACACGTTAACACAACACACTGATACACATTTCACAAAATTAAATAAACATAAAATGTTTGGTACTGCAGTACAAGTCGAAAATAATATAAAATAAAGTTGAGATAATATAGCCACATCTGTGAACAACTGAACAACTGTGGACAGTTGACCACCACGGTAGAAAGATGTGGCTATATTATCTCAACTTTATTTTATATTATTTTCGACTTGTACTGCAGTACCAAACATTTTATGTTTATTTATTTTTGTGAAATGTGTATCGGTGTGTTGTGTAAACGTGTTGTTTCATCTGATGATGGTATATGTTATACCGAAACATCTGTAATGAAATATTAATAAATAAATACTAAACACAAGATTGGTAAGACGTAAGTAATTTAGTAATAAACTTATTTTAAAGCATTCATAAGGCAATATGGAATTTATAGTTAGTTATCGTATAACGACAACAATGGACAGCATGTCGAAAATAATTTTTTCGTCATACTGCTTCAAAAACAGATGTTTTCAATACATGCATTGAGATGCTAAAGTTATTCTTTTTAGTTCTAGGACCTAAAAACATCAGCTGAGCTGAGGTTGAGGTCATCAGCTGTGACTACGTTTATACGAATTAATTAACGATTGTAAAGCATCTATAAAAAGAACCGATACTCTCGATTGTAAATAACCGTTAAAACAGCTGTTACCATGGATTTAAAGGCAAATAGGTTATAACATTTTAGATTTTGTGAAATTGTTTTCTTATATTATTTGCAGTATAACGAAAAATATAGTTCATAACTTGGACCAAAAGAAGCTTTTCGATCTTCGCCGTTAAATTTGAGCTTGTATCAAAAACTTTACTTTTGGTCCTAGTGATGAAATATACTATTTCTGAGCACACGAAAAGTGAAAATCATTTTCATATTTTGTAATTACCAAACTTTACTCTCAACTTAATCTATGCAACTACAAATAAAGACCAAAACATTTCCTTCTCTCTGTTTATTGAGTTTAGTTGTAAAAGAGTGAGGTTATGTTAATATTTGCGTCTAGTACGTACTACGTTCCCAACTACAGTTTGTTGGGTCAAACCAACAACACTAAACTATTACACTGGGAAACTAAAAGCAATAAAAGTACGTCTTGCATGTCGGTAAAATTTGCCGCGGTAATGAATGGCTTTTTATTCTCGCTTTTAACTTTTATGTGTTATTACACACATTATGAATTATTCCCGTTGGTTGGTGATGTTAAAGCGGTTTGCTTTTCTCAACAGCTACAAAAGTTTCAGCACACATAAACTATAATTTTATAGATAGAAGTTTTATAAAACTGGATAGAAGTTTATAAATTGAAAAATTCCAACACACCCAACTTGTGTCTACTTGAAACAACCATAATTTCTTACTTACTCAGTAAGTGGAGTAAGGGGTAAGTTTGATAATCGCAAAAAATTGATCTATTTTAAAATTCTCGTTGCATGACCTTGGGAAACCGAAAAAGCGATTTGTACATGCCGTCCGTCCGTCGTCGTTGCCGTCTGTACGTAAGCACGATAGCGGTCACAAAAATTAAGATAGTAAAATGAAATTTGGTGTAGGGGACTATAGGGTGCTCATATAGAACCCTTTTGAAATTCAGAAAAAACTAATTAAAAATATCAAAATGGCGGTCAATTTAAACAGTTTTCTTGTGTGTTTTTCAACATATACAACAAAATAAATTAGATGAATATTTTGAGAATTCAATATTGAATATAATTTACTAACCCCCACCACTCTAGAATGAATAATAGTGAAGTTATTGTGAAAATTAAATTTCGAACACTGACCTCTCAAGGAAATTCATATAGTTACAGATTTCCTTCAACGCCAAAAAATAGAATTGAAAATGTCAAAATGTCGGCCATTTTAAATAATTTAGTTCATATCTCGTGTTATTCAACTTGTAACACACTAAATTATATAGAAATTTGCAGATTTCAATTCTACATGTAGCTGGATGTATACATATTTTGGTAATCCCGATGATACTAGCTGGATCTACACAATGCATGCCTGTGGATCTCTAGCTGCATGTAGATTTTGGGTCACGGAACCGTACTCCTTGGATTATACGGGAAAGGGGAGAATTTATTGAGACATAGAGTGGCGAGAGGATTTTTTGGGGTGTGAAAAAAACCAAAATAAAGCGATAAATGGGTAGAAAAGGGGTCAAAATTTTGTGGAGGGAGCCCCCTGCTGCTATGTGGCTATACCCTACTACTAACGTAGACGTCTATAGTTTTGGAACCGTGGAAGATTTAAAATCGAGATAAGCAATCATTCTTATAAACTAAACTATACAGGGCTCCCTCAAATTTGGTAAAACGAAGCCTTCAAGGACCCAAACAAAACGTATCTCTCCAAAAATACGTTCGGGTGTCATCCCTAAAACACTAAACCCTTCCTTTTAGTTGTTATAAAAACTTTAATTTCTCAAAATCGATGCTATTGATTTCGTACAAATTTCAGTGAAATGTGAAGATTAATATCCAAATAAAATAAAATGTGAATCAATGCTACAAATAACACTTAAAAGAATTAATGAATAATAATGAAAGAAAAAATGAACCGTGAATATCGCCAAGAAAACTAGATTTTAATTTCAATAGGCGTTTAATGCTGATCACACTAGGTAGAATATCTCTAGTAAACCCGTCTTCCTCATATTTTGCTCCAACAATTTTGATATTAAAAATATAAATATTCTAAACAAATTTGATATGGTAGTTAAACTTAATTTTAATAGCCACAATCCCGAGGAATCCTAGCTGGATCTACACCTTTTTTTCAGATAGTATTGAGTAGATTCCACTCTTTCATCTCAAGTCTCTCTTGACCAACTCTTATTCATTTCCGACCATGAAGCTATACAAAGACTAGGGGTCATTATTTTATGTTTTATTTTTTTATTGCAAGCGAGAGGTTTTTCGCCTTTACGCAACAAAGAGAACAGAACAAATCATTATTGCTGTTTTTTTTGCTAGGTATTTCTTAGAGAGATAGGATTCTCTCACCAATTTTTTAAAAAAAGGTGTTTACAAAATAATTAAAAAAGTTATTTAAATTCTTCTATAAACTCTTCCTTCGCTTGAACCACAACCTCTACTTATAAGTATAAATCGTATCTAATAGATATACAGTTTTTAATGGCTCCCTATCTTCTTATTTTATTTTATTAAGGCGACGATGACCGAGATGTTTTTCGTCTTTAAATAAGGGAAAAAACATGAAAATTAGCAAAATAATTCCTCACAATTGACAACACGATATTTCCTTAGCAACCTTTCAGTTTTAATTAAATAACCGCATTGTAATGTCAGTTATTATTTAGAAGTTTTATTCGTCCAGGATAATAAATTCTATATCAGGACCCCATCATTATAAACCACTCATACTTAAGAACACAACACTTAAATTCCCTCTTCCACTTTCCACCTAAAACATCCCTTAGTTGTTTTTTACTCCATATGTGCTTCTTTTTAGGCTTGTAACAATTCTGATTTAGTTAAGAGTTCCAAGTTTAATTTTAAAAATTTGAATATTCACGTTTATTCGATGGGTTCACAGATATTTAAAAGATTTAATAAATCATTTTTCGTAACCGAATGTACTCTCTAGCCGCTAACGCGTGATTTGACGTGACGTATGAATGACCGTATTTATGAATATTCCTTGGGGCTCCTTCTTCTTCTTTTTTTTTTTTTTTTTTTTTTTTTTATTTTTTTTTTTTAAGACCGCTTTACGCTACTTCTTTAGGTTTCCATTAACAATCTTTTATCTTTTATATGTACCTTCAGAATTTCCTTTATTAAGGAAAAGAAATTGTTAAGCTTTTCCTCATCGATTTCAGGTACTATCCTTCCTTTAACCTCCATATTGTTCAATGTTGAACGGAAGCCCTAGTTTGTTATTAAATATTGTGAAAGATCAAGACGATTTTCTAGAATTTATTATACATGTAAAGGAGGTGTCACTAGTAAAGAGAAAATACTTGAGTGATGCTGAAAAGAGATTTGATTTTTACAATGAAGATCAAATGTGTAAAAGGTTATAGGTTTGTAAATTTTTCGAAATCTTATTTTTCCGTTATTGTATAGCTACTCCCGTTAATTTCGATAAAATGTCAAAAATAAACGGATGGTTTAAAGTTCCAAGTTATAAATTTAGCAGAAAACAGAAATATTGTAGAGAATATTAAATAATAAGTTATTGCGAGAGAAAAATACGGAATTAAAACACTTTTATTTATGGTACACAATTACAGCAATTGGTATTTGTCCTACACGTATTTTTTTCAACATTGCACTGCTTATGCTTTTATTTTCAATAGAGTCTACTCCGTTGAGGGGGTCAGTAGGTAGCCTTTGAATGAACTTTCAAATTCTAGAGTAATCAAACAATGCACGTAAAATGTTAGCTGGACACCAATTTAACGTACAAGCTACTTAAATCGACTTGTTCAAAATTTAAAAAGTTGCCAAACATTTTCTTATAAAAAAGTATCTACCAGTCTAGCGACTGACAATGTGTCAGCCTGACACTTTTTTGTCACGAAAAAACTAATAAATCCGCAATAATTGTGCGAGTGACCGGAACTTTTGAGAGTTTTATTTAAACTAACCCTTTCTAAAACAAAATATTCCATTGTTATAACATTATTTATAACTAATTCCAAATTGGAAAGAATCAATGATGTTGTCCCTGGATAATTCTGAGTAAGGCTGATGTTTCGACTCCTATATACACTACGAGGATGTAGCAGAGCTTGTTCTCAGTTTTGTCTTACACTTATTCAGTTAAAAGTGATTCATATACGATTTACACTATTGACCGAAGGTACTTGGTAGAACTCCATTTTAATGAAAAAACAAACACAGTATTTAGTAAATTCTACAATTTTATTGAGTCTTGCCGACCATGGTTTCGCCAGCAACGGCATTTACAAGGTAGCTTAACATAGGCTAAGGAAGATATTGAAAACTGACATATAACACTACAAAAAGAAGAACAGTTACTTAGCGAAAGGGGAGGGAGTGGAAGGGCGAGGGAAACATGTGGTCATAAGGAAGACAATGGTTTTAACAAAGGTTAAAAGTGACTCTTTCACTTTAAAAGTGTTTTTTTTTTTTTTTCCCCCCATTAAAAGTGACTCCGCTATAAATATGCATTTTTTGTATTAATATTCCAAAAGTCTATAATTTTAATGATTTGGTATATGATTATAATTCCGAGTACTAATGAACCAATAATATAAAAACAAGTCATTCAGAAATCTATAACCTGCATTTATTAAATACTTGGGACACAGAACAATAGAAGCTCTCTAAACATGCAAATCCACCAGGAAGTCAACAACACAGGAAATTCATTTCAATATTGCATGCGCAGAGCAGTGCATGTCCGGAGCTGATACTCAGCCTCGACAAGTTGAGATAATTTACTTTTTCATTGCGTTTTCCTTTTAAGGAAAAGACAAAATTTTTAAACTAGAATTTAATTAAAATAAAGGGAGAAACGCAAATGTAAATGAATCTGTTGGCGCCATCAACACGTGTAACTAACATGATTGAAAATTGAATGAAATTATGCAACAAAGTCGTATTTCCTGAAGCATTCAAACCACTCAGTTATTCTTTCGTGTACGGGAAGAGAAGGTAGTTGGGCTTTAAAAGGAAATTTCGTTGTTTCGTCAATATTCTTTTAAAATTGTATCACATATACAACAATATTTTACTTGTTTGTTTTTTTATCGTGTGAACACAATATAACCTTACAATTGACATGTGTATCGTAATCCTCATCACGAGTGGTTGCCATGACAACACCCTTATGAAGTTAATTGGGATTGGTTGCTGTTTTTAACCATCATGAAATTATTAGCAAGTAATATCAAGTAATAAAGTGATTTTAACTTTTTAGTTTCATAACAATAGAAACAGGAGTTTAAATCATTATTTAAATTAGAATGCTATTTACTATCTTGCAAACTTTAATTAAAGAAAATTTAGAGTGAAGAATAAGTAGTAAAAAAAATCATTAGTTTCTTACTGTGTTTGTAAGAAACTTATTTACAATCTAAGTTTAGGATTCCGAAAGAAATATGAAGACAGAGCTTCCTTGAAATAATTTGAAAAGGATAAAAGATTAGTTTTATTTAAATTAATATTTTGAGCGTATATAAATTTTATTTTGTCGTCAAATCTGTACTTATATCACTCATTTAAAAAAATTTGTATACAAAATATGGTACGTATTAAATTGATGAACCATCAGAGAGGAAAGTTGCAGAGTCCCGTATCGGATATTGGTAAATTCCAATAACATATTGTTTTATTCCTTTCTGCAAATACCACCGAAATGAGTAAAAATCATAAGAGTCGCTGATCTGGCATCATCGAAGTAGAAGTTGAGCATGAAAGTCTTTTAGAAGCAAAAAATAGTTGAAATCATCTTACGAGCCAGAAGATGGTTGGAGAAGAACAACGCAGAAATTGCGATTCATAGTCAGAAGCTGTGCTTGATGAAGAAGAGCTTTTCGAAGATCACAATTCTTTACAGATGGAGTTTAGAAAATTTAACTGATTACGATTCATACCACAGATGCTGTGCTTGGACAAAAGGAGAGCTTTTCGAAGATCAAAATTCTTTACAGATGGAGTATAGAAAATTTAACTGATTACGATTCATACCACAGATGCTGTGCTTGGACAAAAGGAGAGCTTTTCGAAGATCACAATTCTTTACAGATGGAGTATAGAAAATTTAACTGATTACGATTCATACCACAGATGCTGTGCTTGATGAAGAAGAGCTTTTCGAAGATCAAAAGCAACCGACCTTGGGCGTAGTGAAACTGCCCCGAAATTTTGAGTACTTTTGAAACGATGAAACTGCCCCGCTCATTAAAGAGGATTAGGAAGGGTCGCCTCGCAAGACTAGAAATGCTGAAATTGCCCCGAGCGCCCAAATAATATTGAAAATTGTACATGTTACCTAATCATGTTACATGCTACATGTTACCTAACCTAACCTAACCAGACCTAATCTTACAGGCTTATATGCTTGGTTGAGGTTAAATTTAAACACATACTACCGGGGATAATAAATACACATGGGGGCAATTTCAGCATTTCTGGTCTTGCGAGGCGACCCTTCCTAATCCTCTTTAATGAGCGGAGCAGTTTCATCATTTCAAACGTACCTAAAATATCGGGGCAGTTTAAAAGTCCCCACCGACCTTCCTTGTTGTGAAAATAAATAAACATCTGACATTAAACCAATCGTGGACAAAATGGCCTTTTAGGTTTAAGAAACTGGGAATAGCTTAGTTAGACTCATAGGAAGCACGTCAGAAGTCTTCAGAAATACACAAAATGAAAACTCTCATCTGTCCAACGATCATAGCCCTGATTATTGGACAGGCTTATCAAAATAATATCCAATCAGTGCTTCCAAAATGCTCTTGCTTATGTGGCTAGTTTCCTCTTCAGATTCTACTTCATCCATTAGTATGTGAAAAGTAAAAATGATAAAACTCTTTCTTATCACACTCACCTTTCTTTTTGGAACTGTACTCAGAATATTTCTCTTCTATTCTTACACAATGTGCACACTTTTCATATATGTTTATATTCATTTTACAATTCCTTCCCTAATTTATATTCCTCTTAAACCCAAACTTATATTTTCTCGCTACATCTTGTCATAATGCTTCATTATAAAGGCAATCATAGTGTCTTCACCATACTCCAAAATTTTCACTACGATTTGACTTAACGCAAAAATCAATCCACAGTCGATCTTCTTTGCCTGTAAGCTAGTCTTCCTTAAAATTTGTGCTGTGGTAGTTTCTCGTAGATTTTTAACAATGTAATTTTTCTAGTATTTACATTATGCTGGTTACCTTATATATTGATATAATAATTCACAACCTCCATTCTTCAAGAATAGCCATTCCATTTCACTCGCATAGCTCTCTTCAGACATTATATTTTATAAACGTATTTAGAGAAAAGGTTTTTTAAAAACAATTTTACTTACCCAGAATAGGAAGTATCTTCACTTTTCGAGGCCTCAGGAAACTGAAAAAGTGATTTTCGAAATGCTGTCCGTCCGTCGTTGTCGTCTGAAGTAAGTTTGCTAAAGGAAACAAAATCAAAATAGAAACATAAAATTTGCTATAGAATGGACTATTGTAGTGTGGTCAAATTTATAAAAATTCAAACAAATTGAATTGAAACTTGAGCTCCTAAGAAAATATGATTTTCAAACTTGAGCTCCTAAGGAAATGTGATTTTCAAACTTGAGCTCCTAAGGAAATGTGATTTTCAAACTTGAGCTCCTATAAGGAAATATGATTTTCAAACTTGAGCTTCTAAGGAAATGTGATTTTCAAACTTGAGCTTCTAAGGAAATATGATTTTCAAACTTGAGCTCCTATAAGGAAATATGATTTTCAAACTTGAGCTTCTAAGGAAATGTGATTTTCAAACTTGAGCTTCTAAGGAAATGTGATTTTCAAACTTGAGCTCCTAAGGAAATGTGATTTTCAAACTTGAGCTCCTAAGGAAATGTGATTTTCAAACTTGAGCTCCTATAAGGAAATATGATTTTCAAACTTGAGCTTCTAAGGAATAGTGATTTTCAAACTTGAGCTTCTAAGGAAATATGATTTTCAAACTTGAGCTCTTAAGGAAATGTGATTTTCAATCTTGAGCTCTTAAGGAAATGTGATTTTCAAACTTGAGCTCTTAAGGAAATATTTTTTTCAAACCTGTGCTCCTAAGGAAATGTGATTTTCAAACTTGAGCTTCTAAGGAACTATAATTTTCAAACTTGAGCTCCTAAGGAAATGTGATTTTCAAACTTGAGCTCCTATAAGGAAATATGATTTTCAAACTTGAGCTTCTAAGGAAATGTGATTTTCAAACTTGAGCTTCTAAGGAAATATGATTTTCAAACTTGAGCTCCTATAAGGAAATATGATTTTCAAACTTGAGCTTCTAAGGAAATGTGATTTTCAAACTTGAGCTCCTAAGGAAATGTGATTTTCAAACTTGAGCTCCTAAGGAAATGTGATTTTCAAACTTGAGCTCCTATAAGGAAATATGATTTTCAAACTTGAGCTTCTAAGGAATAGTGATTTTCAAACTTGAGCTTCTAAGGAAATATGATTTTCAAACTTGAGCTCTTAAGGAAATGTGATTTTCAATCTTGAGCTCTTAAGGAAATGTGATTTTCAAACTTGAGCTCTTAAGGAAATATTTTTTTCAAACCTGTGCTCCTAAGGAAATCTGATTTTCAAACTTGAGCTTCTAAGGAACTATAATTTTCAAACTTGAGCTCCTAAGGAAATGTGATTTTCAAACTTGAGCTCTTAAGGAAATATTTTTTTCAAACCCGTGCTCCTAAGGAAATGTGATTTTCAAACTTGAGCTTCTAAGGAACTATAATTTTCAAACTTGAGCTCCTAAGGAAATGTGATTTTCAAACTTGAGCTCTTAAGGAAATGTGATTTTCAAACTTGAGTTCTTAAGGAAATGTGATTTTCAAACTTGAGCTCTTAAGGAAATGTGATTTTCAATCTTGAGCTCCTAAGGAAATGTGATTTTCAAACTTGAGCTCCTCAAGAAATGTGATTGTCAAACTTGAGCTCCTAAGGAAATGTGATTTTTAAAATTGAGCTCCTAAGGAAATGTGATTTTCAATCTTGAGCTCCTAAGGAAATGTGATTTTCAAACTTGAGCTCCTCAAGAAATGTGATTGTCAAACTTGAGCTCCTAAGGAAATGTGATTTTTAAAATTGAGCTCCTAAGGAAATGTGATTTTCAATCTTGAGCTCCTAAGGAAATGTGATTTTCAAACTTGAGCTCCTCAAGAAATGTGATTGTCAAACTTGAGCTCCTAAGGAAATGTGATTTTTAAAATTGAGCTCCTAAGGAAATGTGATTTTCAAACTTGAGCTCCTAATGAAATATGATTTTCAAACTTGAGCTCCTAAGGAAATGTGATTTTCCTATAGTTATGAAAATCCTGCGGGGCCAAGATACTGTAACGAGTGTAGGCTCCTTTATATGTGTACAGTTTCAAGGTCTGCTAGGACTCTGACAGTTTGAAAATCAAGATATCGCTCATCAATTTATTTAGAATAATCCACACCTGTAATTTTTAAATTTAAAAATATTTTAATTAATGCAGATCTACTTTTATGCATATTTTTAGCCTGTTGTTTATTTTATTTTTTTAAACTTGCGAATGAGTTATTATGTGAAACTTGCGAAAAATGTGTACTTATTCAATTATACAAGGAATCACTCTATTCAATAAGAAATGTTGATAAAAGACTTCTCGGGTATTTTGAATTAAACAAAACCCAGCCTCATATAGCAAAAAAATCACAATAGTTTAATCTAAACTATAAATTTTAATCATTGAAATGAGGAAGTTTAGTGGTACTAACTTGGCAGAGTGTTTTCATTACTAAAACAAAGTTAGATTTGACTTTTTTTTCTCTCTCTCATCAAATTGTTTACCGCAAAGCAGGTCACTGATTTAACCATTCTGAACGACCAGCCAGTGGTTTACAGCTAACAGTAAATTATACCCCCTTCAACCCTCTCCCTTGCTACCATGTATTAAATTTGTCCGTACTGTAGGATATTACATTAGCCGTATAATTTAACTGTATAATCAGTGATGCACTGTGACCAGGTTATAAATATCTATAACCCAAGTTCTGCGGTATATTAGCTCAGTTAAAAGTTGGATAATTATGATTGTATAACTTATAATTAAGAGAAAGTTGGTATTGTTAGAAATTTTAGGATTATACTACTAAAAAAAAAAACTAAAAAATATGTGTGTAGTCACTTCACGTGATAGATATGAAACTTCTTAGATGGATATAGTAGAAATTACTGTATAATTATATTATTATATTATACAGGATGTACCAATAACGGAGAACTTTAGTGGCCATAAATGAAGAAAAAAGTTCATATAAACATATGCTTTAAAATGTTTAGTTGTTTAACTAACCGCCATTTTGTATTTTGAGTAAAACAATTCATATATTTTGAACTACAACTGATGCACAGTTGACATTTTGCGTGCTACTTAGTGGTATAAATATGCAACTTGAGGAAAATTATCAAATGATTTACTTTACTCATTTCAAAATGGCGCCCATTTAAAATGTTTAACGTCGAATATCTCAAAATTGTACAACCTCAATATTACAAAAAAGTTTCCTCTTAACAAGAAATACATTTTTTAAACATATCTCGTCAAAGGATAATTGAATTATCAATAAAATTTGAAAACATAATTTCTACCTAGTTGTTTACAATACACAACGAAAATTATCTCTAATTTCTGCAATTATGTGTTTAATTCTGAATAGATTGATGTAAATAAAGTTGTTAATTTTACAAAAAATTGTACAAGAGACAAAAATTTCCTCTTTAACGAAAAATGTTTTTTCTATGTCGAAGGATAATCAATCGAATTATTGACAAAAAAAACTGAAAACCTAATTAATTGCTTGCTAGTTGTCTACAATACCCAAGATTAGCATACAGCGAAAATTATCCGTAAATTCTTCAATTATTTATTTAATTCTGAATAGATTGATGTAAATCAAGTTGTTAATTTGACAAGAAAAAAAAAGTTTTTAATGTACAAGAAACTAAAAAGTTTCTCCTTTTAACGAAAAATATATATTTAAAAAACATATTTTTTCTCTACTCATATCAAGGGATAACCCATTATAGATAAAATGATATTATATATATATATATATATATATATATATATATATATATTTGTAATTGTTCACCACTTTTGTTATTCTATTTTTTTTTTAAATATATACAAGAGGCAATTTTTCAAAACAAGAAGTACGATATCTTCATATTTATTGCAAATCAAGAGATAACCAATTATGGATCAAATAATAAATAAATAATTTGTTGGTAATAGTCTACCATTTTAATTATTCTAATCTTTCTTTTATTCATAATATAGGATTTATTCACCTATTAAAATAAAGTATAATAAACTTCTGAGTTTTGTAGTCAATTACCATAAACATTTCGTTTATCTTTATTAGATAACTTGTTTATCGTTTGACCCACAATAAAAATGAAAATACCTGATTGTTGTTAAAAGAAGAACATTTTTCATCTCTTGTAAATTTGAGTTAGTGGCTTAAAATTTTGGTAAAATGTAATAAAATTGTAAATAAAAGGTAATATATAAAAATAAACTTTGCTGTACTGGTCAAATGTTACATAAAATATGTAGGAAACAAATTTGGACAAAATGTCTGAAGTTGTATATTTGTAAAAAAAAAACACTGAACATGTATATTTTTTCGAAACTATGAATTATTTCTTACCCTGTATATTACTGAATACATACTATAGTTTTAATTATAAATTAAGAAACAATTTCAGTAAACAAGAAAACATAATAAGAACTACAAAAATAACGAAACAGATTGTGCTGAAAAAACAAAAAAACAACAACAAAAAACAAAAAAAAAAAAAAACAATTTTTCTGGTTATTCATTGGATCTTCTCACACGACAACAAAATTTGAACGAAATCTATAGAAACTATTTTAACAAATAGGCTTTTATCAAAATATTTTGATACTCCCATAACTTTCTAAACGATTTTTTGCGACTTTTATTTTTTGTTTAAACTTTAAAGTATATATTTTAGTAAAATTTGATCAAAACTAAAAATGATTTAAGAAATTAGTAAATTTGAGTTTTTGTTTTATGGTAGCTAACACCAAAAAGGAAACAAGATCATAGATACTTCTAAAATATGCCTACATACCTAAATTGACAACTCGCTTGGGCTGTAGACAACTGGATATGCAACAAAAGACAGATCAAATTTCCAAATTATATATTCTTTAATTCAACACTAATATTAGTACAAAAAGATATTTTTGACTTATTTTTAACTTTCTTTACACTACGTATATGTGAAATAACACTTTTTAAAGAAAAAATACCTTCTGAAAATGTTTTAAATACTTTAATTTACAAATACAAGTTATATAAATGCGTGTTGAGAGAGAAAAGCAAAAACCATGTTATCTCTAATGTGGTAATAGGAATGGGGACAACGAACATGGAGTTAAATTAATGGAGGTAAAAACAGTGTTCATGCTTTACTTCAATAAAGAATGCGAAATGTTCTAACGAATATTTATATAAACAGAGGGCATAATGTGTGTGTATGCAGGTAATCTAATGTAGCATAGAAAGTATAGTTAATTAGAAAGTTCTGTACTAGAAAAATTAAAAGAAAGATAAAAGTTTGAAATCCTGGAGGACAACAATTTAAATGCTTTTATACGGATTATCCCTCAGGGGCTCACTTTATTGAGTACGAGCTTGAGTATCCCCAGAGAGCTAGTTGGATCTACATATTTTTTTCAAGTAGTCTTGAGTTAGGTCCCTCTCAGCTTTCTTATCAGGTCTCTCTTTATTTCTGACTCTAACATTATTGTGTATTCGAATGCTAGAGGGGCTTTATTATATGTTTTTTCCTTCTATATTTACTTATTATTATTATGAATAGAAGCTGGTTTTACAACCTAGACACTTCAGTATATAAGGCTTTCTGTGTACTTTATATACCCGACTGGTTTATTTTTATGCCCTTAGTTAAGGAGAGAATTTTCCTTACCAGGTTGCTTGTTGCTCTAAAGATCACATCTGGGCCGAAGATCACTCGTCTTTTACGTCCTAATGCTTCACACTTTAGAAGTTTCTAGGTGCTGGTTGCATCGTCTACATTTAAGGTTACCTTGGAGTAATCCCATGGTGTTAAGATGCTTCATGAAAGCGCTATGGACTGATACCAAGTTTAATATTTCTCTCTGATGTAGTTTACTTTGTTTAGTGACGAACTGAGAGAGTTTCAGATCTGGTTGGACCGTTGATCCGTAAAGTTTTCCCGTGTAATATTTTGTCCATCTTTTCTTAGTTTATTTGATCCATTGTTTTTGACTATCTTTTGCATTCTGCAAACGGGTTCTGGATCAATGAAGGATTTCTTGGATCCATTTTTACCAGTTTATCCGCATTTTCGTTGCCTTTGTAGTTTCTATGACCTGGTATCCAGCCAATTATTACCTGGTTTTGGATAGAAAATTAATTCAGTTTCGGTGACAATCCCACACTATTGATGAATAGTCTTCGTGACTGTCCGACCTGATAATGATGTACTTTTTTTAGACACAGTTGTGCGCATTCCAGTATTGACATGCCTTCTGCTTAGAAAACAGTTGCGTATTTTCCTCAAAGACAAACTTATATTTTCCTTGTTTGTTTTTCCTTATATTCCCGTACCTGCACCGAAGTAATTACAAGATACATCAGTGTATTATTTATTCTATAGGCTACTATTCTGTATTGGAGAACAGTTTCTGTCAATATCCTTTCTCTATTGGATGATAACTTCAAATGGTATAGTCCATGAGGTTTTTTACTGATGTATGCAGATGTATGTTTTACTTTTCCATGTGGTTCCAACGTATTCCATTCTGTACGCCAAACTTGCCTCAGCTATTATGCTAAGGTCTAGTAGAGCTATTCATAACAGAACTCCTATTACTACTGTAGATATATTTCTAAAAGCTCCTGAGATACCTAGGCAGGCCAATCTTTGTAGACTAGTCAACCTACGTCTGGTGACATCTAGAAGTGTTCTTCTCCACCACACTAGGGCGCCATACTGTATCTGAGATTATACGAAGTATATGGTAAGTTTGGTAATTGTAAATCTTTCGACCTTTGTGTTTTAATTGAAATTCACATTTCATGGCGTCAGTAAACCGATTTGTCCGTCAGTCGTCGTTGTCGTCTGTACGTAAGCACGATATCCCCACAAAAATTAAGACAGGAACATGAAATTTGACATAGTGTGCTCATGTAGAAATCTAATGAAACAGAAAATCGAATTGCAAATGTAAAATGTCGTCCATTTTAACAGTTTGTCGTTCATATATCGTATTTTTATTTAATTTATAATGTTTGAAATTAGATAAATTGCAGATTCAAATTCTACATCACACGACGACAAGTAGCAAAAGTTTCTTTCAGAAATATAATTATGAACACTGACTAAAAAAATTGTGAATTTGTATAGTTACAAGATACCTGAAACGAAATTGAGCGTAGCGAGTGGAGGCTTCTTCATGTATGTATAGTGGGGATCAAGAGACTGACACACGCGAAGCGAGTGTAGACTTTTTAATATACTGGGTGTCCCACCTAAAATGTTACAACAGCTAACTTTTGAATTATAAATATGATAGAGTTACTTTAAATGGGGAACCTTCCTTTCTTTTCAATGAAGTTTAAAAATCCATTTTGTAATATGTTAAAAATTGCCGCCATTTTCCAATATGGCGGCCAACTTTGAAATTTGTTGAAAACCACCGTCTATTTTGTGGGTTTTTCAGGTGTTATTCAATGTTTTAAAAATGTTTTACTCTTGGGTATTTAAAAAAAATCTTTAGCCGTTCAGGAATTACAGGCAGTTAAAGTTCAGATAATTAAACGTTTGATAGGCCTACAAATAATTGATTACCACTTACAGTGTTACTTTGAAACCGTTGGTACAAAAAGGTTTTAATGGAGAACTCCCATTATTTTTGTAAGCCCTTAAATGACATTGAAATCAATTTTGAAAAAAGTGCTGAATTTCATTAAAAATAGGGACTTAAACACCCAATTTTTAAAATGGAAAGTTATCCTTTGGTCAAATTTGATACTTTTTTACATTGGCACTTTCCCAAAATTCCTTACAAAAATAAGAGGAGTTCCCCACTTCAGACAAAGTTAGGTTAACGGATTTTCCATTGCTTTCAAGTTAGGTTAGGTTTATTACTTCATTTAGTACACACACATCCTATTTTCTCCATTTCATATATTTTATTTTGTAAATAAATAATTACTGAGCAAATCTGTTAATTTATTACGTTGCCTAAAGAACCTTAGACATTATACACAATATCTAGGCAAAAATAGTAAAGATCTAACCAAATTAATTTCTTTCATACATTGACAAAAATGCTAAGACAATGTTTAGGTATTCTATAGAATGCCTAAATTTTATACAATCTTCGAAGTCCGTTAGGGACTAACTGACGTCAAGAAAATAGTGATATACAGAGTTATTAGGTTAAGAAAACATGTGTAACAATTGTTTTAAACGAACTTATCCTTCTGGCTTACCAATACAATTGAACATTTCCTAAATGGTTCAAGAAACTATCTTTCTGGCATTGCGTTTAGAGTATCTGCTTGTACTACATTGTATGATAGGGCTGGGTAAGTAACATAATGGCGTTACCAATTTCTTTTAATTTTCAAGCGCAACATTTGCATAAAAATATCTTGCATTCCGTTTTTCAAGATTTGTAGGTTACATAACATTTTGAACAAATAAAAAATAAATTTTCGTTTTTAAATTGAAAATTAATTCGTACTACCTCCAACAGTGTAAAGTGTAAACAATAGAATGAGTTGAATCACGGTGTCAAACTATGAAAAGTAACAACAAATAAATAAAATTGGTAAGTCTTTCTAGAAATTGTACCTTTTATATCTACTCGTAGCTTTTTCATTTCTTTATAATTTATTTTCGTAGCTGGCGTATTTAAAAAACACACAAAACACGATTTTCGTAAAATGTGCTATAAATATTTTTATAAAAATTTGTTCAAATGACCAGACAAAAAGTATTGGTCGCCATCTTTTCAGACAAATGCTGGTGCGTGATTTATAGATGACAAAGCAAAATAATCAGTCGTGGAACTGAAACCCATGTGCAAAGTTGTAAGTAAAAATTCAGGAATAAATTGGAAAAAAACCGAACCTTCACTGGCATCCATAAAACCTCGATTGTAATATATAATTTTGAATATACAATTTTTTTCAAAGAAGGCTAACTTATTGGTTGAAACGACATTTTTGGTGTGTTTTAATTTTACACCATTTCGTTATTTTGGCTCATAAAGAACCATTAGTACTAGAGTTGCTACACTTGGAGCACTTGTGTTTTATTAAATTAATTACAAATTTAACAACGTTTTGAAAGTCAAGTTCTAGACATTGTAGTGGTTACAATGTACAAGGTGTTGGCGCTAAGTTCAGCTGTCTTCCAGGTAGTGAAGACCTTGAACCGATACGTGATCTTGCATCTACTCAGAGCATCCTTAGGACATGACTACACATCCACAGCTCAGTTTAGTGGCTGTGAAAGTACTTGAGTGCAGGGACTCAAAGTATACACGCACACCGGGTCATTATTTGTGGCTTTTAATTGTTATTTAAATAATACTCCACAGCTGCAAGTGATATCGTAAGTTAGCAAGCTGGTGTAGGACATACATAATATAACCAAGATTGTATGTATTTAACTCGAATTCGGTTTGGAGCAGTGTAACAATGTTCAACCATTCTGTTTGTAAAACACGAGATATAGCTTTGTCTCATGGATTGTTCATTAAACAATTCAATTTTTTAATGTCAGAGAAGTTAAAAGCTTATAAAGTTAAACTGTATAAATCTAATATTTAACTTCTTCACTCCACATGTAAACGATTTTACACATGATTTAAAAAAATGGTTAAAACCTCTTTTTTTTTTATTTTTTTTTTTAGAACTGGAAAGTTTTGTTTGCACCATTGTAAATGTCAACATTAGAAATCTAATCATACATTAAGCCTCCTGACAGATAGAGTCGATTAAAAACAAATTTTCAAATTTCGAATTTTATTTACTAGCAAAAACGTTTTACGATTGTAAAACTCAATGCTCGTATCAAATTTGGTGAGGGACTGTCGGAAAGTATATAAATTCTCGATTTCGGGATTTTACTGCCTAAAGTTCTTGACCGAGCAATAAAAATTAAAAAAAAAGAAAAAAAAAGTTTTTTTTTGTCGTCAAAAATTATCTTTTAATTTTGGATATTTTTTTATAATCTAAATTTAACTTTAATTTTAAATAGAGCCGATAAAAAACAAAATACCAAATTTCTAATTTAGTGACTAGCAAAATCGTGTATATGATTGTAAAATTCAATGTTCATATCAAATTTGGTGAGGGACAGTAGAAAGTAGATAAAATTGTAAAAAATAAACTCACATTAAATTGTAAATAAAATTGAAAACATTAAATTCTCAATTTTGGGGTTTTACTGGCTAACGTTCTTAACCAAGCAATAATTTTTTTTTTAATTATTTTTCTCATCAGAATTTATCTTTTAATTTTGGATTTTTTTTGTCATCTAAATTTAATTTCAATTTTTCCTACTCATAAACTCAAATTAAAAATCAAAATTTTTCGAAAATAGGACACAAAATACAACCGTTAAACAAATCGGTTAAAAATAAACTTCCGATTCCACAATTTCGTTAACTAACGAATTGGTTCATGGGATTGTATAAGGCAACGTGTATATCAAATTTAGTCAAAATCGGTGAAACTGTCCCCACTAGAGTGGATAGTTGTTAAATGAAAGCTGCTATAAAACTCGAATATACCCTAAAAATTAACTTCTGACCAAGCAATAAAAAAAAATTTCCACTTCATGAAATCTTATTTTGAAATTTGTGTGGCTAACGAACTTGAACAAGCCATTAAGTAAAAGAAAATAATAAATAATAAAATTTGTAGAGTCCTAACATACTACCCCATATCTCCTGAAAGGGTGTGTTCTTGTAAAACTAGGGAAAAAAATTGGTTGCCCTATCTTTGTTAGGGAGCTGGCCGTAATATTTCCCGCTAAAAACTAAAAAAAAATATTTCGTCACACCCTGTACAGTAATAAAAAGATAACAAAAAATTTTTTGCTGCAAAATATTCAGAAAAAAGAGCTCTTTAAAATGAGGTATCACACGAACTATGTTTCTATTTGAAAATTTTCCAAAAACACCACCCTGCCCCCCCCAAAATGACCCTTCTGGGTCATTGAGGAGTGTCGAAAATAATTTTCCTGAATTCTTTGGGGTCGAAAAAGGCGGGTTTTATTTGGAAGGAAATTTTTATCTGGTTTCGTTTAGGCGCTACAGATAGTGTCCATGTGGTCTGAAACACCCGATATATATATACAGTATATATTATAGTCTGACGTCTTATGTTGGTAATAATTATATTTACAACATGGAAATGCGATAATTATGTTGCCTAAAGCAAGAATAATCAAAGGAAATATTTGATCTCGCCTTAGGTGAGATAGAATGACACATTACGTACATAGTTTCTGCATAATTTAACAAAGGCCTACCGTTACTTCTTAAACTGCCAATTCTTACAAATATAATTACCGTTTCAATAATACAATAATAGGGCATTTTAATAATTAGTCAGTAATTATCCTACTTAATATGAAATTCCGTTAACCAATTATAATTAAGATTGAGCAATTTATATTTCCACCTCATTAACTCGTTAAAATCAATGTTATATTTTCAGAGTTGGTAAATATGTATTGTCTATTTTAGTATTGAAGCTAAAATTACTTGAAGAAGAAATTGATTAACTACAGGCTGTGGGTAATCGGCGTTTGTAGTGTCAATAATATGATTATCTAAATAGCTTTGTATAGATTTATGTAAAGACCAATTTAGTCTTATATAAGTTTTGGGGTTTCACGCCTTATACACAGTGCCATGTCTATTATTTAGGACAAATTTCATGAAGTTGGCTCATAAATAAAGATAAACGAGAAACCCTATTTATAGGCTACATTATACTGTAAAATCGATTTTTTAGGCTATATTGACATTGTTAGACTATCAATTCACCACAAATTTCAACGAGACATTTTCTAAACCCCCACGGAAATTTCGAGTCGTAATTAGCCAATTTTGACTTTATTTAAGTAACTGGTGATTTTACCTGTTCTAAATTAGTAAACCTATAATGTAATTCCATGGAACTTCTATGTAAATGAATTACTAAAAATAAGGGAATATCTGTAGGACTAATTAACGTTTTCATATATCATTCCTGTTACAATGCCGTTTTATTCCATATGTACATTTATATAGACCTACAACAAACTAAAGAACAAGCTTGAGAGCATGATTAGCTCCCCTGCCCTATTATTTCCAGTTACCCGGTCATACTTCTCCCACCTGTACTGTTCACACAGCACTGCTTGTCAAGTGTGTTGGAGGACAGGTTTCTTCCCTTCCATTTTACATTCTGTTCTTATTTGTTGTAGCAATGCAATTTAATTAAAATCGAGTGTATCTCCAGAATTAAGTAGACTTTAAGCAGGCTATTTTAGATTTATAGTGTTTTTATAATTGTTTTTTCATATCTGTATTCGAACATCACATTTTCTTGAGAGATTAGGTTAGGTTAGGTTAGGCGTAGAAATTACATTTTTGACAGTAATTTTGATATTCCTCATTGTAGAGAGGTTGATACCATTATATGTAGAATCGAAATCTGCATATAAAAGTTGAATAACACTATTGTTATTCCATTTGAAATTTTCAATTCATTTTTTCTGAATTTTAATAGGGTTTGATATAATCACACTATATCCTAATCAAATTTCATGTTCCTATCTTAATTTTTGTGACCGATTTCGTAATGACTACGAACTGAAGTGTAAAAAAAAAAAAAATCATATTTTCTGTTTTCTCGAAACGTGAAAATCAAAGATTCAAAAATGTTTGATATTACCAAACTTATACTGTACTTCCTATACTGGGCACGTTAAACGATAAGGTAACCTTGTAAATTCAGTCTCCAAACTCGATCAAACTTCAATCAACAATGCCACAGTTGAAATAATAAACAAATCTATTTGTTTGTGGGCAAGACAGTAGGGAGCTAACCAACCACCTGATAATTCTTCTATTCATTGTTGAGAACATTCTTTAATGACATCCATTGTAAGAGACAGACGGACAAACTGTGGTCATTACCAAACACAGTCGAATCACGACTTGCTCAAATTGACGACATGATGGCCTTACGTAAGCAAATTATATCATTTCGTGTGGCATATTGTGAAGTGTGAACATTGGACCTTAATTAAACTTCTGTTTTGGTCTTCACCTCGCACATCATTAGAGTCCGTCACTGTTAGATTATTTGAAGTGAAGTAAAATAAAAATAATTGTAAACACTACGAGTAAACGTTTTGGTAATTTTAGTTTAATTCTCGCTTTTATTTTATCAATTATAATTTGTCTTAACTCAAGTTGATGGTACTTACCCAGCTACAAGCAGATCCTTTAAATGTAATGCTTAAAAGTTGGTTTCTTAATCCTTGCAGCAAATGTTAAATTGTAAAGGTAAATCAAAGGGTTCTATTTAATAGGGTAAGTTTCTTTAAAACAGATATTAAGGCTCCCTTAACCTCAATTCATTGACGTCGCCTAGGATATAACAGGCCTCCACACGCTTCGCTCGTGCCAAAGACTCGGATCTGGTGATCTTCGAAACTCTACATAATATGTAATCCTGTGATTCTATTCATCACGCTCGTGTCAGAAAATCGGTCCTGTCGAACTATGCGCATATCACATTTTATCAGAGTTCAAATTACATTTTTGACAATAACTTCGCTATTTGTCAAAGAGATGGGTTATTTTTATAGTGCGTTAAGTCTGGATAACGCTAGACACGTCCAAAAACTGTTTAAAATGGTCGCCATTTTGAAATTTTCAATGCGATATAAGTTTCTTTATATGAGTACCTCATAGTCTCTTCTATCAAATTTTCATTTTCGTAACTTAATTTTTGAGGTCGCGATAGCCCTTACGTATCGACGACGTTAAAGTCGAAAATTATTTTTTCAGTATCCAGAACCCATGAAACGTGAAATTTTTGCGTATATTGGGCAAGTTCAATTGACTACATATATACTGTATATGACAATAATAATAATAACCCACTTCTAACTGACATAATTTTAAGTTGTTATAAGGAAAGTGTCACTGTGGAATGGAAAAGTAAGCCTCGTGCGTGCAAGTTAGGTTTGATTGCTTTCTTCACATTGTTTTTTTTTACATTTTCTTTTTAATTAGCGTTCAACAGCTTTTAGCTTTATTTAAAACAAGGATAAATTATTTTATTTACTTCCACTCTCATACTGCATGTTACTAACTTATTTACTCTCTCTCTCTCTCTCTCTCTCTCTCTCTCTCTCTCTCTCTCTCTCTCTCTCTCTCTCTCTCTCTCTCTCTCTCTCTCTCTCTCTCTCTCTCTCTCTCTCTCTCTCTCTCTCTCTCTCTCTCTCTCTCTCTCTCTCTCTCTCTCTCTCTCTCTCTGGCGTGTTGTTAAAATAAAGGTATACTATTGACCTTAACGTGTTAAAAAATTTATTTTACCAATACATCATACGACCTAACTGCAGTTGCTGATAATAATGGTCATTTTATAACATATATTTCAAATCAAGAGCAGCCTAATGTATTTAGATTTAAGGCTGTTACATATATTAAAATATTTATGTCTATTAAAAGTAAAGCAATCAGGTCTGATTCTATACCAATTAGTTTTGTAAAGAAACTCTCGCCACAACATTGCTTGAACTTAAGGAAATTTCTAATCAATCTTTGCTGTCATTGACTTTTCTTTCGGACTGGTAACATTAAAATAAAACCATATGTCCTTCATCTCCATTGAACTACATGCTAATTAGAGTTTTATATGCACTATTTAAATATTTAGGAAAAATTATCGATCTTCAAATTTGGGACTATTTGATTAACAATCTCATTAGCAGTTTTCAATCATGTTTTCGAGAGAATTACCAAACTTACCCTCTACAAGGTAAGTAAGTAAGTCAATGAATATCGAGTAGAGTAGATTATTCGGCAACATCACTTAAACGTAGTGGCATCGAGTAGTTTACAAACAGATTAGCCCCAAAATATGTAAAGTTTCTCCATTGTTTGAAACCAAGGCAAAATGAAGCAAATATCCAACGAGGAAGTGAAATGGAGTCCCTATTCTTATCATTTTCTCATTGTCCCTAACAATAGTCACTAATTTTGGCAATAATTAATATAATGGGGTCTTTGTTCGGGCCGGCACAATACCACGACACGGCGAGGAGGCGGGACGGGAGTGTCAACTGCACCGGTGCACCATGGGGTGTGGTAGAGGTTACAGCTATTTTTGGAGGGGAGCGAACCTTTGGAAATTTAATAAAGATTACCACACTTCAATTAGGTCCGAATAGAGCCGTTTATAGTCTGTTGGTGTCACATCTAAGGATTCGTGAAGATGCTCCTTTATTAGCTTCTAATAATGAATACACTAAGGGGGTGAGTGAAGAACTTTATTGGAAAATATTATTCGGGTTAATATAAAGTTCCAATTTGGTTTATTGTTAGATTTGCATTACTTATACTTAGATCTATAACATATTTAGCCTCATTAAGTATGTAAATAGCTGCAATCCTGTAATAAACATTTGATTTGTCACACATACAGTGCAAAACAATATAAACTATTTACAATTGAAGGTACTTCTCTACTGAATAAAATGCCTGCTGAACAAGGTAAGAGTTTGGTTTGTTTTTAAAATTGTCAATACAAGGGACTTTATAAGATTATCTGACAACCTGTTGTACAATTTGAGACCAGAGTAGGGCACTTCACTTTACTGGTTTAATCTGTGGATTGGGTATTGAGTCATTTGCCGTCTCATACAATGTCCATGATTGTTCTGACTGACATCAATATAATTCATTTTAAAAATGGCAGGACCTTCAGAATATATATACAGGAAAGAGTTAATAATTTTAATTTTTTTAAATGAATTTTTACAAGATTGCTGAAATTTTAAATTGCATATTTTCTTATAATTTTCTATTGAATACAAAAATGTTTTCCAGATTCTACCTAATTTCTCCAAAGCGCAATACCATCTCTGAGGTAAGAGTACACATATTGAAAATACACGGTTTTAATTATAGCCGGACTAGAAGTAAGTGAAATAGCACGGAGTGCAAAACAAGCTGAATTGAAAGAAAGATAATTTGTGATTTTCAGTTTGTTTTCATTAATTACTATTCCCAGAAATTTTGACGAGTCTGTACTTGATTCTAAATGAATTAAAATTTGTAACGGTTTGTAATTTAATTGAATTGAGTTTTATTTTTTCAATTTATGGTTAATAATATTTGTTTTGCCATTTAATTTTGAAGTGACAGATTCTTCAAGGTCGAAAATATTTTTTACAATAATTGATAAATTGTCTTCAGCAAACAAGACAGTTTTTGACTCCACAATATTGTAAGGCAAGTCATTTATATAGATAAAAAACAGGAACACCCACAAACAGAAACACATGGATAAATTTCATAATCAATTATAAATTTCAATTTCAATAAATGAATCGATTGTTGAGGCGGTTCTGAAAACAACAGTTACATATTGGGACTCAAGTTTGGGGTTTTAAAAATGATTCAGAGTTCGCAAGCTTTCAAAGATTTTTCGTAATGAAAATGATCTCACTTCCCAATAATATTCCTTATTCCATATTATGTTTAGAAACAGATGTTTAACTGTTATGCTTATAGATTTTAGAAAACAATTTTAGCTATATTTTTACTTTTACCAGCCCTTTGGCCCTCGAATACTTTAATAGTATCAGGATTCGAAAACAAGGGTTAGTCAGCAGAGACCTAATAGGAAAATGAAAGAGAGGGATATTTATAACTCATGACTACATGAAAAGTGTAAGTTCAGTTAGGTTCTATTGGAATTGCCAAGATCGTACTGACTATAAATGAGCGCCTGAGGGTTAAGTGGAGGCTCCACTACCGGTGCCGGTAGGGAAAAACAAGAGTTGGTCAAGAGAGACCTCATAGAAAATATTTAAAAGAGGAATTTTATCCAAGTCTACATGATAAAAAAAGGTGTACATCCAGTTAGGACCCTCGGAATTACCCAGCCCGCGCTTACTACAAGTGTGCCCCTGAAAGAAAGGGTGTATTTACTTTATAGGAAGGTAGACAAAGACTCCGACCATAAAACTAATGCAATAGAATAAATAATACCCATAAATTCCTTGTTTTTAAAGATATAAATATAAATGAGGTATCAATAGAAAGGTATTGTACAGCTGAATGTGTTTTATTGAACCAAATTAAAAATATCTTTTTCTGTTTTACATGAAAACCAAAACAAACTTTTTTTACTTTAGTAATTTTTTAAGAAAGTACCTTTAAAGATATGAAGGATTTTTCTCGCAGTTAACATAAAGCAGTTTGTTCTCTTCAATCAAAAAAAAAAAAAATCAACGAAATCGGATGAAGTATGAAGGAAAAATATGGTTATCAACGAGAGTACTGTATTGCATTAGTCTTATGGGCGGCAGACGGCATTTTTGTTATATGGAACCTCCTCTTAAGGTCAAAAAAGATTCGATAGGAAAGATAAAAGAAAGGTGATCTAAACCAAAACGAGATGAAAAAAGAGAAGATTTAGCTAAGTTACCTCGGGATTGCAACGCCAGTACTCACTAGATGTGAGTCCTGATGCTTAAGGCCAAAAAAGATTTGAGAGTAAAGAAAAATACGAGAAGGATCTAACCTAAGACTACACGAAAATGTGTTGATCTAGCTAAGTTCCATCGAGATTGCTAACACCGTACTCATTGTAACTTGAGGGTTAACGTCAAGAAAAAATTGATAGAAAATATAAACAAGAGGGATCTAACCCAAGAATAAATGAAAAAGTGTACATCCAGCTAGGTTCCATGAGGATTGCCAGGACAGGATAAATGAGCGCTAGAGTGTTAAGGTCAAGAATGATTTGATAGGAAGGGAAAATGAGAGGCATCTAACTAAAGACTAAATGAAGAAATGTGTAGATTCAGGTGGGTTACCTGGGGATTGCTGTAGTGAAGCTACATGGCCCGTATTCACTAGATGTAAGCCCTTAAGGAGTTGTTATTGAGATTTTGAGAAGGAATTAGCAACACATGGTTGCATTTTGTAAATATGTTAGGTTAGGTCGTGAGTTGATTATCAGGGATTCTAAGAGAATTACTACAGCATACACTAATGTGAGGCTTCAAAATATTTTTCCATAATATTTATATTTAATTCAATTTTTCTTTAGATGGTTTCACGCCCTAGAACACTACTCATTCGTAAAAATACGACCTGCCCTTTGTAAAATTCGGAGAACTCGTAGACAAAAGACGGACACGCTCTGTCTTTTTGTTTACCTTCCTGCCATTGTGAATAGAGGCCACTGTCTCTTCGGCTAAACTCAAAGTTGAACCGTTATTACCGTACTCAAGCTCGCGTCGTATATTTTACGAAAGAATAGTGTTTGCGAAAGTTTTAACTATGAAGTGTTTGAATATATATATATTTTTTTTGTAAATTATTGTTTTTATATTGTTAGTTTTTATGTGTTGTAAATAGTTTATTGTGTAAATAGTGATTTTAGAGTTCAAAGTGTTTGATTTAGCTACTAAGTGTATATTAATCACTGCAAGGAATGTGATTCTCAGTGAAGACAGGACTCTAATTTTGGGATTTTTGGCATTCTACCTAATGAACTTATTGTAAATCATTTTTCTCTTTTTATATAAATTAAACACTTATAAATGATGTATTTTATGAATATCCGATTAATTTTTCCAATAAAATAATATTTATATTTTTTTCGATTTTTTTCCAGATTAATTTTTTTTTTTAAACGTACTTGTAGTGGTGGTAAAAGACATTTTTTTACAGTTAAAATATGTAGGAGTTCATCGTTAAATATTTTTAAAAACACTTAAAAACAATAAAGGATTTAATATAAAAATTAATAGTCAACACTAAAGTAAAGTTTAAAAAATAAAAACAGAAAGTAGTAAAATTTACGAATGAATAGTGATCACGTAACAATGAACTAAGAGTATTAATCTAGGGTTAAATGACAAATACATATACAAGAATGACATTAGCACAATATTTAAAGCAAAGGTTAGAACAGACAGGGAGGAAAATTACTGTCCTTTGTGTAATTCTCTGAAGGTGGAAACCATTGTACGTTTTTGGTGTAAATGTTTAACCTTAGGTGAAATTTAGAGTTCTTGGAAAACAACAAATAGTAAATATATCAAATGGAAAAAAACCGCTATAATTTAGGAAACACTGTGGGGGAGCATTGAAAAATATGTATTATTTTAGAACTTAACTATTAATAGTAATTTTCAAGAAATATGTTTTCGTTGTGATGTAGCCTAAATCTGGTAGATGATCAATGTGTATTAATTTTTTTTGTTAGTTATGTATTCTTAATATAAGTATTGTATGGTTTTATTTATAAGATAAATTTGCACTTTGAATGGTAAACACTCTAATATTATTTTATTTGTTTTTTCCCTTTTTTGTTTAAAGGTGAAAAGCTTATCAGGTCATCACCCCTAAATAAAAAAAGGACAAAACATACAGAATCACAGCCCTCGAGTACTCTCTCTAATAACGGGAGATTCAGAAAAGAATATCAGTTGGTGAAGAAAAATCGATTGGAAAGATTCCCTAATTGTCTAGATCCTTAATATTAAATCCCAAAATAACTATTTGTGCGTAAATGTTTCAAAAGGAAAACATCCTATATAATATACAAACATATTTGCAAATCGCATAGAAAGAACCAAAATAAATACGACAATTAAAAGCAATAATAGCTTTCTGACCGGAAGCTGGACGGATTAGCTACAGACTAATCGATGCTTTGAACTCGAGCCTATCGCTCAACAATGCGGCTAAATCTGAGCTGTCATTTCACGGAAGCTGGAACTGCGCACGCGCCAAGTACCTAACGGATCTCACCACGTGAAGCAATCTCCGTAATTTTTTTCACTGGATTCTGCGATCTGGCTTCTGATTAACTTTTATTTATACGTCCTTGTCCTCCGTTTAAACGCCACCTAATTGTGTGACCGTTAAGAACTATTAACGTTTGTAGGGGGAATTGTTTTCAAGATTATTCGGTAAAAACCAACAACTCACGTTTTGTAAAATAGCAGTTGATTATAACCGCCTAATTTTTTACAGGATGTCGTTTGTTATGAATAATAAGAATATAAATTAGAAAATATTAAATACTATACAACTCTGTTAGCTTTATCTTCTTTTTTTACTACATCCTTAAAGTTATTTTAAAAATTAGGCTTATTAACCTTACTTTCTCAATACAAAGTAAATTTGGTAATTGAAAAAAAAAAAAATAATAAATAAATTAAATCGACTTTTGAACTGATCACGTTTTGTGGCCTCAGAAACCGAAAAAGTGATTTTTGAGTCGCCGCCGTCCATTCATAGTTAATCATTAACAGTGTATGCCTAATATTGGTAAAACAGGTGTTTCTCAGTCAATTGTGAACGGATTTTAATAATTAAGGTTTAGGCTAGTTTTATTTGTTATTACATTTTATCTTTTTTTGAACTGTTTTGAGCAATTCCAATGACTTCACTTAATAATTTAAAAAAAAAAATTGGTTCTACAATAAACTCGTGTGTTATATACAACTACCAAGAGATAAGTTTTTAGTTTTTAGCTGATAACTCGGTTATTTTTTGAGGTACGGAAAAAAATTAACAAAACTATTGTTTGTTATTAAAAAAGTATTTTTTTTGTTTCCTAAAATTGTTTTATAAAGTATTTAAGAGATATTTTACATTAAAAATGTTAAACGGCCGCTATTTTGAAAATATATAAAATAACGTTCTGGTTTTTTGTACAAGAGTAAAAGGTTACGTAACAAATACGTATACCGAATTTGAGCTCAATATCTTTTCTATTACTAAAGATATTAAATGTTTAATAAAAATAATAATTATTCGAAACTAAGCATTTCCGGACTTTTTTCCGGAACTTTTTTTTCTTATTTTCACCTATAGAATAGCCTGATGAAATTTGGGACAATATTTTCTAGACACTCTGTATATTATAACGGTCACACAAATTACGATATATACATGTTGGTATAGAGGACTATAGTGTGGTCATATAGAACAATATTAAAATTCAGAAAACTCTAAATGAGAAATACAAAATACGGCCATTTAAAAATTGAATTTTTCATAACACACTATATTAAATTAACATTTGCAGATTTCATTTCTGCACGTAACAGTACCATCTCTACGATGACAAATACCAAAACTACTATAAAAAATGTAATTTATCCTCTGATCTCCCAAGAATAAGTAATATTCGCATAGTTACGAAGGTTATATACGATCAGCGACACGAGCTTAGGGAGTAAAGGTTCCTCCACATATGTACAGCTTCCAGACCTGTTAAGACCCAGATAGCTATGTTTAAAGTTACGTAATGAATTCTCATTTTTGGACACCTAGAAGCATCGGACGTCTAAAACTTTCTTCATCTAGTCTTGTATTAGATCCCTCTCTTTCTTCTTTCCTGTCAGGTCTCTTTGACCAACTCCGTTAACTTCCGATTCCGATGCTGTTAAAGTATTCGATAGTTAGGGAACTTATTTTATGCTCCTTTCTCTCTTTTTTTTATAAGACGATGATGACTGAAAGGTTTTTATCTTTAAACAACAAGAAATGGAAAAGAAGATTGATATACTGACACGAGCGAAGCGAGTGGAGATTTGTAATATATACAAGGCCCATTTGTAAGGATCTAGCCGGCATCAAGCAAGTAGTGATGTACACAATTACAAGGTTCAGAAGTCCTATGTAACAACTGTTTTAAACAAACTAACCATCCTGGATAAGAGCCCTAGATCTACAAATAACAATTAAACGTTTTGCTGAAGAGAATCTGTTTGTATTAAATTGTATATTGTGGTTAGGTTAGGTTAGGTTAGGTGGTGTCGTGGGATGAGCGAACAGTAGAAGTTTCACAGTGGGCTGTGCGAACAACAATGGATACACAGGACAATGACCTACGGACAATGCTACAAAGTTTAATCCTAATAATTAGGGAATCCTTAATTTATTATTCACTTTAACATTTTAACAATTAACTACTTCTGAATATTATCACCTGTCCATCTGCTGAGCTGGGTTAGGTTGGATTAGGTTAGGTAAGTCAGGTAAATTGTTTGCTCACTCTATGTAAACCTTGTTAGCTCAGACCACGGTTATGTATGTTCGCTCATCCCACGTTCGCTCACTCCACGTAAGCAGGTTAGGTATCATGATGGATTGTTTATAAACAATTAGCACTTCCTGGATTTGAACTGTGTTATCTAAATAAATAAACTAGATTTAAATCCTTTCAAAATTTGGGGGCTTGCTTCTTTTTTTATTCAACTAATTTCTTCGGCAGACTTTATATTCACAACACGAAAATTTCTTAAACATTTGCACGTGTCTATTTTGGAGGATATACAGTGTCATACGATTATTCTAATGTATTTAAAGTGTGACCAAATAAAGCACTAACTTTCTTACATACAAAGCCAAAGCAAACAACATCGTCGGCTCTTCTGAAAAACGTCAGTAGATCAAAACGTTCAAACGAACCAAGGACGCTGTGGAGAAAGTTCAATATCTCAGAATAGATTAAATTGATTAGCCATTAAAGGTTCTTTGACCAAAACGGATGTGTGAAACCGCACCTAAATAAGGTGCAGTTTCGAGAACTGATTTATAGTATACCAAAATGAACCAGTGAAGGTTAATTTTGATATACTCCAATTTACTTAAAGCGCAATTTAATTTTAACATGCAGTGAAAACTATGGTTCATTAACTTTGAAATTTAAAAAGAATTTTATTGAAAATTTAACCTCAGAAGGTCACTTTAGTGAGTAGGGCCTTGGAAATCCTGAGGAGACCTGCTGGATTTACACCTTTTTTTTTTTTCATGTCTTGGATTAGATATCTTTTATCTTTCCTATCCGGTCTTTCTTGACCAAATCTTGTTCCTTTTTCGACCCTGGCCCTATTAGACTATTCGAGAGCTAGGTGTCTTCATTTCAGGTTCTTTTCTTATCTTTTATAAGACGATGAAAGAGGTTTTTCGTCTTAAACAACAAGGAAAAATTTAATAGATAATTTCAGAACCGCAATATTTTATTTAGCTCCTTAGGATCCTACATCTTAAAAAATATTTTGAAAATCCAAATTATATGTTTTGGCCTTGAGAATACATAAATTGTGAAACAGAAAACGTCATTCTCGACGTGCCGTCCGTTCATCGTTGTTTAGCTCGATAGTCAAAAAAGTTAAAAATTGAACTCTAATTAAAATGTCAAAATGGCGGTCATTTAAAAATGTTTTTATTCACTTATCGCGTGGTAGTTAACTTATAACTCACTAAATTGTAAAAATATATGTAGATTTTAATTCTGCATGTAATGTACCAAACCATCTTCCGTACAATGAATAATTGCGAAGTTAGAAAATCTGATATTGGGAGAATAGTAGGCTACAATTTATTTATTTATATTCACAACTACGAGTGTAAACAGCTGTTTTAAACAAACTCATCCTAGTGGATAAGATCCCATTACCTACGACTACAATTTAACATTCCCTACATGTTTCAAGAGACCAACTTTTGGGTGTTATTTGGAGGACGTGCTTGTATTACATTGAATTATGGGGCTGGGTGGGTAACATGATGTAATCCATCAACCTATTTTGTATCTCACTTTGAACCTTCACGAACCTACATTTCTCTCTATAGTGAATATTTACTCAGAACTACTTCTTTCCCACACAAAGTGTCTCATAAAATGTAACAGCTGCGGCTCCACTGACGTTAAATAATTCTTTATGCAGAACTCTGGAAGAGCACTTTGCATTGACATAATTCTTTCCTTATAAGATAAGAATTATTCTTTGTGCGAGATAACGAGCGTACACTGTTCATTCTAACCAAAAAACATCAATTAGTCGCGAAAAAACAAATAGTTTAACAGTCGACCTGAATAGAAAACAATCAAATATATAAAAAATACTTTAAAAAATGTGTCGTACACTGGAATTACAAAAACGCCGTCTCAAAAGGAATTTGTAAAGTAATTTTGTGCGATTTCATAACTTAGTTATATTTTATTTAGTGTACATAATTTTTAACGAGGGGTTAGAACCCAATTACTCAATATCTTTGAATACGCCCTAGGCTCTGATGAAGATATTATAATATAAGCCATTAGTATTTTCAAGAGACCATTTAGTACTTTGAAGACTTCATTTTTTTATTGCCTTAAAACGAAATTTAAAATAATTAAAATGGTCACATGTTCGACAGTGGTCGCCAGTAAAGTGTGTTCTGTGACTACCTGATGGATGCTGCACATGTGCCGGCTTCCTGTTCCGGCCAGCTGGGATTTCTGTCAACCTGATGGCCGCCACATGCAACAGGAGATGATGGGGTCACTGTGACACATGCAAGAGTAGGAACACCCTATACGGATGTTATGAGAAAATATTGTGAAGGTAGAAGCTTTGAAATGTTATGATGGGTGAGATACGACTGTCTGAAAGTTGCGTCGCGTAGATTTGTCAACAAAACGACTAAAGAGGAACGTCACGACTCTTTATGTAACATATCAACAATATACAGGGTGTTTCAAAAATAAATAATAGTTTGTATAAACATACGTCCGAAAACGCTTCATGACCTGTCGGCCATTTAGATTTTTCAAAAAAAAAATGTTTACTTTAAAAATTAATATGATTTCAAATCGAAATTTGGTATACACATTTCTCATGGCACGTTTTGCCAGTACAGCAAGAATCCAAATATTTTCTTACAAATTGTCAAAATTGCGGACGGTTGAAATTTTTATTGATTATCCCTAAAACCATTAACTTAAATAAAATTGGAAGCGGCCGCCATTTGTAAAATTTTGATTCTTGGAATACTTGTAAAACTTACCATAAAAACCTATACCAAATTCCGATTAGAAATCTGTTGACTGTCATTGTTTTGAGGTTAAATGTATGTAATTGTAAGAATGATGTTCTAAGAAAAATTACAAAACGTTCTAAACATTGCCTTTATGTCAAGTCAAGGCTTACCATTGTGTTGTAGGATCTTATTGTTTTGAGCTTTACACAAATTTCAAGAATGATCTTTTACCAAAATGTTTGTTTCTGCAAATTGTTCTAATATTATCTTTAAAAGTCAATCCAAGGCTTAACATGGATTGTAGGGTCTTAATTGTTTTGAGGTTAACATGTATGAATAATGTTTTATAAAAAATGGTTTTTGGGAAAAGTTCTAAAGATTCCCTTTATGTCAAGTCAAGGCTTACCAAGTGTAGACTGTCATTCTTTTGAGCCTAACAACGTCTATCTAAATATAGGTTATAGATGATGTTTTACGAAATATGGTTGTTGAGAAATTATCTAAAACATTCCCTTGATATTAAGCCAAGGCCTCTTTTGGTTGTGTAGGCTCTCATTGTTTTGAGGTTAACAATAGCTAAATGTAATAATAACGTTCTAGAAAAATGGTTCTTATAAAATGTTCTAAACATTGGCTTTACATCAAGCTAATGTTTTGTAGAATCTATTGTTTTGAGGTTAACAATATCTAAATGTAATAATAACGTTCTAGAAAAATGGTTCTTATAAAATGTTCTAAACATTGGCTTTACATCAAGCTAATGTTTTGTAGAATCTATTGTTTTGAGGTTAACAATATATACACATAAGAATAATGTTTTACAAAAATGGGTCTGTCAAAATGTAAATATTTATAATTTTTAAGTCAAGCCAATGACTACCATTGTGTTGTTGGCTCTTATTGTTTTGAGGTTAACAATCTATATATATGTCAGAAAAAAATACATATTTTACGAAAAATGGTTCTTGTAAAATTAAGTCAAACCATGGTCTATCATTAGCTGTCCAGATTCTTAATGTTTTAAAGTTAACAATATTTAAATATATGAATGATGTTGAACGAAAAATAGTTCTTGAAAATTGTTCTAAACATTCCCTTTGTCAAGCTAAAGCCTACCATGGGTTATAAAGTCTTATTATTTTGTAGTTATAACCATCTAGACAAGAATGATGTTTAACAAAAATGGATCTTCCAAACTGTTTTATCATTCCACGCCTTAGTCAAGCCAAGGCATATGACCTATTTTCACCTTTAACTTATAATTAATTAAAAAAAAAATAAAGTGGGCAATTATTATTTTACATTTATATATGTGTTAAATAGTGTTTGTATATTGTGTTAATATATATGTTTGATAACACATTGTTCAGCATTGTTGACAACAAAGACTAAAGTGATTCCTGTAATTTAGGTTAGATATATTTTACGCCTACATAAAGTAGCCTAAAGCACAGACTTTCTGATAAGTTTGTTTTTACTTTACAAATAACGTAGTAGACCAACGGAAATATTGCTTTTTTCGTGACAATTTATTATCGTTAATTTCTCCCTTTCGAATGTTCTTGAACTTTTGAGTCCGTAGGGAGACATTTAGACCATTTTCGGAGTGATTTAGATGGGGGTAATTTTGTCGCGCATTATCTTAGGCACATGTAGTCTCAAACTTTTCAGTTTAATTCAATGTAGGTTTATTACAGAGTGATTTACAAAGAAAGCTAGAAAATATCAAGGCGTGTTCTACAGATGAAAACAAGTTCATAACCGAGGTATCAACAAAAACTGAAAATTAAATATTTTGATAATTGTATGAAACATCCAAGATTAGTCGAAAAACAAAACATTTAAGGATTCTGATAATTTTATCTCCGAGTCTTATGATTTTCCTTATGAATAAATGAATATGATGAGAGTAATGATTTAAAAATTAAAATGATTTTTTTAATGATAACTTTGACGTAAAAAAAAATATATATATATTTTTCATTTAGAGAAAAATATTTTGTAAAGTTAAAGATTACCGAGATATCAAAATCAAATATTTTAAACGGCTGCCTTTTTGAAAATATACAAAATGAAGTTAGTCATCATACTGTCATTCATGTAGCAAACATTGTTCATTATGGGCTCTATTAAAGTAAATTATACATTGTTTGCTCCTATTTTTATTGTAATGAAGTGTAGAATAAAAATATATTACAGATTGTATTTTAAAACAGCGAATTAAATAATTGAAAGTTTGATCAAGTGAAGAATAGTAGGTAACTCATGCGAGTTTATAAATATGACCACACTACAATAGTCCATTCTATAGCAAATTTTGTTTCTATTTTGATTTAGTTTCCTTTAGCAATCTTACTTCAGACGACAACGACGGACGGACAGCATTTCGAAAATCACTTTTTCAGTTTCCTGAGGCCTCGAAAAGTGAAGATACTTCGTATTCTGGGTAAGTAAAATTGTTTTAAAAAACCTTTTCTCTAAATACGTTTATAAAATATAAAGGCTGAAGAGAGCTATGCAAGTGATGTGGAATGGCTATTCTTGAAGAATGGAGGATGTGAATTATTATATCAATATATAAGGTAACCAGCATAATGTAAATACTATAGAAAAATTACATTGTTAAAAATCTACGATAAACTACCACGTGCAGCACAAAATTTAAGGAAGACTAGAGGTTACAGCCAAGGAAGATCGACTTTGGATGTAATTTTTGCGTTAAGTCAAATCGTAGTGAAAATTTTGGAGTATGGTAAAGACACTATGATTGCCTTTATAATGAAGCATTATGACAAGATGTAGCGAGAAAATATAAGTTTGGGTTTAAGAGGAATATGAATTAGGGAAGGAATTGTAAAATGAATATAAACATATATGAAAAGTGTGCACATTGTGTAAGAATAGAAGAGAAATATTCTGAGTAGTTCTGAAAAGTAAGGTGAGTGTGATAAGAAAGAGTTTTATCATTTTTACTTTTCACATACTAATGGATGAAGTAGAACCTGAAGAGGAAACTAGCCACATGAGCAAGAGCATTTTGGAAGCACTGATTGGATATTAGTTTGATAAGCCTGTCCAATAATCAGGGCTTTGATCGTTGGACAGGATGAGAGTTTTCATTTTGTGTATTTCTGAAGACTTCTGCCGTGCTTCCTATGAGTCTAGCTAAGCTATTCCCAGTTTCTTAAACCTAAAAGGCCATTTTGTCTACGATTGGTTTAATGTCAGATGTTTGTTTATTTTCACAACAAGGAAGGTCGGTGGGGACTTTTAAACTGCCCCGATATTTTAGGTACGTTTGAAATGATGAAACTGCCCCGCTCAATAAAGAGGATCAAGAAGGGTCGCATCGCAAGACCAGAAATGCTGAAATTGCCCCGAGGTAGTATGTGTTAAAATTTAACCTCAATCAAGCATATAATCCTGTAAGGTTATGTTAGGTCCCGTAGCGTAACATGTAAAATAAAATTTTCAATATTATTTGGGCGCTCGGGGCAATTTCAGCTTGTCTAGTCTTGCGATGCGACCCTTCCTAATCCTCTTTAATGAGCGGGGTAGTTTCATCGTTTCAAAAGTACCCAAAATGTCGGGGCAGTTTCACTACGCCCCCAAATCTTGTTCTAAATAAAAGGAGCAGTTCATCTTTATAAAATCCGATTCTTAGTATTAAAGGTATCGGCGGTCGCCAATTTGAAAGGAATAGATTTTGAACATTTATTTTAATACTCTGAGATAAGGACAACAATCTTAAATTTTGGATTATCCTTTACATAATAAATTATTTTTACCTTTTGTGAAATAATTTTTGTCCCACACTTTCAATTTATATGTTAGTTTGGTTACAAAAAATCGTTAAAACTTATTTTATTGGATAATGGAAAAAAAATTGATTCTAATAATTTGTGTAATTGAAATGTGTAGGATTACTTTATAGAACATCCTATACCGGATACGTAATTACCAATTTATCTCGGCTTACTTTACATCACAATAACCAAATAATAAATCATTATTCACTCAGACCTGCAAAGATCGCTTAATATTGGGTTAATAAAAACGCGAATTTTAAAATTATCTTAAATTGACCTTTTAGATTATGTAAAAATAATAATAGAATTACATTAAAATTATTGAGAAAAATCAAATTTGTTAATTTTGGAACACTCTGTATGGTCTACTAAACTTTTTTTACCATCGAATAGATAGGTCAGACTAAGAGGTTTAAAATGAGAAGTCGAACATCTTTCTAAAGCAGTTATTGAAACATCAAACCATTTACATACTTTTCTAACTCAACTGAAATGGAGTAGTCGTTACATAAAGTATTTAACTTTGTATTTATAACTATGTTCATCTTTGGAGTATTGGGCACTACTTCGTTAATGGAACTGTTATTGGTGTCATGCTGGATGAGAGTGTACTTGAAGAGGTCAAAAGTACCAAGTATTGGAGTAATCTATTCAAAAACTGCATATACAATACGTTATTATTTTAACATACAAAAATAAAAACCCGTTCACTTAAGGAATAGAATATTTAAAAAGGTTTAAAATGTGAGGTCGAACATCTTTCTAAAGCAGTTATTCAAATATCAAACCATTTACATACTTTTCTAACAGTCTGTACTGAAATAGGGTAGTCGTTACACAAAGTATTTAACCACAAATAGTGTATCATTATGTTAATCTATCCAAAAACTGCATGTACAAGAAGAGAATATTAAAACTCGTTGAAAATCGCTTTCGACGTCCAGGCTGTGTAAATTTCAACCAGGAGCGCGTGATTTAAGGGTCACTTTTTTGAAAATATGAGGGACAAAATCAAATTTTGGTTTTTTATTCAAATTTATAGCACGAAATCTCCTATTTATGTATGGTTTATTATGTGTTTACGGTAATCGAAAGTGTAAAAAATAACAATTTTCTAAAACTAGTTTTAAAGTTTTAGGACTATTGCACTGCGTTTCATGCTTATCGCCTAGCTTTCTATATACAGTATGAATTAGATTATTCATTTAGTTTTTCATGTGTGGGCACATTTAAAAAGGAATGGGCTAAAGACTGAAAGTTAAAAAAAAAACCGGTGCTACCAGGTGAAGGTAAAGTTGGGAGGAAAACCTATCAACAAACGTTGCTATCCTGCAGATATAAGAATACTACAAACTTACTATATTGTCTTCTGGCAAAGACTAACAAGCTGGAGTTTGGGCTGAGTATTTCCACTTAGCGTCATCCAATGAGAGGTCACAGCACGCTATATGCCTGAAAAGTGTCAAGATGTTGTTAAAAACATAAACTAAAGAGGACAATTGTAGATGGGTATGAGGAAGAGGAAGAAGATAACCCCTCATATCCTCATGGAATGTATTGAAAGGTAAAAATGGCATTATTAAATAGTTTTATCCCACATATTTCAGAGTTTATGTACATTTTTTTCAAGAATGGAAAAAGATATCTCAATTAATGTTTTTTTTTTTTATGTTCAGGAAAACGTTTTCTATAGACAGAAGTATAACTACTTTGATAAATTCAAATTTGATAAAATATTTATGTACTGAAACTAATAAATTTACTAATTTAAAACTAATAAAAAATGTACTGAAAATTCTAAAACTATGTTATTAATTTCCAGTTGTGATCAAAGATCTAATTAATACAAATAAAAAACTCCAATTAGTTTCTTTAACCGTTTCTGAGAAAAAGGAAAATATGTTAACATTAGGAAGATAGAAGAGTGAACCCGCTGATTTACGTTTAAAAAACTATTTATGGCCTAAGGTGCTTCGTAACCATAGTCCACAATAAGATCGTAAACAAAAGAGATCAACAAATAAACAAAAACGATTAGAAATAAACAAACATTTTGTCTTGCAAACCTGTGATAAAATACAAGTTGATACTTACCAGGTCCCATCATACTGTGCGTTACAAGAAGAACCTCTAATTGTAACGCCCAAAAGCTAATTTCTTTAACCTTGTAAAACATGTAAAATTGTATTGGTAGATCAAGGGGTCTAACCCAGTAGTGTAAATTTGTTTAAAACAAGTTTTCTGAACCAAATAATTGTGTATATTACTACTTTCTTGACATCGGCTAGAAGTGTATATATTAACTTGTTTCTAAAATAAAAGTGTAGTATTGTTCTGTCGATATATTACTCTTTCTGATCTAGACTATGGCTACTTTAACCATCTACAGAATCTCAACTTGAAGAAGAAGTGTATTTGAATTGCATATCATTGTCTAGGGTGGTACATGTCGTGCCGTGCCTTAGTCATTCCGCAAAGGTCTAAGCACGAATTGTACACTCCGATCTTCTTGTACAGGCACGTACAAAACTAGAACAATAACGAAGGGTCTTTAGAAAATAAAAGACAGTTGTAAATTGTTTCCATGTGGCAAAATATGTAGACAATGTAAAACGGTCAAACGCTAGGAGTGTTAGGGATTTTTGGTAACATGTGCATGAAGATGTTCAGTTTGGAATTTTACTAAGAAGGACTTTTGTTGGCTTTAACAAATAAATCATAACTGTTAACAATTTTAAACCCTCGCTTACTTGGAACTCCTTATTTTCTGTCTTTAACAGTTGATCCTTTATTAAAACACAATAGCATTTTCATTGTTCTGGATTTTTAAATTACCGTTATATTTTTAGGATTTAACACAGAAGAAGAAACGTACAAACATTTATTCAAGGATAATGGTTAATTTTGACAAAATTGACATTTTCTTTCTTTTGTAGAGTTCTTACCAAACTTCTTTCATTGCTGAATATCAATTTACAAAACAATAATTCCAAATATGTTGACCACTTAGTGACAATTAGAGAACCAAAATCTAAAATATCTTTCATATTTTAATCACGATTCTTTATATACTGGACGCAATAATTCTATGAATGAAAAAGTAAATTATCTATTCGCTTATACCGTTGGTAAACTTATGAATAGCTGTAATTTTGTGAAATTTGAACAACTTTAGTTGTCGTCGTTTGTTTGTAAAAGAAATTTGAATTTTAACAAAGATTTCAAAATATTCACTTTTTTGTTTGGAGGCTAAATAATCCATATTTTTAGTTTCAACTAACGATTGTGGTTCTGTCTTACAGGAAATTTAATATATATATATACTTTGGAAATGGGATCATTTTAGTGGTGTCGTGCCATCTCATCCAGGTGCCATCTCATCCAGATTCCACGGACGTAGGACAGGGGGTTAATTCTTTACCCGCCAACTAGTGCCATCTCGTCCAAAAACCTATGCTATTGTTTACTTGAAAGGTATACAAAAACTATTGGAACGTTTGTAGTAGCCTAACCTAACCTAACCTAACCTATACCTTTATAATATTATAAAATTCTTATTATTTTTAAAATTTCGGGACTTCCATATTTTCTAGTTTCATACTATTTAAACTCCCCTAAATGCTCTTTGCGTTTTATATCAAAATGCTATAAATCATGTACAATCATGTTAAAACTCGCCTTGTATGTAATACAGAGAGAAAACTAATCTTCTTGCGGGTGCTCCTTACCTAGGCTCCAGGTTGCGCAGTTCAACAACAGTCTGTTCTAATGTTCCACCTCAAGATTTGTAGAATATGAAGCCGCTTGTATATTAACAGAATTATTTGACTTAAATTACAAATAAAATCTGAAAATATTCATAGCGGCCGTTAGGTTAGGTTTATCAACTGTAAAACTTCACTGGTCGAGATGGCACTTTTTTCTAGGAAATTGGATGTTGGATGAGATAGCACTGGGATGAGATGGCACTACATAATTTTAGTTGTTAGGTGTAAAAATATAATTTTTAACTGAAAAGTAAAAAACGGAAACAATTTTACATCTCGAAAACGAAGCTAGATAGACTGGAGCTTACTGTGGGTAATGAAGTGTACGATCACCTTGATTTTAACACATTTTCACCATTTACCCTGTATATAGATACATTTGTGTAAGTAGAGATTTTGTGCTTAATTAAACTGACTGTAGCAATATTTTTCCGTTTTTTGTTAATGATAAAAAAAACTCAAAACAGGTGTTGCCTAAGGGGTTCATTCATTTATTTAATTATTCACCTGTTATATTTAAAATTACTTTGTAACCTTCAATAATTAATTAACCAATTAATTAATTTGTTCAAGAGAAATTGATCAGATTGAATAAACAAGGAAAAGTATTCTTTAAAACAAAATTTGATAAATTTAATATCATAAGGGTCAGTATATTATACATAAAATTTAGATAAATAATTTTATTCTACAATCTATAACGTTATGCTTTTTGAAATAATGTTCAAACTTATTTATTTATATCTGAACCTTCAGGAGCTTACTTTAGGTACGGAATTGGCAGTCCCGCGATACCTAGCTGGATCTACATCTTTTGTCATGTTGTCTTGGGTTAGGTCCCTCTCTTTCGTCTTTCCAATCAATCCTTTACAGCCTAAAAAATTGTGGTTTACATGGTGTCGTGGGATGTGCGAACAGGAGATGATGGAACAGTGGACTGAGGAAACAACAATGGATACATAGGACAATGACCTACGGACAAAGCTACAAACTAAAATCCTAATAATTAGGGAATCAATGACTTATTATTCACTGTAACATTTTAACAAACTGAATATCATCATCTATCCATCTCCTGAACTAGGTTAGGTTAGGTAAGCCAGGTAAATTGTTCGCTCACTCCACTTTGTCCTAACCTTGTTCGCTCATCCCACGTTTGCACACTCAACGTAACCGTTTACATGGTTTTATTTAGATTTTTGTTTATTGTCCTTTTTTAGCTAACATAACTCGCACTTAAAAAAATCTCACTAATTAAAGCTCCATGAGCTGGGAGTCAGCGCTGGGTCGGCCAACAGCAGGTCAGAACGACGTTGCCAATGTTAATTCCACTTCATATTCCTAAGGACAATAAAACTAAATGCAAAGTTACTGCGGACCAAGTATAACTATCATTCTCTTCCGACCTGACGGTATTCGAGGGCTAGGTGTAATTATTTTAATCATTTTCTTACTTTTTTTTTATAAGGTGATGATGACTGAAATGTTTTTCCTCCTTTAAACAACAAGAACAATATTTTATGCTTGAAAGTATACCAATTCCTATTCTTAATGTCATAAGATGAAAACATTTATACAAAAGTTTTGACTCGACCATCCCCATACAGTACCAAGTAAAAACGAACCATAATTAATCATCATCAAAAATGAAAGTTAGATAGTTGTCAGTAAAATAAACGATGCAAAAACATTGTACAAAGTTTTTCACTCACCCATTCATTATACCAAACAAAAACCAACCCAATCTATTTCCCTACAAAAATATAAGTTAGATAGATGTCGGGTAAACGAATTAAAATTAATCAGACGTTTTTAGGGTCTGTAGGTATAACCAAAGACCCTTATAATATCACGTGCGTGTCTGTGTGTCTGCAAGTCTTAACCAGTCTACATACACAAGAAGATAAATCCTACATAAGTAATCTTTGCATTTATATTATTTGTATTGTCCCAATAGTAAAACTTTAGAGGTAAAATTTTTTTGTTAATTTAAAAACACCTTGGGGTAGTTAAGGGAAAAAACTATCAAGTTGAATTTTTTAAATCATTTTGTGTGGGATATCAAATAAAACTAGAAGTTATTCTGATTACGTCAAATATTGTATGTTTATTTGAGGAAAAAAATAAAATGTTGTTAAGGCTAAATTTAAAGTTTCAGATATCCTCTTAAACAAGGCGATACCTACAAAATTGAAAAAAAAATATTTGGATTTGAAATTAAATTGCAGTGCGAAATCATATATTATTCTTTTTGTGTTATGAATAATTAATTTAACCACACAATGAGAAATGCTTCGAGTATAAGTTTAAAAAACATTTTATGTGAGACGTGAGACAATCACATTAAAAGATGGAATCATTTTCATTGATTTCTCTTTATTAGGGTATGTATATAAAATCAAACCAAGGATCCGTTAATTTCTCGCACGTGTCTGTAAGTCACAACCCGTCTACACAAACAAGACGATAAATCGTAATATTTATTTCAAATTTTCAATTCATATTCTTTGTATTGTCTCATATATAGGAAAAATATAACGTCAAAAATGACTTTAAAGTAGTTAAGGGGCAAAAACTGTTTAGTTGAAATTTTTTATTTATGGGGCTATTATGTGAGGGGTATAAAATAAAACTAGAAGTTATTCTGATTACCAATATGTATGTTTATTTGACGAAGAAATCCACATGCTTGACAATGAAGAAAATATTTATATAAGTTATATAGAGGCTAAATTTATTTTGTTTGTGCCATAAACCCATCCATTGCGTAAATCGTACTGTATTTATTTAAAATAGAGCAAGGTTTATTTAAATGACGTGGTCAAGATTTTTCCAAATTATTCCTTAACCGTTATTTTTATTTTTATTTACAATTTTGTACAGTATTTTGGGTCACTTATATTCACATTTCTCTAAAATCTGAACAAAATCGATGTAACCAATTTTAGAAAATCCGTCTTTTATAACAACATGGCGGATTTTTTGGTTTTTTACCGATAACTCATAAAACTGTTTTTTTTTTTTTGGTTCTTTAGCGGCAACACTTAAAAAAATGATCAGAATGGTAATTTCGTGTTTTTCAAGGCACATACATCCAAATTTTGAGTTATAAAAAAAAAAAAAAAAAAATCTCGTATAAGTTATGAAGTTAATTAAAATTGGTGTACGGTTTTGACACATACGATTGACAGACATTTTGGACTCAGGGGATCTCAGAACATCCGCAAAGGGCTCGACATTGATTTCGTGCTCCATCACATAAATTTCTGCAAACAACGTAAATGTGAAAAAAGTAAAAAGACATCGAAAAAACTGAAATTAGAACATGAAAAATAAACATCTTACGTAATACTTTTCAATAAATTTACTAATACAAAAGGCAAGTTGAGCAGTCTTAATACTTTACCAATACAAACACATTACACTTTGGATGAACGTTGGAGTGGTTTTGTGGTTAAACTCCATCACCAGACTCTCCTACTCGACTGTGTTTACAAACAAAAGGTTTCTGTGTTGTCAATACGTCATAAAGTATTCAACACCTCTTGAAATGCATCTGAATGCAACATTCTCTGGTGGGAAAACCATCATTTTGTAACAGCTACTGTCGATGGCTGTCATAAACTCTTCATCGCTTTTTACTTATCCATTATACGAAGATAAGTTTGGTCAACAGAAACAATTTCAACCTCAGTCTTTTGACTTGTTTTCACATTTCGTGTCCATGTTATTTTTTTATTATTTAATTATTTTTAACTAGTAGTGGATTGCTTGTGATGTAGTAGCTTTTATTTGTAATACTTATTTATTAAGTTATTATGTGTGTGTTAATCAGTAAACGCTATGGAGAACTGTGATGAGAAACTGTCATTTTTTGATGAACTGGAGTATAATCTCTATAAATTGTAGCTTGTTTATTTTATATACTGATCACGTTCCTAGAAAAAGTGATCAATAAATATAGGGTTACGTTTTATTTCCAAAATAATCCTAAAATGGTGTTATTTCCGACTGTTTTTAGCTATATTGAGTTGGCCTTTATCATTTCCGACGGTTTTAGGTCCCCCTGATATTTGCTCAACACGTAGTCTAGTTTATTATCTAACCTAATCTAACATAACCTAACCTAACCTAACCAAATTAACACAAGCTCAACAGATAACTGAATGATTTAAAATCTTAAATATTTTATATTCACACTATCGATGGCATAGACATAGGTTTACTCATTGTATTATTTTGGGTTATAGTGGCAAGCTGTTGACAGGGTATCTCTTGTCATAGATATGAGTTATGTTTTTACTATGTTTGGAATGTGCAACGTTGCCAAATCCATAACGGCATAAAATCGTCGGAAATAACTCGCACTAAATATATCTATCGGAAAAATATGTTAGAAAATTTTGTATTGCTAGAATGTGTATAAATTATTATTATTATTAAAGTAACTTTCAACTTACCGTCCTTACTTCGTCCTTGTCGTAACCGTCTTTACAGCAGGATTTTTTGACGCTTAGTTCTTAAAAACTACTCAACCGATTTTTATGTTTGAGCTCTATAAAAACTCTAGAGGTGTAGATTTGTCAACATTCTTTATTATTTTAATAGATATTCACCAATGGGCAGGAATCGTCCCTATAGTTTAATTTCCCCCTGTTTTAAATTGTTAAATATTAATGTTGTATATCACAGCTGATAAACATCATAATGTTAATGTTTAATATTTGTAAATATTTACTCTGTTACATTGTTTAGAGATAATAGTTTGAGAATTTGGAATGTGATTTGATTTGTGTTATTAATACTAACGCAAAGTTTAGTTAGCGACACAAATGGTTTGTTTCAATGTATAAGAGGGATGTAACGCCGTAAAATTTGTTCGATTACTTGGTTCTAAGGGGTGAAATGGATGTATAACTACGAAACGCAGTGTACAAAACTCACTGCAAGACTGAACTCAGTGTTTCCCCCACTACACCAATCTACCCAAAGTCGATTGCGTATCTTAATGATAGAGATCATGCTAAATCTTACGAACTTTACGTGGCATCGAGAAAGTTATGCAACGAAGAAAAAATTTTTGAAAATTTTGAAATGATGTGTTTCTGTCAGTTCTTGCAGTGTTTAACCATCAAAATTGGACTATTTTATAATATTAGGAATGTAGGTATAATTTAGAGATACGTAGAGGCGTTTTTACTTTTTATTACCTCAAAAGTGTAACTATGTTAAACATAATTTATTTAAACTATTTAATATATGACGTGTACAGAAAATGTATAAAAATAATTGTTACAAGTGTTGTGTAATTGTGAGTGTTTTGTGGACATAATAGTTGGCCTGAAGATGCTGCCTGTGGCAGCGAAACATGTAGCCACATAGAAGATAAAACAAACAAAGACTACATTTGACAGACACAAAAGTATGTATAAAATGAAATATATGTAGTTCTAAAGCTGTTCAACAATGAATAAAAAACTTTTGTTTTTTGTATATATACCGTATCTTTCTAACAAGAATATTATGTTAACAAGTACTCTTAATGTTACTATACCCTATCATTTCGTTAGTCCCTTCATTTCCTTATCAAATAGTGTAGAGATGCACTAAAAATGTATCACATATGCACTTTTATGGCAAAGCTCCATTCCGATTTTTCTATTTTTTTCAGTTTCCCACTCAGTTGCATGTACAAAAAGGTAAAAACTAAACAAAAATCAACTTCCCAGTTACATCACTTCTCATCAATTTTTGGACTAACTTCCTTCTAATATTAGTCCAATCTCGAGTAGATCCAAATGTAAGTAAAAGAATTGAAAAGACATCACTCACTAACATTACTCCCTAACATTACTCACTAACATTTTCGAGGTTTTATATTTGTAAATCAGTTTATATTTTCGTTCGTGGTGTGTATAATATAGTTTTTTTTAGATATTGTTTTAGAGCATTTCGTAATTATAATTAGTTCAGCCAAAAAATTTTAAGTGCTTCATACGCAAGCAAGGACTATGGTAGCTTCACATTATTTCTCCAGTATTTTTTAACAATGTATTCAATCAAATTTTATGAACATCCACATTTAGTAGATACTACTAAAAAAAACTTATGAAAGTTGTTTTTGTGTTAAGAACTTGGGGCAAGACGTCTCTAACTGTACTTTGCCAGAGAGAGGGTTTTGCCAGGTTTCCATCTTCCTTCGTTTTAAAAATTATAAGAGTCTACATTTTAGTAAAATTTTATAACAATAATTTAGCCGAACTTTACGTTTTTGTTCGCTACTACGAAATTAAAGATATGAGAAAAGTAATATGTTCTGTAGGCTATGTTGTAGTTGTATTTTTTGAAAGAGTTGCGGATATGTTGATCAAAAATCGGTGTGTATTGCATTGGAATGAATTTTGTCTTTTTGTTGTTGTTGTTGCAGTGTAGAGGTTTGTTATGGTTTTCAAGTTTTTTCTGTGTTTTATGTATGATTTTGTCCACCATTGAAGATTTAAAACCATTGCTTTGCGCTATATGTTTGATAATTTCCATTTCATTGTTTAGGTCATCTTTTTGCATGGGTATGGTTAGAGCTCGGTATATAAAAAAATACAACTACAACATAGCCTACAGAACAAGAAACAGTTTATCACAATATTTCAACCACACAAAAAATAACCAAGACCTATACAACAATAGTGGCATATACAAACTAAATTGCAGTGATTGTGATAAATATTACATTGGACAAACAGGCAGAACATTTAGAGAAAGATTTAAAGAGCATATACCTAACAGCAGAAACAATAGAACTACAAACTCAGCATTCACGGACCACTTAATTGATAACAAACATTCTTACACCAGCATACAGGATAACATGTCAGTGATACATAAAATAAATAAAGGACACACCATGAACGTCATCGAAGAATATGAAATTTATAAGCACCACAAAAGCAACCCAGAAAAAATTTTAAATGAAAAATTGAATTTTGCTTCCAATTGCCTTTATGATCTGATATATTGCCAACAACATGAAATCAAGAAGACACAAGAAAATCTAATAGGGCACAAAGTACAAACTGATAAGCATTAAACAGAACTGCACATCATCTTTCCAAATCAGTTTTAAACGAAATACACCAGAAAGAGGTACCTCAAAAGTGTAACTATGTTAAACATAATTTATTTAAACTATTTAATATATGACGTGTACAGAAAATGTATAAAAATAATTGTTACAAGTGTTGTGTAATTGTGAGTGTTTTGTGGACATAATAGTTGGCCTGAAGATGCTGCCTGTGGCAGCGAAACATGTAGCCACATAGAAGATAAAACAAACAAAGACTACATTTGACAGACACAAAAGTATGTATAAAAAGTTTTTTAATTAAATAATAAATCAAATAATTTTTTTTAACATACCACGTTTTTAAAGCGGACTAAAAAGTATAAAATAATTTTTTACGAACGTTCTACAATTTTGAGGGAGGATTGTTAGTGGCTATGGATATATTTGGAATACTTGGAGAGAAAAACGTGGGGCGCAGGCAATCTATGATGGTTAATTAAGGAGGAGTAAATAAATTATATTACAGTGAATCTCATTTCAGATTCACTGAAATTAGCTGTGAATTCATCCGGATTGTCTACTTGTATTATTTATTACTGGCTGCGCCCCACGTTTCTCTCTCCAAGTATTAAATATATATCCATAGTCACTAACAATCCTCCCTCAAAATTGTAAAAGAGCCATGAAAAAATATTTTATACTTTTTAGTCCGTTTTAAAAACGTGGTATGTTTAAAAAAATTATTTGATTTATTATTTTCCGTTTTTTAGTCTTATGTCCGGGTGAAAGATTTCAATCGATTTTGTATATATTGATGAGACTCTGAGAGGGACATATTATATAGGAAATTCCCAATGTATTTCACATCCTTTTTAGCAGCAAATGTCTGAAATTCAAAATATTACCTCTTATTTCCTGTTGTTTAAACAAATGTAGAGACAAAAAACCAACTGAATATTGTATTGACATCCAATTCTGTTCTATGTTCAAAATTTCAGGTCTCTAGCTTATCGGGAAGTTAGTTTAAAACTCGATTGCAAAATTCCACCCGGACAGACAGACAGACAGTTATAACGGAAACTGAACTAATAAAAACGTGGTAAAAACATTCAAAGAATAGGTGAGTTAAGAGAAAACATAAAATTCCAATTTTATAAAAATAAAGTAAAACAATTTTGATCAAAATTTTATTAAAATGTATTTTCTAAAGACACAAACAAAAGATATCGGCGCCAAAACAATTCCTGTTCTGACATTGTTTAAAAAGGGAAAAGAGTCACGTGCGTTTTCATAAAATTGAAATATTTCAAAACAGGCGTAATCGATTCTTATCAAATTTTGGTGATACGTAAAAATTTATATACTAAATCAACTAGACAAAGTGTAAATAAATGAAAATAACCATCTTATTGATGGAAACTTTTACAATAAGAGACTTATTTAAATCATTACACTTTGTCAACCCGGACAAAGTAAAATTCTTTATAAAAGTAAAATCTTTAAAGTATATCTTCATGATTTATTATTAGGGATTCATGGTCTCTTAATTTAAAGATTGTGCAGGTTATTTTTTAAATTTTGCGAATTAGATTTATGGGTAATATATGTGCTCCGTCTTATTGTGATATTTCTAAAGGTTTCTATTTCTTCTACACAGATATGGTATCTCGCGCGAGAAGTTTAATCAAGAAAGATGATAATGTGGAAAGGGTGAGCAACAACATTTTTTAGAAATCAGATACTGAACTTTGACGTCTCTCTTTCTAAAGGTAAACTTTATAATCAGAATAATATAATGCGTCATTGTTGTAACAAAACGTATAAAAAGGTCCGCGTTCAGACCCATTGTTACAACCAGTCATTCACAGACAGAAAACTCTTTTACTAGATGCAAGCTGATAGAATGATAAGGGTTTAAAAAAGTCTCACATATCTAGAGATATATATCTTATATGAAAGCCGTTTTGCAGACCCACCCTTGCCACAAAGGTTCTCAGCAGGAGACTGATCCTGTAGTGCTCGTCCGAGTCACGCCTTCAGCAGATGACTTTAGGGCACTATCAATTATATAATACTAAGTTAAGTAGATTAGTTCAGGGGACTTATGTCCAGGTGGGGCTCAAATCTTACGTCTAATGCAAAGGCAGGATGCTACTGTAACCGTGGTAACGAATGGATTTGGTCTTGTCGTCATACAGAGGGTATAAACTAACTATAGAATGGGATTAACTACAATATTTAAAAAAATTAAAATCCTTCTGTAATAAAATTATATTGGTTTGATGGATATATTGTTATCTTTGAATGTTAAGAAGTGTGTTATGTTTAAATAGGGGTGAATTTAAAATGGGAGAAAGACGTAGAATATTTTAAATAACAAAAAACATTTATAATTTATATATTTTATATTTGTGTAAAAACATTGTTTTTTTTTGTTTTTTTAAATGGCATAGGGAAAATTTATGTTAAGAAAGTTCTACTTCTCCGTTGATCTGAATGTATTGAGGATGGTTTATTTTGTCATATCCACTGCCATTTAACATATGGGACTATTATTTGGGGGTTACGATACAACAACAAAAATATTATTATTATTACAAAAAAAATTCAGTTTGATTGGTGTATGGAGTGGGGACAATGCCTCATTGTAAAGTTTTGTTTAAGAGGCTAGATATCGTGACACATAAATAATTATGTGGAATGTTTAATGTGTGTTAAGGAAAATAATAATTTTTTTAAAAATCTGAATTAAAACAGGATTAGAAACGTGGGGTATTTTTCGTTAGATGCCACCAACTTTTCTGTTTAAATATGACGATTTTTATAACTTAATATTGTACATAAACATTATTTGATGTAAATAATAATTGATTATATTAATCTTAACCTAATCTGTTTTTGACGAAACAACAGGTTAGGTTATGTTAAATTATTTTATATTTATTTCATTTGATACAAACATCTCTTCAAAAATAGAATAAAACTTGAAGACGACTTCTCAAATGTATGTAGAACCGGTATAGTTAATAGTGATTTTTTTAAAAAATTTCATAGAAAGTTGATAAGGAGATACCCTGTTGTCACGACTTTTGATATGTATGAACAAATAATTACACCTCGATTTAAAAAAGTCACATCAAAAATTTTAAATATATTATTAATACCTTAAATAAAGGAAAACCTCAGTTGAAGATATGAAGAAATAAGCCTTTCCGAAACATCAAGTCCTGCGCGTATAACAAGCACATCAAATCTCTAAAAGTCAGACGGACAAGGATCATTTAGCAACAGTCAAAACTTATTCATGGAACCGTAAAACCTAAGTTTCCGGTGAAACCTCCGACGTTTTTGTTGTTTCTCTATTAAAAACTATATTTTGTTTTATCTGTCTAGAGAAAGTGATATGAAGAGCAGGAAGGTAAATACATTTTGTTTTCTGGGTTATAATTTCGGGGGAACGTAGAATTTGATTTCCCCAGACTTTAAAATTTCGTTCAGGGCTTTGTGTCAGGTCAAAATAAACACTCTTTGAAATACTTTTCTGTCAATCTCCTAAATCCTTCTTACAGGACTAAAGTTAAAAACCACAAAATTGATTTCGATAAAATTGATGTATAATTTCAGTTTGTCATGTAAATCTTTTCCGTATTTCAACATTTCCTTTGTATCTTCGTGTGAAAGGTTAAACTATCGTTATTCCTGTCTGTCAGTCCCCTAAATCCTTCTCACAAACCTAAACTTAATAAACACATAACTGATTTTGATCAAACTTTGCGTATAATTTAGCTTTGTTATGGTGATTAACCAAATACAAATTTTGAAAAGATTAGTTTTTTTGTTGAAATGGTGTGTTTTAAAACAAAATGTTCAATAAGAAAAGATTTTTTATTAAGATTAGATTGAAATTAGAGGACAAAGGGTTAAACGGCCTCTGGCATCGCTACCATTATCCTATTGTAAAACTAAACCTCTTAATTCTTGTTCAGTAGATTAGTCCTCTCTACAAGTTTTAGCAGTTCACTCACTAGAGGCAGAGCATGAAGGGAATCCAAAACCGTAGTGGTCGTAAATGGTGGTCTGTTTACATTCAAGGGCCCGCGACCATTCTGGGCATACAGCTGAGAAATCTGTATAGCTAAAAATGGTACCGCGGGGCATGGGAGCTCTGGCGGAGCTTCGCGGAGTAGTGGAGGTTGGACTCGTGGTGGTGGTGGTTGTTCTGCTGATGGTGGATATTCTCCTTTACTCCATTAGATTAGATAAGTTTTAACATTCAGGGGTGTCGTTGATTTCCAGGTGGTATCAATAAATATTATTAAGTTAATCATTGGGACATTTGGCACTAGATAAAGCCGCACAGGACTTCAAATAGTGTCAGACACAGAAATTAATGGAAAAAAATAAATAAATAAAAGGAAACCAAACACTTTATATCCTTACTTGCGGTTTCCTCATCTAACCCGCATAGTCTGCATGCTGTATCTCCGTGGTATATTCCTATTCTAAGCAAGTGTACCATCAGACCAGTATCCCGTGATTCGCCTTAGTTGCTCTCTGCCTAAGATCAGAGCTGTCCCTCCAAGTCCACCTAAAGGAATCTCTCTCCGTAATTATTTACTATGAGAATATCCACCAAGACGATCCCTTATTTGCTGTACCTATTGATGGCTGTCATAGCCAGACACACAAGGATCCTTACTAGTTCTAGGTTTTTTTGGAAGTCTCTTTGCTCTTCTATTCTTAGTTTGAGCTTTTGAGATCCTAAAAAAACGCTTGTGATCATTTTTGAAATGTTCAACCCGATCTCTTAGTTATTCAATCGCAGGTTGGGTCCTTCAAGAGTTTCTCTGTCCTGCTGCCATGATTGGCAATTGGGTTCCACGGGGTTAAGTTAGGTTTCATTCCATTTTGTTGTCACTCCTCGGGTTGTTTTGCAAGTTCTCCAAGGTTGGCTTTGTCAGCTAGGGAAATAAACGGTTTATTCTTACAGAACCTAGCATTCATAGGTAAGGCTAACTATAACTGAAGGTCGCCTGGTATCCAGAGTCTGCATATTAAGGTTAAGTTCCCCCTAACCATACAGCCCTTCAATTACAGAAATTGTACGTGGATTTGTAATATTTTATTATTATTATTATTACTTACACAGTATACGATGCGTAGAATAAGTTTGGTAATAGTCAAAAGTCTCACGTTTCATAGCCTTAAGAACCGAGAAAATGATTTTTGATGTCGTCGTCCTGATTGTCGTATGTACGTAAGCACGATACCAACCACCAAAATTAAGATAGTATCGTGGTATAGGGAACTATTGTGTGCTCATATAGAACTCTAATGAAATCCAGAAAAATTTAATTGAAAATGTCAAAACGGAGGCCATTTTAAACAGTTTATATTTCGTGTGATTCAATTTATAGAATACTAAATCAGATCAATTTGCAGATTTGAATTCTTCATACAATTTGTACCAATCTATAAGTTAAAAAAAGTAAAGTTTTGTCAAACTTTCCATTTCAAACCCTGATGTTCTAAGAAATTGTAATAATCGTATAGTTATGTGATCCCGCAGGGGTGTCACCGACACGAGCGAAGCGAGTGAAGACTCTTTAAGATATAGCTGATGTCAAAAAAGTAATGATATACACAATTACAACGTTCAGAACACCTGTAAAACAACGGTTTTAAATAATTTACCAATCTGGATAAAACTCCTGATCAACCATACAATTTTAAATTTCCCACAAAACCCAAGAGACCAATTTTTTACCATTACATTCATTGGATCTTTTGGTATATTGTGTAATGGGGCATGATGTTCAATTTGTTTGTTACAGTAAGAATACATAAGATCAAACTTTCTGTATTAATTTGGCAAATGATAAGTTCTCTTTTGATAGCTTGGTGGTAATAAATTCCCAACACACAGGCCTAAAGCGAAAAGTCGTAGTTCATGAAACATTAAGCATCGATGAGATATAACACGATTTTTTTTAAACAGATAAAATCACTATACATTTCCTAGACTATATAGTTAGTTCTAACAAAATTTATTAGACAATAAAATATAAATTTGTTAACATATGATAATAAAACAAGGGAGTTCATAAGTTGTCGAAAAACGAATGTTGCTTTTGTCAGATTACGGATTTACCCTTTTATGTATTACATAAAACATAGTATAGATTACATAAGATTTGTTTTGTCAGTTTAAATTGTAAAGAACTGCAATATTTTGTAACCATTCATGATGGTATTGCACATTGCAACAAAAGATGATAATATGTTAGACTGGACATATATGTTACACAATGCTGGTTGGTAGAATTGCCACTAGCATTGTGACGTCCTACATTTTGTTCCTCTGTATTACCATTGTTTCTTTTATCATTCCAAACATTCCACAAGACACTTTTATTAACCAACTCTTTGAATTTATGGCAAAATTCTTATAACGATTTAAAATTGTATGAAGTTAGTGTAATTATATGCAGTTTTTAAAACTCTTAAAATATAAAAAAAGTTATTTTATTTCAATAACATGTAGAAGAGGGCCTTCATGGTACTAACCCAGCCCCATCATACAATATAATACAAGCAGATTCTCTAAATTCAATGTCCATAAGTTTGTTTCTTGGGCCTTGTACGAAATGTAAATTTTATTGATAGATCAAGAAGTCTAATTCAGTTTTTTTAAATCTCGTAATTGGGTATTCTCTTGACGTCAACGAGACCTTATCGGACTTTGAAGCTTTGAAGCTGTATATAAAAAAAATCTCCACTGGCGAATTTCTATGAATTATTTCATGAGCTAATGGTAGTAAATAAATATATTTTTGAAATTTTATTTTTCGTAGAAGGTTCATTTCAGAAAGGATTTGCGTGCTTTTTATGCAGATTTATTACCAGTTATCAGTGTAAAAGGCTTTTTTTTTTTTACAAAATTATAAAATGTAATGACTTTATAACAAAGTGTTACTAGTTACTATTCCACAATGCCTTACACCCTCCTCCATTTAATTCCAACTTACAAACATTCAAACTTATATTTTTTCTACCGTATTTAACTCCCGTGTTTTGTTTTCCGGGTCATCCTGAGACATTTCCCATCTGGGAGGATGTGTCCGCCACCGAGATAAAATGCAACAGCTGTCAGCCTACACCAGACCACACTGAATCTCTGTTTGGACAACTTGACTTTCAAACGGGATTTATTTTTAAACCACGTGATTTGTGAAGAATCACGTAAAACCATGAGTGGGACATACGTGTTGACACCTGTCTTAGTGTTTAAGATGTGGTATTTTAGTCGATTCAAGTTGACTCTATCATTGGAGTTTAAAAATGTGTACAGCTTTGCTTAGAGCAAAGCGTTAATATTGGATTGTAAGATCATCATCATTATCATTCTTTATTAGTATTTTAAATAATTAGTATTTGTATAAGGCAAGTCAGTAAAAATATTAGCCTATATATAAAACTACAAACATAAAAATATACAATTAATAAATTGATCATGTAAATAATACAACAATAAGTAACAGATAGAAGATTACAGTTACACACACACAAACAATAAACACTATTCATTACTTCAAAAATAACGTTCCAACAAGTGTCGAAACATTAATGTCACACTATCAAAATAAAACACACGAAATATATAACTACACACAGTAAAACAAATACAAACAAAAACAATCTAATTGAACGACAATAAATAATATCAATTTGATAGAAAATTATTATAATTAAAATAACAAATTGAACACAGTAAAGACATTGTTCTCTATCCATAGGGTTAACTAACAAAGCTCGACCAATATATACCGGGTGTTCAAAAAGTCTGGTTATCCTGGGAAATTTTGTTTGCTAATAAATATACAATAATGCAATTCTAGGTTTGTGTTTCTATTCTAGTTAACAACACCTTGATATACTTAACTTATTTCGCTGGGACGTTCTCCAGAGGAAGCCGGGAAAATCTTCAATCTAAGCATAGTTCGAGTAATACCTCATTTTAAAGGTATTTGTTAGTAGAACACATTTCCGTAAACCCGAGTGTAAAAGGACATTCCAATGGGAAATTACAGCCTCTTAAAGTTTGTTTTCCTCTAGTCTAACTCACAAGGCAATCAACAGTTCAGTAGAAACTAATTCCGTATTTTAACGTTTGTTCCGTTAATTAAATTATTTACTTTAAAATAAAATAAACAGTCGTTGGGTGTTAGGTTAGGTTAAGTTTGCTCAGCGGGAAGTTTGTAGCGAAGTATGACAGTTAAGTGAACAAAGTTTTGTTAATTAACGTAAGGACTTAACCATAGAACTGCATTGTTTGTTTATTGGCGGCACGTCTACCCGGCACCAAATCTGACCACCGCTATAAGGTTAATCAGGCGTTACTAATTTCACAACTTAACCCGGCACCGAGGCAGTATAAAGGTAGGCGAGCGAGGTTCCCCCTCCACAACCTAACCTAACCTAACCTAACCGATCCTAACCTAACCCAACCGATTTCTATAATAAATGTTAAAGTATTTATAATCGTAATAAAAAAACGGCCACACTTTTGTTATTGTCTAGCCCTTCGTCTAGTGAAGCTCGTCCCCTAATTTAAAATTTGCAGCGAGAGAAGTTACCTTCATTTTACAATCCCCTTACGGAAAGGGGAAGTGATTAAGAAAAGAAAAAAAAGAGAAAGGAGGGGTTGAGGGGGAGTAGTGTAGGTGGAATGGGTAAGAGGGGTGGCTGGTGCCGGGTTGACATACTGTCATGGCGGCCGGTGAAGGGACCAGTGCCGGGTCGACGTGTTTTTTTTACACATAATGGTTGGTGCCGGATTGAAGAACTCCTTGTTTATTCGCAAACAAAATATCCTGTAGTAACCTGACTTTTTGAACACTCTATATTATATACTCCTCAACGACAACAATTGACTACCAATTTTTAGAAAATTTAGTGTGTTGTAGATTGAATAAAACGAAGGAACAAAAAATTGTTTAAACACGCCGCCATTTGACATTTTCAATTGAATATTTTTTAATTTTAATAAGGTTCTTATATGAGCACACTATAATTCCCTACACCACATTTCATGTTACAGTACCTTCTTAATTTTTGTGGCCGATATCGTGCTTACATACAGACAATAATAATGACAGAACTACGACATGTTGAAAATAACTTTTTAGTTTTCCTGAAGTCATGAAATGTGAAGATAAAAAAAGGTCGAATTTTTTAAAACCAAACTTATCCTATATCTCTTTTACTGGGTAAGCTTAGGATAGGTTAGGTTATTTTAGGTTATGTTATGTTCGATTAGGTTAGGTAAGGCAAGATTAGGTTAGTTTAGGTTAGGTTAGGTTAGGTAAGGTTTTAGGTTGTATAATTATTATTGTTATGTATTATATTTACTTGTAAAGTCTCGATTGCGTTTTAAAACAAACACTTTGTATAAGGTTTTTTTTTCAGTAGGAAATTTTGTAAAATAACGCAATAACTTTACACAAAGGTAAATTTTCAGGAATATTTATCGGTTATAGTATCAATAATTTGATTCCTTAATGCATATTTAGTTAGAATTACCGGTAATGTTTTATAAATCTGAGAAAAAAGTTAATAATCACAAGTTTTCACTGTTTAAAAATTATGTATTTTTTTTAATTTTACAAACTCATTATAATTTTTACGAAGTAAAAACTAAAATTAATATTTAAGATTAATCTTATGGGAATAACTCTAACATATAACCAAGATATTTTCTCTCAAGGTTTCTAGTTACTTGTAAATTCTTTTTAAGAAAAATGTTCCATCATCTATTGAAAATGTCAAGTAAGTTTAACAAGTAAAGATATAAAGCAGTCAGTCTTACATATTCTGAAAAGTTTCTTTAACACTTCCCATCGCAAACAATGTTTTGTCACAAAATTGAAAAAGTTTTACATTTACGCAAGCAAGTCGTTCTCACCTGGCCGGCAGGATTTGAGTATGAATAAAATATGAGATTTTGGCATTGAGCCGAGCTAAGGCAAGGGAAAAGAATCCATCCTTGCCGTTCTAAACCGACCTAATCAGATAAACGAGAGAAATATGTCCCTTGGTCAATATCATTACATAATACATAAGATATATTTGTTTAGAAATACTAGATTGTTGCATTCTCCGTAGAAATATATTGTTTTTGAAAATTTTAGGTTTTTTTGAGCTCTCTAGTTGATCAAATTAGACAAAACTTAATAACAAAATTCGACTTTGTCTATCCAAATCATATTAAACTATTTTTCGTCATACTGCTTCAAAAACAGCTGTTTTTATACATGTATTGAATTGTTCTTTTTAATCCTAGGACTTAAAAACATAAGCTGAGGTCAAGGTCATCAGCTTTTACTTCGTTTATACGAATTAATTAACGATTGTAAAGCATCTATAAAAACCGATATTCTCGATTGTAAATAACCGTTAACCTTTTGCATCCCGACATTTAATTTTCAATATGTTCCAAAAATCCCAACCATTATCTGCTATGTATGTGCATAGAATCCCGGGCTCAATTTAGCAAATTTTCAGTGTTTCGCAAAAAAATTTGTATTAAATTTATTTACTTATCAATTTTGATGATTTTTTTTTTATTTTGTGTGGAATGAAATGGTCTATAAGGTAGTATATTTTTAAAATAAGTGTAAATGCATGTTAGATATGAAATTTTTAAAATTGTTACTTACCAAAAAAAATTTCCAGAAATTTTCACTTTATTCTTGAAAATGACACACAAAAAAAATATCTTTATACAAGAAATATCATTATCACAATCACAATAAAAATAACTAAACAAACTAAAAAGTTTCAAAACAACAACGTACACCAAGCACAAGTAAAGTTATTTACATCTGACAGATGACAAAAGCACAGCCACGTCTATCACAAAAATCTTCGTCGTAGTGAACATAGAGGTAATTTATAACTTAAGTAAATATCATAGAGGTAAATAGAACAGCTATTTCCGATTCCATTGATATATAATAAACATAGATTCACTAATGATTTGTATTTTATATGATTTTTTTTCTAAACGTCCTTTTTTACGGACGTTGGGATTTTACGCACATACACGTGACGTCCGTAAAAAAGGACGTCGGGATTCAACGGACATACTCACAACGTCCGTAAAAAAGGACGTCGGGATGCAAAGGGTTTTAAAACAGCTGTTACCATCGATTTGAAGGTAAATAGGTTATAACACTTTAGTTTTTGTGAAATTTTCTTCTTATTTTATTTGCAGTATAACGAAAAATATAGTTCATCACTTGGACTGAAAGCTTTTCGATCCTCGCTCATTTTTCGGCAGCGGCTCCAGCTCGGCCGTTAAATTTGACCTTGTATCGATAAGCTTCACTTTTGGTACTAGTGATGAAATATACTATTCTTTAATTTCATCAAAATTGGTTTAGTATCAACAACAAAAAATGTCACAACTTACCGGTCTTTAAAACAAAAAAAAAAACCTCTGCCGTAACTGGCCTTGATGCTGTACATGTATGCTTATGGATCTCGTATACACGAATATGACATTTTATTGGGAGGTCATGGTCGAAATTACATTATTGACAACAACTTTTAATTGGTACCATTACATCCACAATTGAAATCTGCAAATTTGTACGTGATTTAGTGTTATACATTTAATAACACGAGCTACGAACCTAACCATGGCCGTCAATTTGAGATTTTAATACGATTTTTTGTATTTCAAATAGCGTTTTATATGAGCACACTACAGTTTCCTATACCAAAATGTTTGGGGCCACTATCGTGTTATTAACAACAACGTTAGACGGACGGCATGTCAAAAATTACAGTTTCCAGCTGAAGGAAATTAACTTTCAACCTAAACTATGATTTCATACTGTATTTAATGTATTCTAACCACAAAAAGTTTTGATATATTTAGTCAGTTCGAATATTTCGCGTGTTTTAAGTTCCGACTGGAGCCAGCAATCGATTATCAAATACTTTTAACTTTTTGTTACAAAGAAAAGTAAACAGGTAAACTTGGGCTAGAATGGAAAGTAAATATAGAAAGGTAATAAAGATCGACTCCTGGCGCCAGGGAAACCTTTTTAAATATTTGTTTATCTAACAGGTTAGGTTTGATGTACTTGCAATAAAAACTTCACCCTAAATATATTCTAGGCTAGACTATCCTGCGTCCATTGTTCGTGGATCGAAAGGTTATGTGTGGTAATTAAAAACAGTTTTGCAATATATAATATTTCTTCTTGAAATTAATGATAAAGTCGCAGTAGTTAAAGTCTTTCATTTAAATTCCGCTTCGATGTAAAATCATTTCCCTATCCTTAAAAGTTTACCTAGGTCATGTAATCCTTTAAAATAGGTACTCTTTTATAATTCACCTAAAATATTTATCCAAAAAGTACACAATATTTTCTTTCGTCTGAAATTATACACAGTATAACAGTATCTCGTATTTTAATCCACGTGTTTCATGATACTTCTTGTTTTATACAGGATGTTTATAAACTTACGTTCCAAAACTTCAGGATACGGTTCCATGGGTCAAAATAAGTGTTGCTATGAATATATGTTCTAAAATGCTATTTGTCCGCTTGTCCGCCATTTCGTGTTTTTTATCAAAAATATATTTCTAGCAATAAATTAAATACCATGTTAAAATTTGCTATACATATTTTTTATGTGACATTTTTAACAACCAGGGATGTTTCCAAAATGGCGGCCGTTTACCATTAACTTTACAATTTTAAATTTTTGCTATTTGGAAAACATGCAAAACAAAATCTTGTTTTCTGGTACATTGATAAAAGATCACGTAAAACATACATTTACCAAATTTGATCGCAGTATCAAATTTATTTCCAAAATTATAATGTTTTTGAAAAAATACAAAATTGCGGAAATATAAAAACTAGCATTTTAGGTGATATGTTCACAGGAACGTTTTTACCTATTGTGACCCAAGGAACCTTTACCCCATAGGAATATTGTTCTAAAAGCATGCCTTGTGTATTTGTCTTTTATGTAGGGCCTAAGCCCTCATTCCTAAATAAAAAATATCATTTACTATAAATATTATTAAATGTAAACTTATTTACACGATTCAGTATTTGTGCTGCTGATCTCCTTCCTTAATCCCACTAATATTTGTTACCCACGAAATATTGATAATTACCCAGTATCAAGGGTAAGATTTGTTAGCAAAAAAATCACGCTCGTTTTTTGACTGATATTCACGTTTCACGGCCTCAGGAAACGGTTGTGTCCCGATTGCGAACAGTCCAAAAAATGTCATACGTCGCTCATCCACGGTCTGTCCAGACTGCGAACAAATATTTGGAATGTCACGTGTAACCTAACCTAACCTAACCTAAGTCAGATCATTCTGTTAATATAAAAGCGGCTTTGTATACAAGCAGAAAGACAACAATTGTGCCGTGTGACTGACTACTTAAGCGCCGGAGACTTCCTTGCTTATCAGGAACATATAAATAGACAGGTTTCATCTGAGTTGTGGAGTTTGGGTGCGCAGTGGGTCTAGGCGTCAGTAAGGTGGTGGGGGAAGCGGCCGCCTCATTCTGTATCGGGTGTTGGTACTAACAACGATGTCTGCAAGACGGCTAGATCGTAGATAGTAGTCGGCGCCGACTGCTTCCCCTACAATGCCTCTTTCCCCACGCGGCCTCAAACTACAAACTTGTACCTCCCTTCCACGCGCAGCTCACAGCTCAGATGAAACCTGTCCATTTATACCGGAATGTGTTCGCAATCTAGACTCCTCCACAGGTACCACACCACCACACCCAACAAAATAAATAGACATGTTCCCAATCTGGAGGACACCCAGGAAACAGATAAGTGATCTTCGACATGCAGTCCGTCCGTCGTCGTTGTCGCCTCTACCTAAGCACAAGAGCCAACAAAAATTAACATACGAACATAAAATTTGAAAGGGTATATAGAGTGCCTACAGCCAGAATTAGAAATTCAATCTACATGTAAATGCTGTTACATGTACATGAATTCAAATGTGATCAATCTACATGTAAATGCTACTAATCCCACCACTCTTCGGTGATAAAGAGCGAAGTTCTTACCGTAATCTCCTAAGAGAATATGATAGTCATATAGTTACGATATCCAGAGCCAAATAACTGACACGAGCGGAGCGTGTTGAGATGTTAAATACACGTATACGAGGCTCATTAGAGCATGGCCGACGTCAAGAAATTAGTGATATACACATGATGGGGCTGGGTAAGTACCATGATGGGGCTCATCTTGTTTAAATGATTGCTGTCACTGACCTTCTTTAAACATAAAAAAAATCTACATTATACCCTTACAATTCTTATACACCCTTACACCTCCCGACACCAAACTTTAAACCAATATTCTTTCTTCCTTTTAACCCGTTCAGATAATTTGTTTTGCAACCTCATGTCCAGTAACGTAAAGATTTTATAATACAATTAAAGTTAATTTATAAAGTCTGTTACTAGATATGATATACATTTTCAGTCAAGAAAATATAAAGATAAATTATGCACTAGAGCGTAAACAGGTAAAAGATTTACATTTTGTGTAAAACAGCGCTAAAAATATCTATCACTACTATAACTATCGTATCTCTTTTCATGGACTTCTTTGATAACCACTTTAATTGGCTAATTATGGCCTAATACATTCCCATTTAAACTATTGGGTAATTCTAAGAAATTAAATTAACAAAGGATATTTCTCCTACAGGAGAAGGCAATAAGAATAATTTAAAAAATAAAGCGTAAAGAGTCATGCAGAGAAGCTTTTAAGGATTTAAATATCCTAAGGGACCTAAGTATGTATATTCCTGAAGTATTATGATACTGACGTCTTATAAGCCATACAGCTCATCAAAGAGATCTAATATTTATGACAAAAAAGAAGGGAGGATTTTAGGTACGATTTTAGCTCATCGCTGAAGCTACAATTACTCTATACAGAGTGGGTGAAAAGAAAATATATATAGCCCTTTTAATTAAAAAAAAAATATTTGCATTATATTTGCCTCAATTTCTTTAGGTGAGAGTGCAACCTAAAAAACAAAGGTTTAGGATTCATTGGAACTGGGGGATGGGGTGCTAAAATATTTGAAATGACACGTGTAGGTTGTGATACCCCATTTTCAACGTCTCTGTGATACAAGAAAAATGATATAAAGAAAATTAAATTCTGACAACACCAAACAAAATGGCGGCCAAAAGAGTTATTTTATTTAGGAAGCTTTTATTATTTCTGTTATTAATGTGTTTTTACCTAATTTTATATTTTTAAATTGTTCTACCTGTACCCACAGGGAGTAGTACAGTCTTTGTTCAAACATGTTTTTAAAAGTTTAGTTAGGTTAGGAATTAGAAATTCCTCACAATACAATGAGCATTTGTATTTGAAGGAGGGAAACAACATTTACAAAAATCGATTGTCTTGCATTCTGAGCCGATCTTCCGGTTAGCTTCGTAAATTAAAAAAAAAAAAACTTTTGTGGCCATTTAATTTTGGGTGGTCAGAATTTAATTTTATTCGTGTCATTTTTCTTGTTCCACAGAGAAGTTAAAAATGAGGTACCACACGCCAATACGAGTCATTTAAAATATTTGAGTAATCCCCTCCCCATCCCCTAGCTCCCACAATTAAAATAATCTAAATGTTTAGATTTTTATAAGAGGGGTGGTCGTTTCTTTTCAGCCACCTTGTATTAAGAACTTCCAAAGTCTATGAAAACTATAGCTTGTATAAAAGAAAGCTCGTATAGTTACGAGATCTGGCCCGATACACTAACACGAGCGAAGCGAGTGGAGAATTTTAATATGTCGACATCAAGAAATTACTGATAATCGAAAACCTGTATGACACTGTTTTAAACGAACTTACACTTACTGAATAAGACTTCTTGATCTACCAATACAATTTAACATTTTCTACAATATCCAAAAAACCAAGTTTTGGGCGTTACTTTTAAAGAATTATAGTGTATGATGGGGGCTGGGTAGGTACAATGAGGGGGCCCATTACCTTGTTGGTTTTTGTAAAGAATTTTCTAGTTTTTAAAATCGTCGTTTATAGATGTAAAAACTGTATTTAATTATTTTTCACAGCAACTACTTCCACTTTCTTTCACGTTCTGTAATTTTCTAAATCGCCTTTTTTGTTATAAATATTTAGAATCACATGACTTATGACCCTAACATACCCATTATATCTCTAATGTTTATTGTGAATAACCTTTGAACCTGGCGACTAAACACTTCGTCGCGAGAGAAAGCAGAAGACTGTCAGCTGACAGATATGAACTTTCTTTGGTAAAAGTGTTAAGAGATTTTCTCTTTTATCTGCAAATATGGGATAGTTGTCTACGCACTATGCTTTCATAATGACTAGCTCGTGACAGAAAGGTTTACGATTTAAGAACAGGTGATTTTTATGGGAGTTTTGAATTACAGCTGTATAAATCGTGTAATAAAATTTGTGTAGTAGTAAAACACTTATTTTTTATTTCCCGTAGTAGTACTAAAAAAGAGGAAATTTTGTTATTGAAGAATCTTTTTGAATAAAATTAAAAGTTTAAAACACTATAGACATTACAAAAAATGTTGTGATAGTTGCAAGAAAATATCATGTTTACAAGTTGGATTTAAATAAACTGTACAAAACCACTGTACAATATTCCTCACTCACAGTACTAAAAAAACAACCTAAAAATCTTACTTATGTATTATAGGAACCCCTTTTATTATAAGTTCAAAGCTCGAAACATGTTTTTGTGAATAATTTTAGGTTTCGTTATCTATTTACTGTCTTAACAAACAAAAATAACGGGCGTAGAGAAACTGCCCCGACATTTTAGATACTTTTGAAAGAGGATTAGGAAGGGTCTCCTCGCAAACTAGAAATGTTGAAATTGCCCCGAGCGCCCAAATAATATTGAACATTTTATTTTACATGTTACGCTACGGGACCTAATCTAACCTAACCTAACCTTACAGGATTATATGTTTGATTGAGGTTAAATTTAAACACATACTACCGAAATTGCGCTCGGGATAATTTCAGCATTTCTTGTCTTGCGAGGCGATCCTTCTTGATCCTTTTTAATGAGCGGGGCAGTTTCATCATTTCAAACTTACCTAAAATATCGGGGCAGTAGCCTATCATAGTCCCCAAAATAACATAACTGCAGCTTTTATTCCCCCCACTGCAATCCTTCGGCCATTAATTCGGTCTAGACTGCGCCACTAAGAGATCAGCGCTACTGCAACACTCTCACGAGAATCATAGTTTGTAATAGCTGTTTGTGTTGTTATTTTACTGATTTGTTAATTTACGTTGGTTTTAAACTGAACAATTTCATACATTTATTTGGCTATATAAAATAACCTAACCTATTAGAGTTTTTCGTTAAAAAAAGTAGATCAAAATTGTGGTAGCAAGAATCACCAAAAAAGGGGGATCCGTATAATACAAAAGTACCCTAAAAACTATTTTCACTAAAATGCCAATTCGGCAGTTGTCGGTCAAAAAATGAAAATAAACAATGGATGCTGTATTTGAAAAAAAAAATAAAGAAACTATATACTTAAATAGGGCTTCGTTTGTGTCGTAAACATGTCCTCAGCATAAAACTAATTTGATGAAAATCGAACTTTAAAAAACAACTGTCAAGCTTCATTTAAATGTTTTGCTAACTATTTCTGCTCTATGATATTTTTTTACTTGCGATTTTGCACATGTTGTGGGTCTGGGGTCGTTAATATTTATATATCATCAAAATTTGAACGAAATTGGTTGAGCTGAGTTTAAGAAATTACTTTTTTATAACAACCCTTGTTTTTAAACTTTTAACAAGAGATGTCGATCAATAAGTTGTTTTGGATAGAAAGAAACAATACTTGGGAGAAATTTGATAAAAATTGCTCTAACCGATTTTGAGAAAATCGTTTTTGTATTTTTCTTGGCATCCTCACCATAATTTTAAATTTTTGTAAAATGAAAAAAAAAAGGCCTAAGGTATAGCCAAATATGCTCACATACGAAAATTATTATAGCCAACCCGTTTGGGTTATGGAGCACGACTGTACACACTACAGACATACATCATTCCGAAAAACCATTTTTTGAAGTCAGAGTATCATAAATTGGACAAGAAAAATTCGAAATCGGTTTATTTTTTTAGCCACGGCATAACTTTCTCCATAGTAAAGTAAAAGTTCCTGTCTTCGTATGTAATCACTGTGGAGGTGATTTCTTGTTTGCTTAATTCCTAACGAGATCATTAATGTCTAAACGAGAAGAAAGTTCAAGCAATACGTTCTGTCTCATCCGCTTTTTCTCTTTTCCACTCTCGCTTTATCTCTCCTACAACACATTAACATTAAAATTATTAATACACAAAGAAATTTTAGTACAAAGCAAAGCTGTTTTTCTTCACACTTTTTTTCGACCTCATAACAACGGTATTTTCTAGTCAATTTGTTTGAATGTTATTTTTAACGTCATTATAATTGATTATCTCTTTTTTTTATTGAAAATGATAATTCAAAGTATTATAAAACTGACAAATTATAAATCACACAACAAAATAACAAAATATTATTATTTTAAGCTTTTTAATGCAAAACTGATAAAATTCCCTTAATTAAAGTAACTTTTCAATAAAAATAATTAACAATTTTGAGGCCGCCATCGCGTAACTTACCCAGCCCAGCCGTTTACACAATGTAATAAAACCAGATTCTCTAAATGTAATACCCAAAAGTTGGTTGCTTGGACCTTGTAGGAAATGTTAAATTGTATTTGTCTTCCCCAGCAGGATTAGTGTGTCTACAACTGTTGTTAACAGATTATCTGCAACTAGTAACTCTGTATGTCACTACATTCTTGACGTCGGTTAGCCCTAAATGGTCCTTGAAGATATCTATATTTTAAAAAGTTTATACTAGCTTCGCTCGTGTCAGTGTTTCATCTCTAGCTGGCCACGAAGCTGTAAATTTATGACCGAACCTTCACTCGCTTAGTTTCGTATCGAAATCTGCAAATTTTTATCGAATTTACTGTGTTATAAGTTGAATAACACACGGAGATATGAATAGCATTTCATTTCTTCAATTATTTTTTTTTCAATTTCAACCGGGTTCTATTTGATCACTCTATAGTCCTCTTACACATTTCATGCTCCTATCTTCATATTTTGGGCCGATGTCGTGCAAAAACGACAACGGCGACGTTTGGACGTTAGGTCGAAAATAACTTTTTTGGTTTTTTGACGCCAGGAAACGTGAAGGTCAGTCAAAAATTTTGAAGATTACCAAATCTACACTATAGTCGGTGTAGCGGATAATTATGTAAACGAAGGAAGAAAAGAACATAACATAACCCAAATAAAGTAATAGCGTCAGGGTGGAAAAAATCAAGGGTTGATCGAGAGAGACAAGATAGGAAAGATGATAGAAAGGGATCTAATCCAAGACTACATGAAAAAAGGAATCGATCCAGCCTTTATTGTTATTTTCTTATTTTAGGTAAATTTACTTAAAATGTTTTAGCGTCCAAAGTAAGTGAGAAGAGAGGGTGACACACGCATTTCAAACTGTACTGTCTATTATCAAGTGTACTTACTCATCAAATAGAAACCCCATGATGCATGTGCAGTCTGCGTCATATTGGAACTCTCGGTAGAAGGGTTACGCTAAGCATATCAATACTGGACGTAGAATGACTGCATAATGTAACCAAATGTTTATTGGTGAATCAACTTCCTTTCTGAATCGATCTTTTCGGTGTAATCGCTTTGATAACGGTAAAACACCTGCTTGTAATTCTTCTAACAAATATATTGTGGCTTTCCTTGTGACGGAAAACAAAAGGAACTAAAGAATCTCCACCTGCAAGACAATCATCTGAGGTAATGAACAATTATTTTGAAGGCATCGTGTGATGGGGCCATCGTGGTACTTACCCAGGTTTAATCATGCAATGTAATACAAGTAGGTCCTCTAAATGTAATGCACAAAAGTTGATTTTTTGGGCCTTAAAGAAAATGTTAATTGTATTGGTAAATCAAAGTGTGTTATTTTTTGGAAACAGTTGTTACAAAGGGTTTTGAACCGCATATATCATTATTTTTAACGTCGGTTACGCCCTAGCGGGGCTCGTAGATGTGTAGGCCTATATAGTTTCCACTCGCTTCGCTTGTGTCAGTGTCTCGGCCCAGCTGAATCTCGTAACTATACGAATATCACACTTTCATGGGAGGTCAGGGTACATGATTACATTTTTTATATTCACTACGCTCTTTGTCATCTGAGAGATGTGTTGATACTATTACAAACAGAATTGTAATCTAATTTGAATAGTGTGTTATGTTGAATAACACACGACATATGAACTGTTTAAAATGCCCGCCTGTTTTACATTTTTTAATTCGATTTTTTGAATTTCAATAGAGTTCTATGTGGGGACACTAGAGTCCACTGTACCAAAATTCATGTTTCTTTGTTAATTTCTGTGGCTCTGTCCCCAGATGACAAAGTACGTATGAAGAAAATTACTTTTTCTGTTCCTGAGGCCTTGAAACTAAGATCAATGACAAAAAGGAGGTCGAAATTTTTCCCTCTCAAATGGACTCAAGGATAAATAAAATTCGTAGAAATTATTTTGGTAGGGTTTGTCATTACTTGGGTTACTAATGTGCAATTTGTATTGATGGTAATGAGAGAGCAGATGAATTAGCCAGGTCAGGTTCAGAATCCCCTTTCGTGGGCCCGGAACCGGTGTTCGGGATCTCCTATGGACATGCCAGAGCAGCGGTTGATACGTGGATACGGGAGGGGATGAATAGGGCCTGGACGAATTCAACTACTAGTAGACTTGCAAAAAGGCTATTTAGACCAAGCAAGAAACATGCTGAATAACTCATCTCTCTCAGAAGGGATAACATGTGGTGGGTGGTTGGGCTCTTAACGAGCCACTGTCACCTCAGAAAACATCTACACAGGATAGGGATTGCTGCAGATAATACTTGCAGGAAATGTGGTTTGGCTGAAGAGTCCGCAGAACACATTCTCTTAGAGTGTGAGGCGCTAGGACGAGCCAGGCTATACTCTCTAGGCCCTCCGGGGAAAGAGATGGAAATCAACCTATACAACCCTATAGGTAGTATCTGTTCCTTCATAAGGATGACAGGTATTACTGAGTGGGTGTAGGAAGGAACTCGGGGCGGCAAAAGATCTCTAGGTCGACGCCGGTGAGGCCTCTGAAGGAGGCTCTCACAGCCCAGAACGGAATGTGCAATTTGTATTTTTACTGATGACGTTTTATATAGCCTTAGTTATTTTGACAGCTCAGACTCAGACAGCCCAGGGTTATATTCTTAGGGTACTAAACAATTGTTAGGTTATTCTTACCTTATCCCAACAACCCTTAAATGTCCTATTGGACTACCGCTTTCGACCGTTGGTCATCTTCAGGTCCCTGACATCACTCTTCTTTTTTAATCATCCAATTTTGGATTTCGACATGAAATTGCACTTTGTAAATATTTGTTTGTTACTTATACTTACAAACATAACATTTTTGAATACATAACACTGTGTACACACAATACAAATTAAACACATTTTGTTTAGATTAAGAGTACGTTAACAAAGTGGAGATAGTTCAATGTTAAAAGTTGACTTGTAACGGTATTTCAAAGTGCAATTTCATGAGGAAATCCAATATTGGATTATAAAAAAAGAAGATGCCTGAGACCACAAATCGTTCACTGATCCTATCCATTAAAATAAGTAACCGGAATCAATACATATTCAAATAGCGTTAAATTTTTAAATGTTTTTCACAAAGGTTTTAGAAACATCGTAATTGTGTTTATTACTACTTTTTTAACCTAACCTAACCTAACCTAACCTTACCTAACTTAACTTAACTTAACCTAACCTAACCTCACCTAACCTAATCTAACCTAACCTAACCTAACCTAAACTAACCTAACCTAACCTAACGTAACCTAACCTAACCTAACCTAACCTAACCTAACCTAACCTAACCTAACCTAATCTAATCTAACCTAACCTAACCAAACCAAACCTAACGGGTGTCGTAGATGTATATAAATACTATTGGGCGGTTGTACAATTTACGATTAAATCCCCAGTTAACGATCAGTTAGTCAATCTCTCCCTAATCTACTGCTAAGGATATCTGAAAGGTAACCCGGAGATTGTTAAACCGGGTCCTATCCATCACAAATCTAAGCCTATTATTAGCAACCGCAATCCATGGGATAAATCTCGTCAGTGGCGTGAATGAAAATTAATTTCCCCAAGGAATTTCCTGTGTATGTTTATGTAGGACACTAATGTCAATATTGTGACTACGGTAAGGTTGTTTGCAAACTGAGGGAGAGTGGGGGAGTCAACATGTCCTGTCACTCCCGCCCGAAGAGTAAACAGAGCTATTCCAGCTGCCTCCACTTGACATTGTGTCTGTTCACGACATGCGTTACGCTGGTAATCCTAATAGTGATCGTGATCTAACCTGTAGTTATTAATATGTTTCTATAAATGGTTCAGAAATAGTTGAATTTGAATTAAATATTGCAGAAAATGTAACTCCTAAGGTCCTTAACAAGTTTTTAAATACATTATCAAACCGAGGATTGAGAGTTGTTGACAAGAATAAAATTAAACAAGAGAAGTCTTTGGGGGGGGGGATAGCTTCCTACAAAAGGACAATATGTACACTCAGTATACGAAGTATAAGCTAAATTTTGTCACAAATTTCAAACTCTCTTTTTGACAGTTCTTTACGTTTCGTGGTTTTCAAGAAAGTTATTTTCGATTTCCGTACATCCTTCGTTTTACTGGGTAAAAAATATCGAGATAACTAGACCCGCTATCTTCGTGGCAAAAAAGTTTGATTAAAATCGACTATCGGATGTTACAACTAAAGATTGTCTTAGTGTTGTTTTGTTTGTTTTTAAAGGCGACTAATTCAGTTTACTCTACACGAACCAAGAATTAAATTATGTAAATAATCGAATATCTCTGTAAGAAATTATTTGGCGACGTTTGTGCCTTTCTTGAAATAATTTATGGCGGTAAGTTTTACCTTACATCCTGGATTGTATACTTGTTCTTTGTTTATAACAAAGTTTGAAATCAAAATAAAATAGCAACAGAAAGAACATGCTCCAAATTGTAATTTTTATTATAAAGAAAGTAGAATTATAGCGTCTAGAAACTTTAAAAAAGTTAAAATAACAAACGTAAATAATTTAATGAAATGTACGACTGAATATTATTTTAAACTAAGTTGGAAAATATAAAATGTAGATTGTACATGAAAGCTGATTGATTATTGTTCAATTTTAAATTATCTGTTAAAAGCTCAGGATTTATGTTTCGTTTTTAAAGAGTGTTGCAAATGTAAACTAATATTTTAAACGTCCTGCTGTAATAGTAATACATTTTTAATAGAAAATTGTATTTGGAATTTTGTTTAAATACGTTTTTCCAATGCATAAGCTTATTAAAAATTCAAATGAACATTTCATATAATTTCATTCAGGTAGATAAAACTTGAACACAAGATCTCACAAAAATTACGTTTACCCTTTCAAGGACAAAGTCGCCATCCTCAGTGATACATGAGCTACAATAACTAAACTATAACTGTCATATGTTAGCCTGTTATTGTAGCTCATGTATCACTGAGGATGGCGACTTTGTCGTTGAAAGGGTTTGATCAAGTAAACATAATTTTGTGAGATTTTGTGTACGAGTTTTATTCTATCTAATTTATCTCGCAAGTCAAGCTCAATATTTATTTTATAATTACATTCAGTTTATTTTTATGGGTTTCATCTAACTAAAAAACGAAACGTATGTTTAGGTTTTAAATACAGAAAGTGATTAATATTAAATCTTTATGTTTAGTTCTTACATCGGAGAATATTACGGAGGCAGAGGAAGGACAACGCATACACTTCCATTGGAAATGGAATACTGTACGTTATATTTCATTTTACAGGATTCTCTTGAAGAAGTGAATTGACGATAGATGTTTATTTATTATTTGGTTTCAGTACAAGATAACGATCGGGCTGAAATGAGGACATTTTCTACTTTAGCTAAATGCCGTTTTGAATTAGGGTGTCTGATTAAAAATGCCCTTGATCAAACATTTTATTTTTAATGAGTTGTAATCCTAGCATATTGAATTTTTCCTATAAAATATATTTTACACACACTGTAATATGCCCATACACTCGCACACAAATAGAAATTTACAAGATTAATGTATGTTGAGGAATTGATGAACAAGACTTCCCACAAACCTAATACAAAATGTGATACCTTTTTGAAATAAAAAAAAAAAAAAACATAAAAAACACAAACAACTTCATACTAATAGGCTACTTTAAACCTGTCACTATAGGCGGAACCTATAGTACTTCTAATGTACTGAGTGGGGTGATTTCTCATTTATAGTTTACAGAGGGGTTTGCAATGGATATTGAACGATAGACCAGAACTTTGTCTATCGATATTGAACGATTAACTTTGTTGGTGATCCGTGTCTTTGTCTCATATACTACCAGACATAAGAGAAAAAATAGAATATCTCAGTTAAAAACGATACACATAAATAAAAACAAAATTAATGAGGATAAACTGTAGTAATCAAGACAATTTAATTATGAAGTAAAATTATAAAACAAATAGAACTGTAACCATATCTTGGCTGTTTGGTTACCGAAACAAGTGGGAAAGGTAATGATATCCAGCAAAGGGTGTATACCTAGTGGAAATTCAGAAACTCAGGAGAGAACGAAGTTCAGAAAAATTTAAATTAATGTGAAAATTGCACTTCTAATGAAAGTCAAATATCGAGAGTTTCAAGAAGTACCATAAATGGATTATAAGTATGTATTAATAATTATTTGTAGAGAATCCTCAACGTACGTTGGACACGTTGGAGAACTTGTAGAAAGACGTGAACAAGATGAAATGCCTGAAATAGAGGAAGTGTGGCTAGATTGGAGACAACTTCAAGAGAAATGACATTAGTCGGCAAGATCCGGAGTGGAACTTACCAGGAAGACTCAATGGAACATCTTCATGAAAATGACGATAATGTTAATTGGTAAGCTCCAGAGTGGAACCCACCAGGAAGACCTGGAAGACTCTAGGGTTGGGGACACCTTCAAGAGAAATGACGATAATATCAGTCGGCAAGATCCGGAGTGGAATTCACCAGGAAGGCTCAATAGAACACCTTCATGAAAATGACGATAATGTTAATCGGCAAGCTCCAGAGAGGAACCCACCAGGAAGATCTGGAAGAATCTATGGTTGGGGACACCTTCAGGAGAAATGACGATAATATTAATCGGCAAGCTCCAGAGAGGAACTCGCCAAAAAGATCTGGAAGACCCAAGGATTGGCGATACCTACAGGAGAAATGAAGATAATATCAGTCAGCAAACTCCGGAGTGGAATCCACATATAAAACCTTGCAGACCCACGGATTGGCGACACTTTCAGGAAAATGACGACAGTATCAGTTGCCAAGCTTCAGAGAGGAACCCACCAGGAAGACCTGGAAGACCCAAGGATTGGCGACACCTTCAGGAAAATGACGACAGTATCAGTTGCCAAGCTCCAGAGAGGAACCCACCAGGAAGAATTGGAAGACCCAAGGATTGGCGACACCTTCAGGAAAATGACGATAGTATCAGTCGGCAAGATCCGGAGTGGAACTTACCAGGAAGACTCTAGGGAAAACTTTCATGAAAATGAGGATAATATTAATCGGCAAGCTCCAGAGAGGAACCCACCAGGAAGATCTGGAAGAATCTAGGGTTGGAGACACCTTCAGGAAAATGACGATAGTATTAGTCGGAAAGGTCTGGAGTCAAACCCACCAGGAAAATCTGGCAGACTCAAGAAACAAACGTTGAGAAGGACAGGGGAGATCTGGAAGACTCAAGGATTGGCGATACCTACAGGAGAAATGAAGATAATATCAGTCAGCAAACACCGGAGTGGAATCCACATATAAAAACCTTGCAGACCCACGGATTGGCGACACCTTCAGGAAAATGACGACAGTATCAGTTGCCAAGCTACAGAGAGGAACCCGCCAGGAAGACCTGGAAGACCCAAGGATTGGCGACACCTTCAGGAAAATGACGACAGTTTGAGTTGCCACGCTCCAGAGAGGAACCCGCCAGGAAGACCTGGAAGACCCAAAGATTGGCGACACCTTCAGGAAAATGACGATAGTATTAGTCGGCAAGTTCTGGAGTCGAACCCACCAGGAAAATCTGGCAGACTCAAGAAACGAACGTCGAGGAGGACAGTGGAAAGATAAAGTTAAGAGCTGGGAAGAGGTGAAGAATCTGACGCAGAATCGAGTTCGGTGGAGGTACTTTGAAGTAGCATAACGGCCCCCTAGGGATTAAAGGAAACAAGTTACGGAAGTCATTATAAAAATGGGGGGGGGGGAGAGAAGAGGAAATACCAAATAGAAAGTGACACTGACGTTTTGAGTTAATTTTAATGTAATTTTTTTAGTAAACAATTATATTTAATTTTTTTTTATTTAAGTGAACGTGTCCCAGTTTTAAAGCTAATAAGATATTGGAAATCCTGAGGCGCCTAGCTGTATTTAAATCTTTTTTCCGTTAGCCCTTTCTCATTGCTCTTTCTTGTCCAACTCTTGTTCTTTTCCTATCCTGATGCTATTAGATTGTTCGAGTGTTAGGGGTCTCTATTTTATGTTCTCGAATCTATGAATAAAGAATCTAAGATTACTATTTTGGTAAGTTCATTTTAGTCGTGACAGTAGATTCTTTTTACGACTTTTGTACTGCTTTCTAACGGTTGAGCAAGATACGTTATGAATTAATAATATATCTGGTTTTTGAGTATGAGCATGCTACAAGTTCATTGTATACCTTTAGTCGTTTCTGTCACTTGTCTTTCCTATTCAATAAAACTAGAACAAAATAACGATCTTAAGCCTTAATGGTTGATTTAAAATAAAATATTCAATCGAGAAAACTAGACTTGGAAACCGAAAGTCCTTCTTTTCAAAATTAGGCTAAAAAAAGACGAATAACCAGATATGATTATAGAAAACTTGATATACTAAACACCAAAACCAGAAGATAAGTAGAGATTGTAATAAGAGATCGTAAATCTGTTGGCAACAGCGTGGCCGATGTACCTGAGCTCATCACTAACTTAAGTAACCATTAAATCCGTAAAAGTGGTCCAACGAGATAGCTTAAGGTCGTTGTTCCTATCAGTTAGAGCCACTGCGTTGAACCTTATTGGTCGTTAAGTCGGCTCTTTCATGCGGAAACTTGAACACCTGTTACGAAGGAGAAAAAAATACAGCAACTGCATTATAAAGTCTGATCGCATCTTGGTGCATTCTGGAAAAACGTTTGAACTTAATCTGTGGCTGAGTGAAGCATTACTTTGTTTATGGTCAGGTGAATTAATGTTGATGGGAGTTTTAGATTGAAAGAAAAAAAATAAGTGATAATCACCAATTACGTAAAACTTTAATCAGATTGAGTTCTATAATTTCTGCATCGTAAAGCAAACGCTTTCTAAATCAAAAATTCGATGACACAAACTGAAATGAAACAATGGAACAATAGGTTTAGTGATTAAAAGAACTAACGAACAATACAAATAAGTATATAAGGCGATTGTATTTAGAAAAAAGTCAATGGGCGCTATCATTGTATTTACCCAACCCTATGATAATACAATCAGATCTTGTTAGTCTCTTGGGCCTAGTAGGAAATGTTAAATTGTAATGGTTGATTAAGCGTCTTAGAGGGTAAGTTAGTTTAAAACTGTTGTTACGAAGGTTTTCTGAACCTCTTCATTGTGCGGCTATTTCACTACATTCTGACATCGTCTAGGTCTTAACGGCCCTCGTAAATTCGTATATATTATAAAGTCTCCACAAAGTTCGTGTGAGTGTCTAGACTCGTCAAGCCTCATATATGAAGTAGCCACTCACTACACTCGTGTCAGTAACTCAGTCCTGTCGGATCTCGAATCCTATCCTTTCCTGGGTTCGAATTACATTTTGACAATAACTTCGTTATTTTTTATCGTATACAAGTGGGGTTGGCACCAGTACATGCATAGTTGAAATCTGAATATTTTGATCTATTTCGGTGTTGAATAAAACACGAGATATGAACAAAAAACTCTTTATTTTTGATATTTTCAATTTGATTTTTCTATATAAGAACACACCTATACCAAATTCCATGTTCTTAACTTATTTTTTGTGGGCGCTATCGTGCTTACGTAGAGAAAACAACGGCAACAACAACGGACGGATTAAATTGCTTTTTGGAAGGTCGAATTTTTTGCGATTACCAAACATACACTATAGTTGGCTGTGTAAATACAAAGTGCACTCGGTGAAGACAAACTATACTTTTACAATATTGGAAATCTTTTTTTGTAAAATAATTATATTTACATAAAACGACAACACAGTAAATTAAGATTCCATTTTAAATCTACCATCTGGAATTTCGTCGGTTTTTTTATTCGTGTCATTGCACAATCAGGAGCTCACTCAGAGTACGTGCTTGGTAATCCCGAGGGAACAAAACTCGATCTACACCTTTTATCATGTAGTCTTGGGTTAGATTCCTCTCTTTCCAATTTCCAATCCCTCTATTGGCAAACTCTTTTTCTATGCTCTTTGCTTGTTTTTTATAAGGTCGTGACCGAGAGGTTTTTGGTTTTAAACAAGAAGAAAAGAAAACAAACAATTTGTGTGATTGTTGTTTACTTGATATGTATACTAATCGATATACAAATTAGAAAGAAAGTTGAGAGCACAATTGACGACTCCTAAAGGTTTTTATTTGATTTTTTGTTTTTAAATGACGGCCACAAAAAATAATTATTAAAAAAAGTTACTATGTAGTAGTAATGTATCTTCCAATAAGAGTACGGCGGGGTCTAAATACATTGATGAATACGAGGGACAAGTGTAAGAAAAAACTCCAATGAAAATTGAAGTTTGAACTATTCTCTAGTTGTTTACCTTATCAAAAAATAAAATATTCTACACTCATTAGTTTTTTAACTTTTTCATTTATATAAATTAAAACTTCTTCAGTTTCGAATGCTTATAAAAGTATCAGGTAAATTTTTATTTACTTTAATTACACTGTTATCTAGCTGAGGCAGTCACCCATAGAAGTTTATTTTTGAGAATTCTCTCCAGCGAATACTGGTCTCTGATTTTATCCACTTTTCCAGATAATTCTTTGGTGCAGTTTTACCTATGTAACACGCTGGTTCCGGATCAATGTAAGGTGTTTCTTTCAGAGGTTCGTCCGCCTTCGTATCTTCTGTGACCAGATACCCACCTGGTTCCGGGTCGATAGTTTAACTAAGGACTGGTAACAATCCCACAGAGAAAATGAAAATTCTGCCGAACCTATGGCTTTTATAGTAACCTGAATATCTGTCCTAACATTAATATTTCCTCTTGCAAGGTCCAGTTGTGCACATTCTAATATTGCCAGCAATTCTGCCTGGAATACCGTCCCATAGTTTCCCGGGGCTAAAATTCGCTCTTGTTTGGTCATTTACCCGTAAAACCTTGTACCTGATGTTTTACGTTACGGGAAAGACAGATTGTCGACGTACACCTCGATTTGACGTGCAGTTTGTGACCTTCAAAGTTAACATACTTTGTAACCGTTAATTTGCTTTTCCGTAAAACCTCGCACTTGATGTTTTACGTTACGGAAAAGACAGATTGTCGACGTACACCTTGATTTGACGTGCAGTTTGTGACCTTCAAAGTTAACATACTTTGTAACCGTTAATTTGCTTTTCCGTAAAACCCCGCACTCTGATGTTTTACGTTACTGGAAAGACAGATTCCGTTAAGATATTTTGCAACCACTACACTTCACTAATTATTGTACACATATTGCGTAATTTGTTAAAAATAAACTGCTAATATGTTAACATCGAGACTTTTGGAACACTCTCAATAAGCTTTGATGATTTTTCAATTGTGATGTGTAAGGTTTGCAAAATTCCTTGACATCAACTTGCACTTACATGAGTCAGTAATTTCGACTGAATGCCGGTAGTGAGGTCAGGTCATTTGAACCACAGACAATACAATACGTTGAATTAGACTATCCAGGAGGTTGCATTATGAAACTCACAAAGCACTTTCTCATTTAAGGCCAACCTAAATCTTGTATACACCCTTCTTGGCCAATCAAAATCTCAAATGAAAGAATTAATTATCTATATACTCTTCTTTCCTTATTTTTTTTTTCAAACAGGGAAATATTAAAACTTGTACAATTTATTATTATGGTTTAATAGAACCATAATATGTGTATATAAAAAACTAATACACGAATTACTAGAATATAAATCAACTCCCGTTATAAGTGATAAACCTAGAACATAAAAGTGGAAAATAGCAACATAGCCTAGCAGCTATGTTGTAAACTAAAACTAAATGTATAACTTAGGAACAGAATCCAGGCCAAAAGTTAGGTCTAAGAAGTCAAATTTAAGACTAAAATTACATGTTGCTTGCCGTCCTTTGTATAGTGAAGTCATGTGTGTGGTTGTTTCTACTGATCACATTTGTATTTAGTCTTGGTTTTACTGTTCGGATTTAGCTCTAGGCCTGGGTTCTTTTCCTAGGTTATAGATTTAGTTTTAATTTACAACATGGCTGCTAGACTACTAGGCAATGTTGGTGTTTTTCACTTTTGTGTTCTAGGTTTATCAGTTGATAACGGTACTTGATTTTTTCTCTCGAGTTGAATTACAATTCCCAGATAGACCAGTTGCACATAGTTACATGAGTAATGATGTTTTCAAGTTCAGTACAACTTTCAGAGTTTAAGATGCTCCAAGATCTGGTCGTCCATCTGTCAAACTGAAGTTCAAGTTTTAGGTACAGTTTGGTGTACAACTTGAGCTTCAAGTTCAAGTTGCTGTACAACTGACGCAATCAGTACGAACAACAGCTGCTGATTTAGATGCAAACAAATCCACAATATATGAGACTCTAAAAAAGCTTACATATCAGCCTTATGAAGTCAACCTTTTAGAAGAACTTAATGATGACGATTCAAATCGTTGGTTGCAATTTGCAAAAAAATTTGCAAAAAAATATGCTTCACTTTGATAGAGAAGCAACGAAACTGCTTGGATCTGATTACTTTTTCATTTAATAGGATATATTTGTGGATATTGGGCTGATCAAAATCGTGATTGGTTTGAAGATGCCCATAATCAGCATCCACAAAAATTAAACTTATGGGACGGAATTATGAGAAACAGGTTATTTGGTTCATTTTTAATGTGTTCTCAACCTCAATGGTACTTTGAACTTGCAACGCAATAGGGTTTATTAGGGGGGGGGGAGGGATTCTGATTTGGATACCCATGGTTACGTTAACTTATCTTAGGGTTAACTATGGAAACTTGTACACCTATACCCATTGAGGTCGTTTAACCCCGAGAGACAACAGCACTCCTTGGGTAACGAGCTTTTAATGAGCTAAGGAGCACTAAATTAATTTGGTAGACTTAGTTCTCTAATTATTAAAGTAACTGTACACAACACGTACTGAAATACGGGCGATCGAAATTAGGCCCTTCTGTCTAAATCGACTCAGATCTACTACAGAGTTCACTGACCTTTCGGAGAATATCGAAAACGTCATTAACTAAGGTTAGCTCGATATTTAAATTTGGAAAACTTAATTAAAATAAATTACGAAGACTCGTCATGAGTGCTGTCGCTGCTGGACACTATACACCACTATCACAGGCTTTCATTGCGAAAGCCAGACCAAAGATCTGTACTGCTTTCTCAATGCCGTGCTTTTCGGAATCCGGTAGTGACCGCGGTTAGCCCTGGTTACAACCAAGATTGCTGTGACAACCCAAACTGTAACCAAAGATCCCTGGTTACAATCAAGGTAACCGTGTTTTCGAACGCGTCTCATACTTTAAGATTTTACAAAAAGTTATTCTACCTGCTGTTCGAGAAGTCATTGAAGATACAATATTGATCCTATTTTTCAGCATGATGGGCATCCCTTTACTAACTTGTGAGAGAATATCTGAATAATGCGTTTCCTGATTACTTTCCTGACATTAATCCTCTTCTTTGTGGGTACATAAAGATCGAGTATTTCCCCGACAATTTAGAAGTACTGTACTGCGACAACGAATAATTTTGTGTGTGTCAGCATTACGTCAGAAAAAAAAGTCGAAAGCAAGTTCTATTACAGATTAAATGTTTTGGTCATTTCGAACATCTTATAAAATGATTTTCTCCAAAATTGGTGTTTATTATTTTTATTACCTGGAACAGATTTAAATAGAGACCTCCGGTTTGGGCAAAAATATTTTTCTTTTCAAAAGCTATAAAATGAGGTACAACTCAATCTAGGTTTACATTTGAGATTTTAAAGTTCAAACCCTTAGCGCCATCTCCTAGAGGGGTGAAAAGACCGCGAATTGAAGACCGTAAAGTAGATTTTGTGGTACTCGTACAACCACCAAAAATTTTTTCACCAACTCCGAAGATATTACCCCCACACTATGGCTTATCGTATAACTGTGAATGTAAACAATCGGAGAAACAGACTTTACATCATAAAAAAGGGAAAAAGTAATTATTCCAAATTAAAACAATGAGACATTCGGTAATTTTAATGAAACAATTAAAATGTTTCGTTGTCTCGTACTATAAAGCCTGCCGACAAATATTTCCTTTATTGTTCTAGATAACAATTTTAAGTTAATTATTATTGAATAATTTATACAGACATTTCTATTACTTTGTTAAGTGCATTTCGACTGTATAAATCAAAGAAGCGAAAAGAAAAAAGAAATTCACCAACGGAACAAAACAATTCAAGAAAGAAAAAATGTAAATGGTGAAATGTGTGGAGAGGATATCTCTCTGTTGTTCCACAGAGCGGAAACGTTTGTATTGTCTAAGCGAAGCGAGCTCGGTACCACTGCAATTATACTAATTAGAAAGAAGAAGAGTTTAATTTACAACAGCAAACCGTTTCTATTCTTTGTTTTTAGTTTTATATCGAGGCAGCGAACCTCGGTGATGTATTCTAGGTAATTTATACAGTACATCTTCATTATGTATACATGTTTGATTTGTTTAATGCATATATGTGCACAAACAAACCCATCAATAATAATGAGTCTCAAACAGTCTCATTTATAAATATTTACAAAATTTAGATGACGTTATGTTAAGTTTTTTTTTTTATGATGGTAAAAAGACATTGATTAATATTTTAATTTTTTTAAATCATTCGAGTTGAACATGGAAACAAGTTGATTGAAAATATTTTATACAACTTGAGTTGCCATCATGGTACTTACCCAGCCCCATTATCAATTTAATACAAGTAGATATTCTAAATGCAGAAAATTTGGTCTCTTGGGCCTTGTAAGACATATTAAATTATATTGGTAGATTAAAGTCTTATACAGTAGGATTAAAACAGTTGTTACACAGGTTTTCTAAAACACATAATTGTGTATATGTAGGTTACCATCTTGAAATCGGTTAGGCGCGGACGTGCCACGTATCGGGCCTTGCTAATCTCGATGCTGTACAAATGTGAAGGTGCTTCCGATCGCTTATACTCTTGTCAGTAACGTAGCCTTCGTAACTATACAAACATCAGATCTTCTTGGAAGGTAAGGTTTATAAATTAGTAGTACATTTTTGATAATAACCTTCAGAATTTACATCTGTAATTTTCTATCTACTGTGTTACAAATTGAATAACACACGAGCTGTGAACATAAAACTGTTTATTTCTGAATTTCAATACGTTTCTGTATAAGCACAATACACCAAAATTCATGTTACTATCTTAAATTTTGTAACCGCTACCGTGTGGCTACGACGACAATGTAAAGGGGCCCATACACGTACCGGCAAGACTGTCAGTCCGGCGGCCTGTTGGACTGACTACCCCATACACGTTCAGTTCAATTCTGTCCGGCAAGCGCATCAAAACTCATTGATTTCTTCGTCCGTTGAAAATTTTTAGTAGTTTTAAGTTAATAGATTTGAAAGTTTTTTTGTGTAGTTGTTTAGTGTTTAGTATTTTAATTAGTGTTTAGTTTGGTTTTGAATAATTTAATTAGTGTTTAGTTTTTTTTTTGTTTTAAATTTATTTTCTGAAGGTTATTTATAGTTCAAAAATTCTAGTTATGACGATGATTACGCCGTTTTAGGTTTATTACTAGCATTAGGGGCTACCAAAAAACGGCGAAAAAATCGTGAGTGTTGGTCGAAAAACTGGCTGATGAAGAGGGACACGTATTCTCACGTAAATTTATTAAAAGAGTTAAAGGTGGCCCCCAAAAGACTGGCATAATTACTTAAGAATGGACGAAAATACTTACCTACATCTTTTGTCATTGGTTGCTCCATTGGTTCTGAGAAAAAACCTTCCGGCAAGCCGGTTGAACTGATGAGTTTTCATTCGATCACCGGCCGCCTGTACAGTCCTAACTGACAGTCCAGCCGGACCCCACACTCGCTCCGGCAAGACTGACAGGCAAGACTATGGGTACGTGTATGGGGGCCTTTACGGCAAGGGACGGACAAGTTGAAAATAACGTTTTTGCTTTCCTGAGGCGATGAAAAGTGAAGATCAGTCAAAAAATGGAGGTCGAAATATTGCAATTACCAAATATACTTCCTATATTGGGTGGGTAAAACGATAAGTTTAATATACCTGTTTGTAGAGGGAAATTAGTCCAAATAATTGACGAGAAGTGATGTAACTGGGAAGTTGATTTTTTTTTTTTTTTTTTTTTTTTAATTTTTATACATGCAACTGAGTGGGAAACCAAAAAATTAGCGAAATCGGCCGGAGCTTCGCCAGAAAAGTGCATTTTTGATGTATTTTGAGTGCATCGTTACACTATTTTTTAAATATCTCAAGAAAAAAAACTTGGAAATTAAGGAACTATCAAAATGATATATTTACTTCCTAACCTCAAAAAATTCGAATTTCTGGATTTAAGTTTTTTTCACTAACAAAGCAACAAACGTTGTAAGAATCATCAGATCTTCACGAAAATTCGACAAGTTATGTGTCTTTCCAATAGAAATCGGTGGTCAAATATTAAAAAAAAAAAAAAATCATTTTTACGGCCACAGTTGGCCATTTTCGAAAAAAATGAAAGCATTGTAATTTAATGAGAAGTGGTCGTAGAGTAAACTTTTTTAATTGTCAGTTTTAGCTACGTTTTAGTGAACAAGTGCAAGATTTTATTTTTATAGTTAAAGTGCTCTTTTTTAATAAACAAATTGTCATTTTACTCTTTTGTAATTTTTTCCAGTATATCGGTGTCGGATCTAGACAACGATAACGCCCATTTATGTAATTTCAACAATTATTTGTTTATTTGATTGAGAATGACATTTAAATACAATTTTTACGAAAAATCTGGTTACGTTACGTTAGGTTAAAGAATAAACCAAATTTTGTTTATTAAAAAAGAGCACTTTACTTTGATAAACAAATTCTTGCATATGTTCACTAGAAAGTAGGTAAAAAAAACTGACATTTTAAAAAGAAAAGTTTTACGATCACTTCTCATTCAATTACAATGCTTTCAATGTTTTTCGAAAATGGCCAACTGTGGCCGTAGAAATGATTTTTTGTGTGCAGATCTGAACACCGATTTTTAGTGTAAAGACACATAATTTGTCCAACTTTCGTGAAGATCTGATGATTCTTACCCTATTTGTTGCATAATTAGTGAAAAAAGTTAAGTCCTGTAATTCGATTTTTTGAGGTTAGGAAGTAGGTACTCTTAATGTTACTATACCCTACCATTTCGATAGTCCCTTCATTTCCTAATATTTTCATTTTCTTCTTCATTTTTTACGACCCATATAGTCGGAGATATTTAAAAAATAGCAATGTACCCAAAAATTTTGCAAATGTTTTCGGTTTCCTACTCAGTTGCTTGTATAAAATTCAAAATTTAAAAAAAAAAAAAAATAAATACATCACTTGTATATTCTAATTTCCCTCTACTATGTTTTAAAACTGGAATTAAATGTAAATGTGATAAAAAGCAATCCGTTTACCATCTCATTAGATTTCGCTAATGTTATTAGTTTCTGCAATATCTCACAGTTTCTTTCCTTTACGACTTCCTTCGATGATGTTATAACAATAATCCACTTTATACGTAGCAATAATACAGACTCCAGATTAAAATCTTATTAATACACAATATCCAATGATTTACGTCCTGCAGTTACGTAATAATTGCATTAAGTTTGAAATATTAAAAAGTTATGTAATTTCATATTGGGATTATCTCATCAAATTACTATAGGTCATGCTTCATTAATACAATTAATATTTTATAAAGACATTAAAACAGGAAGTGTTGCTTTTCAATTATGAAATCCTTCTTTAAAATTGTCTCCGTTTGAATGTTAATATTTAATTATTGTTTAAAGTTTTACAGTTTTTGTTTTCTATTAATCGTCTACAATTACGATTTTTTCCTTAAGTTAGTAATTAACATAATATTGAAGAATCTTGAATAAATTTGTTAACATAACGTCAATTTAATTTTATTTCAGTAAGTATGTAAATTAGCGGTTTTTTGTTTGGAGATATTATTGAATTAAAAAATATATATCTCGTGATCAGCGCCCCAAAAAATCCACGAGTAACTTTTCTCTATTCATTTTCAATGCATTTCAGGAAAATTTCTGGAGATAACGTAGACATTCTGACTTCCACGAAGGGGGGTCCACTGGGTGGGGATCCACGGGGGGATTTTTGAACATCATATTCGGTATCAGCGATCCCTTAAACACCATAGTAGCGAAATTGGTCTCATTTAAGCAATTATTTACGAAGTTAAGTATTTTTTTCCAATGACCTCAAAAGATGCCTTTTTGAGAACGAATATTTCAATGCTCCGATGCAATTAAGAATTTCTGGATGATCAAAAGTTGTCACAAACTTTCCAGATGACTTCCTAAATCGAATGCAAAAACCGCATCTCGATCCTTCTTACTCCGGACAAAATTGATAGTGAGGAATATTTTGTGCTTTATTTCCTCGACTATTCTCCTAGATTTTATTTACTGATATACCATTTGAGAGTTGCTGACGCTGTTAAGACCACACTGAATAGATACGGGCGTCACAATACAGAGGGACTTAGCTGGATCTATATTTTTGTTTTGTTTTTAGATCCATTTTTATCTTTTCTATTAACTCTTTTCACCCTGATGCTTTATTTTATCTTCCTTTCTTCCTTTTTTATAAGGCAATGAAGGCCGAAAGGATTTCATCATTTAACAACAAGGTACAAAATTTAGTTTCAGACTTTAAAATGTAGTTTTTACGATTAGGGTATAACGTTGTTGTACAGATTTTCGTTCATATTTTCATTATATTCTCAATTGTAATTTTCAATATTTTCGATAATTCAAAATTTAAAGTTATCTACACGTAAACAACATTCAGAATTTTGAATTTTTTAAAATCGTCTCACGATTTCGACAGTTTTGGGTCTAAAACTGACTTGGAACGTACAATTTGAGAGTTACTGACCTCCTTAGGTGATTACTGTAGTGGACACGGGCGTGGCAATACCGTGGGGTATAATTGGATCTACACCTTTTTTCATCTATCTTGGGTTAGATCTCTCTCGTTCATCTTTCTTATTAGATCTCTCTTGACTAAATTTTGTTCTTTTTCAACCCTAAAGCAGAGTATTCGAGAGATAGAAGTGTTTTGATTATTTCTTCATTTTTTATAAGGCGATGATGACTTAGAGGTTTTTGCCTAAACAAAAACTGGAAAAAACCATTACATATTTTCTATTACCATATGGAAATTAGATAAAGAAATATTATTTAGTTACACCCTTCAATCTTACATTCTACACTGTTCTGTAAAGATACAGTTAGGTTAGGTTAGGTTAGGTTAGGTTAGGTTACGTTATGTTGGGTTTGATTTGGTTAGGTTAGGTTAGGTTATGTTGGGTTAGGTTACGTTAGGTTAGGTTAGGTTAGGTTACGTTACGTTATGTTGGGTTAGGTTAGGTTAGGTTATGTTGGGTTTGATTTGGTTAGGTTAGGTTATGTTGGCTTAGGTTAGGTTAGGACGTACGATTTTATACTATACATTGCTCTGTTATTGGAAGCAAATATTTCTCAATAAACACGAGTAAAATCACTGATATTTGAACAAAACGTCAAATTATTTGTTGAAAATTAAATAAAAACGTAATCCAATGCCTGTCCAATGTCCAATGTCTCTATCGCCGCCAATTTACGTCTAATTACGCTCTGAATGCGCGCGCTACATAGACCATAATAAACAGTATTTCCGGCGACATTTCCGCTAACCAGGCTGTGGTTTGTTTATCGTATTTCCTCTTTATACAATATCTAAATTGACGAATTGAAAACTACTGTACTTACTCCACCATTTTGGTTCGCTCAAAGTGTTATCTATAGAAACGGAAATGTTAGTTACTGAACCAAACTAATAAAGATGACACAAAAATGGAAACTATGCAGGAAATTTGAATATATTTGGAAGGAATGGCGTTCTCATTGTAGAAAAAAAGAATCGTTAAAACATTTGGTAAACAGTTAGTTTACTGTATTGACATTCAACTTTCCTATCATCTCTTTTTTTTTTTAAATACAGTACTTGTATTTTCCAATCCTGGCACTATTTGAGTATTCTAGAGCTATTAGTATGTTACGCTTTTATTTTCTTTGTTACTCAGTATAAGGTAAGTTTGGTATTCATCTAAAATTTCAACATTTGCTTCTTGACTGATTTTCAGTGTTCGTGGAATGAGGAAACCGAAAAAGTGATTTACAACATGGCGTCCGTCGTCGTTGTCGTTATAGTCTGTCCTTAATAGTAGAGGGAAATTAGAATATAAAAGTGATTTAACTGGGAAGTTGAATTGTTTTTGTTTTTATACATGCAACTGAGTGGGAAAACGAAAAAAATAGCAAAATCGGACCGAAGCTTCGGTAGAAAAGTGCATTTTTGATGCATTTTGAGTAAATCGATACAGAAATTTTTTAATATCTCCTGGTCTATATATAGGTCGTAAAAAATAAAATAAATTACTCGGAAATGAAGGGACTATCGAAATGGTAGGGGTATATAATATATTTTCATTGATTTATTATTGTAGGGGTCTGTAGGTAAAACAAATGACACTTATTATTTCACATGAATATCTGTCCGTGAAATTTAAACTACTGATTAAACAAATTTTTTCTTTATAAAAATAACTGTCCCTATATGCCTTTGGCCTCTAAGTCTATTGGATTTAACACACGCTTGGCCCTTTTATTTAATTATTATTTTCTTTACATATACTTTGAAACAGTGTTTTTCTTATATTGAGAGTACTTCCTAACCTCGAAAATTCGAATTTCTGGATTTAAGATTTTGTTTCACTAATAATCCAACAATTTATTGAGCTAAGAATAATCAGATCTTCACGAAAATTGGACAAAATATGTATCTTTACACTAAAAATCGGTGGTTAAAATAGCAATTTTTTTTTCATTTTGTGGTCACAGTTGGCCATTTTCAAAAAAAAATTGAAAGCATTGTAATTTAATGAGAAGTGGTCGTAGAGTCAACTTTTTTTTTAATTTGTCTATTTTTTTTACTTACTTTCTAGTGAACATATCCAAGAATTTGTTTAGAGGAGGTTAGCGTCAAAACAGGTCTGGTAAGAAAATGAGGTACCTTTCATAGAACAGTGGTTTTTGTTTCGAGTTTTATTAATATTATTTAAGAGAGAGTTCTGATTTTTTTTCTATAACAGTTTTCTTTTTTAGGGTCTATAAGTAAAATCATTGACCCTTATAATTTCACGTAGACTACAACAGACTAGATAATAAATCCTATAGGCTATATTTCAAACTTTGAATTTATATTCTTTGTATTATCCCACATACAGGTAAACTATAGCGGTAACAAAAAATTACCTTGGGGTAGATATAAACTATAGAGTTGAAAAAAAATATTTTGGAAATATTATATGTTAGGTATCCAATAAAACAAGAAGTTATCCTAATTACGAATATTTATGTTTTTTTTGTCGCTTGACCAAATTTAAATTGTAAAATATCATGTCCTCCCCCCCCACCTTTTTACTTGAACACGGCGTGAACTACAAATCTGAAAAAAGACTATTTGGATGTGAAATTAAATTGCTAAGCGAAATCATATATATTTATGTATGCCGGAATACAACTTAATTTAACTAAAAAATGAGAAATGCGTAGCGTACAACTTGTAAAAGCAGTTTTTGTGAATTTTGAAACAATTCACTAACCATTTAAATGGATTTCATTTTCATTGGTAGGTAAAACAAAGGACTCTTACAATTGGACGAGCATGTCTGTCTGTGCAATTTAAACTACTGATTAAACAAATTTTTTCTTTATAAACAAACTGTCCTTATGGACTCTAAGTCTTGTGGTTTTAGCACATGCTTGGCCCTTTTGTTTCATAATTATTTTCCTTACATTTATTTTGAAACAGTGTTTTTCATATATATTTTTAGTATTGTGTTGTACTGTTTTTGTAATATCTACAAAGAAACCAAATTAGATCGTAAACGCTTGCATCGATTTTGAAATATTCTAACTTTTTTCGGTTCATAATTTTGGTTTCATGACAAATCAGTTGAGCTTTTAGTGAATTTGATTTCGTGAATGAATCTGTAAGAAATATTATATAATATTTGAGCAAATATTACTTAAACTTGGAATATAAAAGTTCTATGTATCTGGTGCACAGACTGATGTACTAAGGCAGTTCACATTTCAAACTGTCAAACTTTCTGTTGTCAAAGTAAACTCCGTTTAACATGTTCAAGTTTGGAAGTTTGACCTAGCTTGAAACTCGAACGTGACTATGGTTGCGATGTCGGGATTTGTCTTTACTTTGTATCCATTTACAGTTTCACAAGTGTTAAATATGGTTCAATATTTTACTCAATATTTTAGTTAACTATAAGTAGGCAAAAGTCCTTTAAACTGAGTGAGGAAGGGGGAGGGGTAAAAGCTGTTTCCTAAATAATTTATAAGTGTATATACTGTAATGAATTCATTTTTTAGTATCTAGATCACTAATTTAATAGAATAAAGTACCTTACTTTATATCCGTCATGTGACCTCTTTTCTTCTTTTTTAATGAAGTGTTTCGAAACTTAGGTAAACTCAGAATCATTCATCGAAGATGTCAATACATTAAAATAAATAACATATAAACTGCAAAACAACTTATTTACAGAATAGCGCTATCGTTTGGAATCCACAAGGTGCGCTTGTGTTCCTTAAATGAGTTGTATTGTAGTTTTTATGCTATTTATTATTATATGTTGTCGATCTGAGATGGGTGATTCTGAGTTTATCTGATGATGGGATTGAAGTTCCGAAACGCGTCATTTTACAAAAAGAAGAAAAGAGGTACATGACGGATATAAAAGTAAAGTATAAATACAGATTTTATACATTTGCTGAAGGACTGAGGTTAGTTTAGGTTAGGGAGTTGTTTTAACTCTGAATGTACTGTATATTGACTATACAGAGTGTTATTAACTATGTGCCTTAAATTTGGGAAGTGATTTTTTGAATCAAAATAATTTTAAACTATACTTATCCTATGCTGGGTAAGTGATATTCATTCTTAACACTATACGTTGATAATACTTAAATGATAAAGGATGTGTCTACGTGAATGTGTTTCAATTAAAATTTTTAAAACTTGTGTGCGAATGTATGAAAATATATTGTGTTATAGACCTTGCATTTTGTCTAAAATATTATTACTTTCATATTTCTTTTTTAATGCAATAAATTATGACAAACACTCGTATTTTTTTAAATTTTATTTATTTATTTTATTTTTTAAGTAAACAAAGAAAAACCTAGAAAAACTTGTTTAAAAGTTTAATTTGTTTCTATTTTAAATATCCTATATGACAAATTATAATATTTTTAAAACAAAAATTTTAGAGGAAAGTAAATTCAAGCATTTTAAAGTTTTAGAAACCGAAAAATCCGTCAAAAAGAGCATTTTGTATTTTGTTTCAGGAATTTTGCTTCTCATCCGACTGTACCGTGATTCATACATCGGCCTCCACTTTGGCATTGAATTAGGTATTTACTAACATCAATTTGAGGTTAACTATAAATTTAATTTAAAATTCAATCACTTCCCTTTGTAGTCGGAAGTGACGTATGATGCAAGAGAGGAAGTAGTGCTATATTGTGTGACTGCCGCTCTGTTTCCACTTCCGCTTTCTAATGATGACAATGGTCAAGTGAGGGTATGGGGGTAGTGAACCGTAATTCAAGTTGCATGTCATTTCATAAACTAAAGTTTATATGGACTCAATGAATGAGCATTGATGGCGTTCGTTTATCAGTTGTCACTGGTTTGAAACTGGAGTTTTGGATTTGAACAATTATGGAATACACGATTTGGTTTATTAGTATAGTTTAGTATTAAAAACGTTTAGTTATTTAAAAAATAATGAGATGTAAATTAATAGTGTGCCAAGAGATTTTCATTTGGTAAATAGTTTCATCAAAATCAAATTTGTGTTTTAGTCCAAAAATTACAGTGGAATAAAAATTTCTAAATTACAATTCCCAAATCAATTAATTTCAAAAAATAAAAAGATTTAGCCTGTTCAAAAGTATTATATTAGAATATTACAACAGTGGATTTATCATGCTGATCTGACATATGAGTATCCAAAATTTCACAGCTGGGGGAAAATTTAACAGTTGGTACACTATATATAAATTGGCCCGCCCTTAATGAAAGCCCAGTTAATATGTAACTGCATAATGTGTAACCGAGGTAGGGAATTGTTCCCTGGACCCTTTTCTGAGGTTAAATGTTTACCTCCAATGCAGAGTCTGGAGTATGGGAAGAGTAGTCAAACTTCCGCGAGGTTCAGAGCCTTCCCAGCAGACTCTCGGGTAAGTTGAATTAAACGACGGTTTTGATACTAATAGGAAGTGTTTGACTGTAGGAGACCTGTTTGTATGTTTGGCAATACTACATGAAGTACAGGAATTGAAGAGTGTCTGACGTAATGACAAGGATTAATTTCATCGCTTTTTGAGAACAATGTTTTGTAGTGGAACTGTATGATTAGAAGTAGAAGGGAGTGCCCATGAAGAGTAAATGGATGCGTCCAAGATGAATGGTGGAGTTGTGGAACCTTTGGAGTGAGATATAGAACATTTATGGCTTGTGTCGGAGAAGAACAAGAGTTGGTCAATCAAGATATATCTGAAAGATTAACGAGAGTGATATAGCCATAGATTAGATGTTAAATGGTGTAGAATGAAGTAGGGCGCCTTGGAATCGTCAACTACCTCATATTAACTATATGTGAACCCCTGAAGGGAACAGTCAACGTAAAATGGGAGCCTGCTCACCTAGGTCCTCCCGTGGTCCTTAACAGTTGCTATGAAAAGCCCTCTAAGAAACGCTATAGAGACCTGGACAGTGATGGGTGGGAATTTCTGGACTTAGACAGACAAAGAGGTTTTTCGAAGTTGAAAGCCATAAAATATTTATAGTTGGGTAGAATATACATAAGATGGGCGATAGGTCTGTTAACTGGTCACTTCTCAGTGTGATATGACCTCAAGAAAATGGGGTTGGTAGAATACTTGCCGATTCTACTCCAAACGGAAGGAGTCAGCAGAAAACCTATTGTGCGGGTGTGAAGGGTTTACTCGATGGCGATGAATTTGGTAGAACATTGAAGATTTTAAAGGTGCAGATAGAATGGTCCTTACGAATTTCCTACGATGAGTTGGCTTCTAGTTCTGTTACTTTATACAATAGATCCATAAGGGTTGCATTGAAGAGGGGCTTATGTGACAAAAAAGAATACAGCTTGAAAAAATCAACAACAAGAATATAAACGGTAAAATACATATAACGACTTGTAAAAACCTGTTTTTTAAATAACTTAATTGTGAACTACAATAATTTACAATTGACAATTGAATGTTCTAACATATTTTTATATATATATCTATAATACAACAAATTATGTGGGTATGAAATATGTACAATTGATTGAAACAGGTCTGACTGCTGTTTTATTCCATGAGTACAAAAGTTACAAAGAAATTTTAAAATGGCCCAGTTTTTTTGGAGTTAAAACTAAAGGTATTATGAAATGTTTTATATCATCCGCCATTTTTCTGATATGGTGGTCAGTTCGTAATTTTCTAATAGGAAATGTATTATTGCCATTTTAGACATAATGCATTATTATAAAACTTCTTATTCCTTGGTATTTTTATATATCTCCAGAACCGTTTAGAATCTAGAGAAACTTAAAGGTTTCAAAAATTCTCAAATTCATGCATTTTCCAGAGACGATATTTCTTATTTTTCAAAGTCAAATTTCAGTGAAATTTTAACTAGAGGTAGGTAAAATGTGTAAAACACTACTGTTATTTTTATTTATCCTGCAGACTGAGAAATAACACAGTTATCGAAAGAAAATAATGTTTAGAACAGCCCTTATATTACATCAGCTCTTTTTATTACTAATTGAATTACATCTTGTGATACATTTAATGCATTTAAGGACAAATTGTACCTTTGTTTCAGTTATTCACAAGATCTAATAATATTTGAGACAATTAACAGAAAATTATGATTTTGTTTCCTATCTGTTATTTCGCATCCTACAGAACAAATATGAATAACAGTAGTTTTTTTAAATCTTTTCCTAGCTATAACTCCTCTAGTTAGAATTTCACCTGAATTTGACTTTGAAAAATAAGAAAAATCATTTCTGGAAAATGCTTAATTTTGCGAATTATTTAAACATCTGTAGCTCCTAAACGTTTGGAGATTACGAAAAATTCTAAAAATAAAAAAGTCATAAATGGGTTTTATAGAAAATTGCCATACAAAATAAGGGTTAGAAAATAAGAAAATAAAAACTGGCTGCCTCATTGAAAGAATAGCATTTGATAAAAAAAAATTAATAACTCTAGTTTTAATTCAAAAATCCTGGGAGCGTAACCTTTTAAAGTTTTTTACAACTTTTATACTTATAGAATAAAACAGCGGTCACGCTTGCTTCAATCAATGTGCACATAGGAATATAAAATAATATCTGTATAGGAAAACAAATAATCTATCTCTAAATATCAAAACTCAGTAAATTTAACTCGAGCGTGATCCAATCGATTACCGGAGCGCACAAACCGAAGCTTGCTGTGTTTTATTTCTTATACTTACATATAATTATATTGAAGTATTTCCTCCAGTCCCCTTTCTATATAATTACGTTTGAGTTAGTTCATGCGAGGAGTGTCTCTACAGCTAAACAAAGCTTAAAGTATATAATAACACACGCTCTAATAAGTGATAAACACAATGACTATCTCAAATCAAAGGAAAGTCATGAAATTCATTTAGAAAGTTTAAATATTTCAGGAAATATCTGAGAGTTATGTTGAGGTTAAGAGGTGTCAATTTGACTTGAGATGCAGTAGCATAGAAGGATTGAGCGTTCTCTACTTTAATCTTTGTGTTGTACTCTCTGTGATCGGTAAAATTAATGCATTCTTAGAGAACAAAACGCACTTTAATTTCTGAAATAATCTTTTTATGAAAAAAGTATAGAGTACAATTATTCACAAAAATATTTTCGTATGAAGAAATTTTTCTCCGTAACTATTAACGAAATGATATTTATAATAGAGGAGTTCTAGCATGGACTATGGCATGCGGTAGAGGAAGTGTACTCGATTACGTGGGATTGGCTCGACGCGGGGTTAGCTCGACACTTTAGGGAACTAGGGTCATCTGTTCAAACTCCTGCTTAATGAGCAACCCTTCTTGGAATTGGAGGTGTTTGTTCGGTCAGCCGAAGAGCGACACTCAAGTGACGAGATTCGTCGTCTGTTAGAATATTATGACTTGCTAATCGCGGGTAGTATTCTCGGGTCTTGGTTAACCTGGTATCCTTTAAAACTAACAGAAAGCACAATACCAATCATAACTATTCTGAACTCATAAGGCACTGTTGAAGTTTATTTAAGTATCCAATTCGATGATATGTCATATTGTCGATGGGCTTTATGATTACGATGACCATACTTCCTAACCTAACATAACATAACCTATACCCGCCCGACTGGTACCTGATCCGTTCACATTCCGTTCACTTCCGTTCCAGGAAGTGATTGCTATTGACTGGGGCGGCCAATATGTCGAGCCAACCCCACGACACCGTGTACTCAACGGTGTTTCTGTATTGAGACTTGGATAGAAGAATAAGGATATTAGAGGTCTAGCATGAACTATGATACTTATAACGTCAATTGTTTGTCTGTAGCTTCCATATGATCCAATAAGGTTCTAACCTCATTCATCCAGTGGTACTAGTCTTCAGACACATTCTGCACTAGAGCTTGTAAGATAGTTTTAGATACCGTAAATATGTATATAACATATTAATTTCAAATGACAGCCCATGAGAGTGACAAGTAGAGGTAACTTTGCATCTATTTTATGTGACTGTCTTCAGTTGTTTTGTTGAAATACCACACTCCGTTCTTAGTCACATGGCCGACCTTGATTTCCCATTTTGACCCAAGTCTTAGATACGCTTTGTTTTTAGCTCTGTTTCAGACCAAAGAGTGCACAGCAGAAACATGAGCCAAGCTATTGCCACCAAGACGGAGTTGGAACCTTTGCAAGCTTATTTTAGTATCCAGTAGGCAGCAGAACAAGATGTAGTTAGTAACTCCTCCAATATATTAACTAACAAGTAACTACCCATTCCTCACCTGCATGCCACATCCAACCAACCTGGATTCCTGCAGATCTGTCGGGAGGCTTTACTTCGCCCTTCGTGCAGATACATAACGTTTTGCTTTTTCCACATTAACAGTCTCAACACTTCTATAAAAGAGCTTCTCAGCTTGGTTCGTGGTAAACCTTTTCTGTTTTCTTGTCCTACGTTATACGGGTACTAACATGAAGGAAGGTGGTTTTTAGTGAGGATGAATCTCACACTATTGGGAAATCGGATGCCTTCTTATGTCTTTTGAAGATTTTCCACCTACCCTACGAAATAAATTTAAAAAAATCCTTTAAAGTCTATAGACTCATTAGTGAAAATTCTGGTATTGCCAAAGTGCCACTGCTAAATTTTATTTGACATTTCTGTAGGCAATTACGTCTAAAATATATATTGCTTGCCATGCTGGTGGCGGAGTGAGTGGTTTGGTTCTCATCCTGTTCGTGGACAGCTGTCATACAATGAATTGAACGTAAGTCATGTTCTACAAACATGCATATTTTCATGTCTGTTTCACTCATAACTTTAAAGTAAAATAAATCGGATAAAATATTTTTATTTAATTTTGATACAATCGTGGCAGTTTTTGTATGAAAAAGTCTTCATTCTGAATTAAACTATCCAGTTAAACAACCTAAATCAAAACAACTCCAAAAGCTCTAATAGTTACAATGAAATTATCATAAGTAGACCAATCAATAAGTGCTAAATTTAGCGTAAAAGCAATAATCCAGTTTGTATTCATTCCAGGTAACCTAATAACTTACACAACTACTTATTGTTTATTCAAACCAATTTGATCTTTACCACTTTGGGGATAATGTGAGAGTGTTAATGGGCAGCCATATCGACTATTCCGTTTGAAACATGACCTCTATTGAATAAATAACGCCTTGCCATTGACCATCAGGAGTTAAATAAATAATACGCGCACAGTTTAAAGATCGTAGAATTTTTTAAACGTTAATGGACTGTAGATTACTGAAAATGACTGTATTTTAATGAGTCAGATTATATTCAATAGTAGAGGCAGAGATAATTTCCTGTCGTGCTATTTTCTGTTTCATATTAATGTCACGAAGGTATTATTGGCTTTAATCTACTTTATTGGAGTTGATTACTAATATCAAACTTATAAAAGGTACGATTGAGAGAAGGGGGAGGGGGTACATTATTAGCATACATTCTGATGCCGTTTTACTTCCCTGTTTATTTCCTTTTTCTTGTATATTTTCCTTTTGTTACAAATTCTGAAATGCTAAACAGGTTAAAGTCGGAATATTCCCTTTCCATTTTATTAAATTTGATTGTACTCAATTATGTATAAATGCGTATTAATGGATATATTAGGGAAAGGAAAATATATTTCTATTTAAACAATTGATGACAGAATTGGTGAATTATTTAGTAAGAAAAGTATTGTAATGGTGCTGAAATGTCAGGGTTTTTCTCTATTTTTACAGCTCTTAGAAATATATTTCTGAATGACTTGTTTGTTTGTCCGTTCGTCTGTGACTTTTATATCACGTATTAAAGGATAGATCGAAAATATAACCACTTATAAAAGTGACATTTTCCCAGAGTGGCACTTGCACGTAGAGGTGGGCTCTCTAGAAATTAACTCTAGAATATTTTAGAAAGTATGTAATCTAACATTTTCCACTATATTATTGTAGTCTTTACATATTTGAAACTTTTATAATTTAAATAAAAAATGTAGACGCTTTACTTAGTTAAGAAGATAAGGAGACAGTTGTGTTTTAAAAAAGTTTATTCTTAGCAAATGTTACAGCCTGGTATGTGACTCGCTTTGAAGGAGAAGTAAAGGGGACTCCGTGCAAGTATCTCAATCTTATGGAGCAAACCTCCCACTGAATGATTAAGTTTTGGTAAAACTCGTGTAAAATGTGTAATAATAGATATTTGTCTAAAATGTAAATTAATAGGCCGATTTCAATAAAACTAAATAAAACTATTTCATCCTTTTTTTAGAAGGCGATGATGACCGAGAGATTTTTCGCCTTTAAACAACAAGTGAAAAAATCAAGCATTTCTCATCCAACAACTTTGTATAAAATACTTTACTCCCTTTGGTGTCTTTTATCATCTCCGTGATTTGATCTTTCCTTCTGAAAGACTGTGTTTGGTTTATGAATATTTTAAAATATTTTCCAGTAAATTACGCGAATATCAAAAAGAATATTACAGTAATGTTATATCTAGCTACTTTATATAATATACAATACATCGTTAAAGTACACAAAGTAATAGCTGCAAGAAGTGGAACTCTGATTCCCAAGATACATATTATAAAATGAAGTACTTGAAAATGTTGAATCTTATAAAAATAATAAAGAAAAGCATTAAGTTTTATTAAAAGAAATTATTATAAAATTTTAATGTAGAAAGTTTGCAAATTAAATATTAGTAATATTAAGTAAAAAGCATAAGACAATATAATTAAAATTAAAAACAATTGTGCAAAACGTACACTAGCCTGTAGGTTATCTTTAGATCCACGTATAATTAAAATAGCGGGGCAAGCACCTGATACTGTAACTGCTTTATTTAGGATGATGTCAAACACAGGTAGACGAAAATAAGCTAAACAGTGACTTTTAGCGAAGTGGTATATTCCAAAATATTGCACGCTGCCCCCAATATGCACTAATAAGAGTTTCAATAAATAAAGAGGTAGCATCTGTATGAAGAGGAAGAGGATTAAGAATTGCCTCCACCTACAGCATGGTTTTGCAGACAGTAATTTTGGTCAAGGATGTAATCCTGCCCATAGTTCTATTCATTATAGATAGTAAGGAAATAAGCAATTGAGATCAGTCACAAGAGACAAAACGAAGAACCTTTAATTAAAGACAAGTTTCAAGAGCGGTTCTGACAAGACTGTTAGGATAGGGATGAAAGAGGAAGTCGGAGACAGTTACACAAGCGTTCTTGTTCAAGGATGGACGTTTAAAGGCCTTCGCAGACACGCGATACAGGACTCGGGACAAACCGAGCGATACTGAACTCGGGAAAATATCACCTGTTTACCGAACTGTACGTTCACATAAGCGCTGCACTCCGACGTTCGGGTTTCGGTAAAAATAACAATATCACTTCATTAAAAACTATATAACGTTATTTTATATGAATTTAATATTTTTTATTGTTGTCATGTGTGACTTAACAAATTTGTTTTACGAAATTGTCTAATATTTTGAGAAGGAATTTTATATATACTTACTGAGGCTTATCATGTTCGTCCTCGTCCATAGCGAGCGACAAAAGCAATGCTTCTTCTTCTAAATGCTGATTCATATTTAAAAAAAGTAAACTAAATAATCAAACTACAACTACATTCATAAACTTTGGATGCGGTAAAAAATGTGTAAACTACTGACTCCCGCCTCGATTTCCGAGCGGTCTACCGATTGCGATAAATATCGTATTCCTCGGTATACCGCTGCTGTGTGAACGTTTTCATTTACCGCTATGCAATAACATATCGCGCCGAATCGTACCGAGCCCTGTATCGCGTCTGTCTGTGAACTGTGAAGGCCTTAAGGCGTAATCAATAATTTGACTATTGTGAATATCAAGAAGATGACGCGAAGTATACACTTATTAGTTTTGTCGTATGGGTCTCTAACCATAAAGTAGAAATTATACTGGAAAATATGGTTTCTTTGAAGATAGAAAATTAACAATACTAGATTGTTATCTAATCCTTCAACACTTTTGTGAAGCAGGAAGAAAGAAGAATAAGCATGCAGTTAACGCGTTGGGAAAATATCTACATACTAAAATCCGTTAAGATTGAAGGAAAAACTACGGCTGAAACTTGATTCCGGAGTAAAGTAATGATTGATGGTGGTTCCATAGTGGAAAAGAGTATAAGGAGTGGTTTTAGTGAGTAAACATCTCAGACTTCTGAGTAATACGGGCTGATCGGAGTGTTTTGAAGAGTTCCATCTACTCATGAAACAGAAACACACTAACATTTACAAAATATCCAAATTTGTGTCTGTTTTTTTTAATCCTTTTATATAAAACTGGGTGGAATGGGAGAGCAAGGAAAGAGTCATAATATGGATGACTGACTTCAGAGGGGTAGAGAACAATTTAAAAAAACAAATTAAACTGTTTGAAACAATCGATTTAAAATGCTTTCTCAACAACTCCGGGTTACAATGTTTACATTTAAATTGTAGAAAAACAAAGCGTATTTACATTGATGAGAATAGTTTCATCCAACAGATTTATTTCATAAAGACTAAACTTTGTGTTTGAATAAAAAATGTTTTGAATAAATGTTACGTTAGGATTGTCGGACGCAGTGAAGTTTTAATAAAAATATGTTTAAAAACGATACGTGAACACTTTTTTTTAATGCACAAAAAGTGTAAAATAAACTTTTCTTTTATAGCCAACAAATTTGCATACACATTTGATTAAAACATGATCTTTGTAGACGACATGTCAGGGCAAGACTGCAGCTCAAAAACCGACGTTCTGGAAAGAGAAGCTGAGAGGAAAAAGTTGAAGGTGAAAAACAAGACCAAATAGTAGAGGGAAATTAGTCTAAAAAATTGAAGAGAAATGATGTAACTGTGAAGTTGAATTTCGTTTTTTTTCCCTTTTTATATATATCCAACTGAGTAGGAAAACGAAAAAATGAGCAAAATAGGATTAGAGCGACGTTAGAAAAGTACATTTTTGAGTGTATCGCTACACTATTGGCTCTGTGGGACGTAGAAAAAAGGAAACTCGGAAATGAAGGGACTATCGAAATGGTAGAACATTAAGAGAACTTCCTAACAGAAAATTCGAAGTCCTGAATTTAAGATTTTTTTTTCACTAATGCAAAAAATGGGGTAAGAATCATCAGATTTTCATGAAAACTGGAAAAATTATGTGTCTTTATCGGTGGTCAAATTTGCATAAAAGTTTTTCATTTTTACGGCCACAGTTTGCCATTTTCTAAAAAAATTAAAAGCATTATAATTTAATGAAAAGTGGTCGTAGAGTAAACTCTTTTCTATAATTGTAAGTTTTTTTTTACATACTTTCTAGTAAACATGTGCAAAAATTTATTTATCAAGGTAAAGTGCTCTTTTTAATAAACAAAATTTGTCATTTTACTCTTTTGTCTTTATTTCCAGTAAATCAGGGCTGGACAACGATGTCGCCCATTTATGAAATTTCATAAATTTGTTGATTTGATTGAGAATGAAATTTAAATACATTTTTGACGGAAATATGGGTTTTTTAAATTAAAAAAAGGGCACTTTACCTCGATAAACAAATTCTTGCATATGTTCAGTAGAAAGTAGGTAAAAAAACTGACAATTAAAAAAAAGTTTACTATACGATCACTTCTCAATAAATTACAATTATTTTAGTTTTTTTCGAAAATGGCCAACTGTGGCCATAACATAGATTAATTCTTTTGAAAATTGACCACCGATTTCTAGTGTAAAGACACATAATTTGTCCAATTTTCGCGATGATTCTTACCCCATTTGCTGCATTATTAGTGAAAAAAATATCTTAAATCCAAAATTCGAATTTTTCGCGGTTATAAAGTACTCTTCATGTTACTATACCCTACCATTTCGATAGTCCCTTCATTTCCGTGTATTTCCATTTTTTTAAATTCTTCTACGACCCATAGAGCCGGAGATATTTAAAAAATAGTGTAGCAATGTCCTCAAAATGTATCAAAAATGCACTTTTCTAGCGAAGATTCAGTCAGATTTTGCTATTTTTTCGGTTTCCCACTCATTTGCATGTATAAAAAGAAAAAATAAATAACAAAATTCAACATTACTTTTATATTCTAATTTCCCTCTACTAAATTGAATAAAATTAGCTACATAACCTAACCTAACCTGACCCATACATAAAAGATCAAGATATAGTGTGGATGAGTATTTATACTTGGGTAGTGTTGTCGGATGAGGGTTAGGCACCGAAGAGGTCGTGAGATGTCCAATTAGTAAAGCCTATAAAATTTAACAGTCTCGAAAAGATATGGAGCGAAACAAGACTTTTGGAGGGAAGAAAGCCTTGAAAAATCTAAATATTTAATCTGCTGTAAGTTGAGTAACATACCTAATATTTTAAATTTCAATAGGGTTCAATAGGATCATTCTACAGTTAGTTGTCTATTCCAAATTTCAAGTTGCTATCTTGATGTTTAGTAATAGCTTTTTCGGTTTCAAGACGCCATGAAACGTGATGATCAGTCAAAAAACAGAATTCGAATTTTGTACAATTATCAAACTTGTCCCCTTTTAACTGGGTGAGTAAAAAGGAATTAATTATAATTAGTGAAGAGAAAGGGTTTGTAGCTAACATTTTATACTCAAGTGGTACTAGATTACATTTTAATTAATTTTCTTTTATTTTATAAATCTTTCCTGTTCGTGTCAGATTCTATTCTTTGTTTTGAAAATTTATTTTGCAACCAGGTTCCTGTAGCACGAAGTTATATATTATGATCATTAGAGTTCTCTTTTTATTATTTACAATAGTAACGGTCGTTAAGGGTGTATAGAATTACTGTGACCCTAATTAGATCTATGTAAAGTAAACAGTATTTAAAACGGCTGCAGAAAACACTTTCAGTCTAACCTTTCGGAAGTTTGTTTAATTTATATATATTTTTTTTCATTTTTTTTTTTTTTTCAATCCAGTATTACAATTAAATCATTCATATACAGAGGGTTTTCAAAAATAGTTCCAAAACTTCAGGAGCTTAATCCTCACATCAAAATCAAAAAGTCTATTTATTCATATTTTTTAAGCTCTTAGTTACTATCTAGCCGCCATTTTGTGTTTTTAACAAAAATAATAATATTTTTTTAACAGTAAATGATATGGAATTAAAATTTCACCAGCTACTTCGTGTCATAAAAGCCCAATTTGAGAAAAATAATCAATCGATTTTTTTACTCATTTAAAAATGGCTGCTATTTAAACTTTTTACGTAGAATTTATAAAAAAACTTAATTTTACAAAGTATTTGAGAGAGAAAATATTGAAAAGAGTCCGCTAGTTTTGAGAAGACTTCTAGATGGGTGTATTTCGAATGAGGGCCGTTAATTTGAAGAGCTTCTTTAATTTCTTTATACAGATCTCGTTTTCCATTAGTTTTTTTTTGTTAAAATAAATTTCTATTTAAAAGAAAATGATGCACTATTTTTTTCGGGTGGAATTTTTGTTTTAGGCTAATCTTGGATGTTTTAGACAATTACCATGAATTGCTTTCAGTTTTATTTTCATAACATAGTTTGTTATCCTTTAAGTTACAGAAAGAATAACAAAAATTAAATATTTTGTAAAATTAACGGTTTTGAGATATGCGACGTTATAAATTTTAAATAGCCTCCATTTAAAAAATATAAAGGAAATTGGTTGATTATTTTTTAACATTTGTGTTTATAACATGCAGAATTTCAATTCCATATAAAATACCGTTTAAATCATATGATTTGTTTTGTGGTTAAAACATAAAATGTTGACTAGATAGAAAACTCAGCATTTTAGGAAATATGTTTATATCTAAGAAGGAGTTACTGAAGGTTTGGAACGATTATTGGAAACCTGTATAAGAATTATTTTTGTTATACAGCTAATTTACATATAAAAATAAAATTTGAGTGCAAAGTTCCACGAGGAAAATTATATACAGGAAAATTAAAAACATGAACAAAGTTGTAGTTCCAGCTAGGTTCCTTCTGGATTGTCAACCTGTATCCATTAAAGTGAATCCATAAGTATGTAGAGGGTCAGAAGAGAACATGAATTGGGAGACTTAATAGAAAATATGAAAGTGAATGGATCTATACAGTATAACAAACACACAGAACACAATTCTCATAAAAAAATACGCCCTAAGTATCAGACGCGTTTCAACGACAAGGTCGTCCTCTTCAGTGATACACCAGCAAGTTGTGGTTTGGTTGGTGTAGCTGGTGTATCACTGAAGAGGACGACCTTGTCGTTGAAACGCGTCTGATACTTAGGCGTATTTTTTTATGAGAATTGTGTTCTGTATGTTTGTTATACTGTATAGTTTTTCTCATAAGTCAAGCTCAACATTTAATATGAATGTATCTAATCCAAGAATACATGAAAAAAATATGTAGATACTGTTAGTTTCCTTTGGGGTTGCCAAGCCCGTACCCACTATAGTGAGTCCCTTAGTGTGTATAGGGTCGGAAGAGAATAACATTTGGTCAAGAGAGAGCTGACAGAAAATTTGAAAGGGAGGGATCTAACCCAAATACTTGATAAAATATATATATCCAGCTAGGTTCCCTCAGGATTCGCAAGGGAGTACTCACTATAGTGAGGCTCTAAGGGTCTACTTTTTTAAGTTATGGATTGAGGATATAGGTTGACTGTTCTAGGGTTAAAACTTCTCTAGAAGGACCGATACACTGTCTACAGAAGAACTAGTGTTATTTCCTCACATATATTTCCTGTTAAAGCCGTCTTACATATTTATTACAATTAAATTACTAGGTTGAGTTGATTGAAAAAAGAAATGATTACTTTAAAAATTCTATAAGAATTAATAACTACAATTCCGATGTTGGCAAGACTTGCCTCCGAGGCGTATCAGGTTATGCAACCTACTGCAGTTAATTTCTTGGCACAAAATGTCCCATTGTTGGATTCATCAATATCTATGACAAAGGCGTTACGTGGGCAATAGACAAAACACGTGTAACTATGTAACCACATGCCGCATGACAGCGCGTGTGCGTGCCTGGTCGCGTGTAGAGTATGCACCATGTTTGAAATATGCCAAAAACGCACCTGCTTTAAACCAATATGGTACACTGTCCGTTACGCTAAAGGAGGGGTCGAATGGGGAGTTGTGTTTGTTGGTGGGCTTGTGTTTTCGTTGTACGAGATGTATTTAAAAAATATCCTATACAAATTATCGTTCTGTACTTATAAATTGTAATTATTGTATAGTTTAAACCAAATACTAATTATAGTTTCTGTTTTTGTTAACCTAACCTGTTAGTGACACAAACAAATCCTACAAAGGAATAGTAGTGTAGGGTAAGTTTGTTTAAAACAGTTACACAGGTTTTCAGAAGCTCGTAATTGAGTACATCACTACTTTCTTGACGTCGGCTAGGCCCTAACGAGATATTGAAAAGTATACACTCGCCCGTGTTAGTGTCTCAGTTATTTCGGGCCTCGAAGCTTTATATATGTCGGTGACACGAGCTCTGTTTGATCTTGTATATATGCGAATACTAAATTTTCTTGGGAGATCAATGTTCGAAACTATATTTTACTCAATAACGTCGCTGTAATTATTGTAAAGAGATCGGGTTGGTATCGTTAAAGGCAGAATTAAAATTTCCAAATTGTTTTCTAATTTATTGGGTAAAGTTGAATAACACACGAGATATCAATAAAATACTGTTTATAATTACCGCCATTTTGAAATTTACCATTCGGTTTTTCTGCATTTCAATATGGTTCCTTCCGAGTCCACTGTAGTACCCTAAATCAAATTTCACGATCCTATCATAAATATTGTGACCTATATTGAAAATCTTTTTTGTTTGGTTTCCTGTGGCTATGAAACAAGAAGCTCAGTTTTTTAGTTTTTTATGTGGAATGGATCTTATTGACTCATGACTATTGTGTTGATTAGATTAACTATTTAATGCTGTTAACGATTCAACATGCCCTTAATAATGCAATAGCAATTTTAGTATAGATTCTTGTTGCGATTATGTAGAGTATAGAAATATGACACTATTTAATTTTGGTGATCGCACAAATTCGTTTTCTGGGGTGAATATACTGATGAATATTTAAGCTCTTGTGTGTATAGGCAGAAAAATACAAAAATTCATTAAAATATGAATATTATAAAAGGCCGGCCACATTCAATCAACTCTACTTGGAGTAAACAAACATTTACTGCATGCGTAAATGGTAGCAACAATTTAATTTGTAAAATATAAATTATAAATATTTTCACCTTTTTCGTCGTGTAATAAAAATAAACAGTGCAAACAATTGGTTAAACTTACAGATCACTAAACCAAAGAAAAAAACTATCAAAAGTAACGTCACCAAAAATTTCTTCGTAAGCTGTCAATCAAAAAGTGTAAATGAACCATTGCAGCCGTCTTTGAAAAAAAAAAATAAATAAATAAAGGGCTAAACTGGCTTCTCTTTGCAGGAAAGCTTTTATCATCTATAAAAACATTGTAAAATTATGCGAAACAATTTCAAAATGGAAATTTCAAATATTTGATATCGAATATCTCAAAAATGGTTAACCAAAGTAAAATTTAAAAATAAAACTTGACTTTTTTTAATATAAAATGTTTCCTATGTAAAGTGTTTCAGACATGGAAATGGTGATCCACTTAAAACCGGCCCCGTATAAACAACCATTTACTGATTGCTTAATACCTTTTGTATTTACATTAAAAAAACAAAAATAATGTAAAACCTCCCTTAACATAAACCCCATTGTAAACAATGCCACAATCAATATTATAAATGAATCACCCTTCTTCATTCAATTAAATATACATTTTTAATAAACAGAGCGACAGTAGTTGATTGGCAAAGCAAAACTCAGACAAAATATCAATATTGACTCGGTACTTGTACACAAGGGTTAATTTCCCACGGGGAGGGGAGGGACTCAATCGGTTTTTACTATTCTCTACTTTAAAGGTCCGATAGTTGTTGGGTTTAATTGGGGTGGGGGTACACACATGGCGTAGTTCTAAAACTCAGTGAAGCGCGATGTTGGACGGCTGGAAGACACCTGGTGGTGAAACCAACCTGGGTGTCCAGTCGGCATGTCCACAATTGTCTACTTCAGCCAGTTAGTTATATTGATTCTTATCTCGTTATCTTATCAGAAAGTATACAGTACAGATCATTCAGCTTCTTCGTTTAATGGCTTGGCAGAAGCAAATAACTCGATAACACAATTTAAATAACTTTTTGTAAATTTAGCAATAACATGCTTCCACAATTAAACATATTATTCATCACATTTTATCCAAAATTATTGTAATTAGCGTTTGGTTTAACGTTTTTGATATCTTCAAAACAAAAATTACACAAAAATCTTCACTTAATATTCACCTTGCTAAAAAATAACTATTAAAAGAACGAAGTCAAATCACATTAAAATTGTTCTAACATTTTACATAACGTCATAGATATATATTTTTAAATTAGAAATCTGTTCGTTCAACACAGTTCTTATGGACATTGAATCCAAGGTGAGCGTTAAACCTGCGAGTATTAACCTTACCGAATAAAATTATTATTATTATTTATTATTAAAAAAACATATTTTGATAATAAACGAGGTACAAAGTTCTTACACAAAAAACTTAATACTGCTGTTGTTTATACAGGTGAACAGTTTTATTACCATATGACTAATCTATTCATTTGGTTGTTTAGTTATGCACTAGGTAGTGCGATTATTTATTTTGTATTTTTTGTATAAACTAAGATAATCACGATTCGGATAGCAAAACCGATTTTTATGAAAATTTGAAATTATAATTATTTAAGTAGTCTCGTTGTGTACTATACAAATTACAATTTTTCAATTTTTGTTGTTACGAATTTTTATATTATTATTATTTTCTTGGTTAAGGTATGGATATTATTGGAGTTACCCTTGCGAGCTCCATTTTCGAAAACAAAAATTTATCAACCAATTTTGAATTATAGAAAACATTGTTAAATGTTTTGGACATTTGTGAGCCAATTTGTTCGAATTAGGTGGGAGGGGGGATGCACCTAACCTAATTAGATGATAACATTTTTCCACTGTAAAAGTTGGTCCTAAAAGTTAGTGAACATAAACTACTCTTTTTTAAAAAAGGCTGCAACAAGTCCAAACTTTTTAGAAAAGGGTTAATAAGAGTTTCTTTGCAGGGGTCACAAATGTTAAAAATATGTGACGACGAAACATCCAAACAAATTCTAATCTTAACTATGACAGAGTGGCACGAAAGACGAGAGGGTCAAATTTCATTCCTAAAATATGAGAGCGATATTTGGAAGGGAGTGACTGTATAGAATTGTTACGACCTCTCAGGAGGTAGAACACCCTATTTTTTTCTTCTACTAATATATAAAATACTTGCTATTAAAGTATCACTCACGGTAAGGTAATGTGGCTGCTACTTCTGAGAAAATAATTTTTTTTCCATTTCTTTTGATTAAAACAACGAAAACTCAAACCTATAATCCTTTATATAAATATCACAGTACAACACATAAATCGCAATACACACCTCAGTGTGGACTAATGACTCTACAATATTTAAGCTTCATTTTAATAAAATAACTGTCAGGTAAGATACTGTAACAAGTAACATTCTTGTAATCCTTTAAACGCGTTTATCTTGTATTTATAAAATAAATCTTTTATGTTATAAATATTGAGGTTATATCAAAATGTAAAAATAAACAAATATAGTTTCATATAGTAGACTATTATTATTTTCATTGCTTTTTTATTAATATTTATCCCCGCTCCTCCAATTATACAAGAAAAACTGCAAATGTTTTCCTCTCCTTATTATTTGGCCTTTAACTTTGGTACATATACGTTGTATAAGGAAAATCATACGATGGGTAAAATATAAACAAGTTTTAAGTCTACTGAGCCCCCCCCAAAGATGTTTGTCTTACGTAAATTGTGTGTTATCCAATCAGTGGATTTAGATAATATTGTGTACAATTTTTTACATATCGCAAAGGCTCTTTTTTATTTTTAAGTAGCGCTAAATTTTTCTCTGTACGTTATTTACCATCGAAAGACAACATTTCGATTGATCGAAAATCAATTCAAACCAATTTTACTCAAATTTAGGCCCCTAAAGAACTGTTGAACAGTGATAATACAAAACGTATTGTTAATAATGTGGTTTAATAGGACGTTTTCATCATTTGTGCTTGTAAACATTATTACACGACGTTTCGAGAGTATAAATCAACTCTCGTTATCAAGTGTAAAACTAGAGCAGTTTAACACTTGACAATGAGACGTTATGTATTAGTTTTTATAAACACAAATTATGCAAACGTCCTATTAAATCACATTAATAATATAAACAATCCTTTAAACTTCAGAAAGTGAAAATGAAACAGACGCAGAAGTTCGAATATCTCAAATTTAACAAAGCAGGAATGATTCGGTGAATAGTGAAAATCTTCATCAAACCAATTTCCCAAAATTTCACTTATCTGAGTAATAACTCAGACAACGGTCAATCTCCGTCTCCCATTTTTCTATGTAAATATAATTTTTTAGACGGTCGACCTTCTAAAACGACATCCTTAGTTTATTTTCACTTTTTGAAAAATTCCACGAAAGGTATTTTTGTGCAGATGGGAAAACAAATAAAGACTACGTTTTTGAATAGAACCTTAATTGGTTCATTAATGTGTGGTAAATGTAATGCATTGTTTATGACTAGGTTATATTTTAAACAAAGCGATTTTCCCCCTACCATATGCTTACACCATGTTGCTACAACCCATTACCTCGTGTTCATCTCCTCAAGTATTCTCTGCGCCACTTCTTGCGATTCAGCGCAGCGGTCCTCCAGTCCCAAATGCCAGAAATTACTGGAAAGAGTACCTTATGTTTCATCGATTTCAGAGTCTATATCTCTGATCCAAATCTATATTTTGTATACTGTTATCTGGACAACGTCTGATTTTTCATAAACTTCAGACAACAACAAGTCTGTGTGTTAGCTCTTGGTCTGGTTATTGTCCACCCAGATATTTGAACGAGCTGATTTTCAAAACTCTACCCTCCAATGTAGCTTGTAGTACCTGCTTGTCGCGCATCAGTGGTAAATGTATTTCGTCTTGTCTTCATTTACAGACCATTTTTCTCGGTGCTTTATCTAGAGAAGTGAAACCTTCTGTCATATATTTTAGTGATCCTCATACAATCCACACATCATCACGTTAGGCCAACACTTGTACGCTTTTAGTAAAAATCGTGCTTATTTTTTGAATAAGTGGATCTCTGATTGCTACCTTCTACTAGCAAATAAAAAAGAGTGTAAAAGAATACCTCATCCATCTTACAGTAATTCATTCATTGATTTCTCCATAAGGTAATTATGATATGAAGGTTGTTTATGGCTATAGTATTTTATGTTCATGATAAGTTTTATTATGCTTTCTATAATATTTGCATACTTAACACGTAAATAATATTCAATAAAACAACTAAAGTATCATGGTGTCATAAAGGTGTTGCTAACAACAATGCAGGTTACAAGTTCATTCTAGACGCATGCGTATAAAACAGTATAATACATTTTAATGCTTCATAACGATCTAAAAAATATCACTGTCAATTTCACGGTTGATGATTGTGTGCCAGTCATTATAAATAAATTATAAGGTTAGATTTAATTTTTCTTATTCGTAAAATTAATTTACATGGACGAGTTGAATTCTATAACACTTTCTCCACCATATACAAATTGTATGGATTTAATGTTGATCATTGGAATTACTTATAAAGTAATTTATTTCATATAACCTGTGTAAAAACTGTCCCATTCACTAATACCTAAAACCAAATAACCTAACCTAAACTAAACTAGCCTAACCTAACCTAACCTAACCTAACCAAACCTAACCTAATCTAACCAAAACTAATTGTCACAAAAAAAGTCATTTCACTATAGTTTATAAAACGAACTATTACGGCTTGCGGAAGGGTAACCTCAATAACACCCATATGCAGCTTTAATTCACCCCAAAACAGGGGACGTAAAGTCCTTGGCGACCGGCGTTATTCACCTACTGAGTTCACCTTATTGTAAAATCTATTTTTTTATTGTCCAAGTTAAAGACAATCTTTTTATTGTACGCAAAATTATAAGAAAAACTATACCAAATAACAACCAATTTCAAGCATTCGTTATCCTTTACTATCTTCTAAGGAGATGATTACACTGCTGTTGTCAACCTCTATAGTAACTGTAGTAAATGAAAACTGACATAGTGTGAAAATATTGCACAAGTACTTTTTACTTATTCAGAATCATTTTTATTTTCCTACAAAATTAAAATCTCAATATTTCTTCACTTAGCAATCTAACTAAAGTATTCTATCACCCTGTAAAAATTTCCATAACAAATATTTTTGTCTTAAAAGTGTTTATTTTAATATTGCCAAATAAAATGTTCAAGAATAACTTAACAGAGCATCATCTAAAGTCTAAAGTTTATGATGTTGCCCTTTGTAACTTGATTTATGTCCAGCTTAATGTTTATTTGTAGTCAATTGATATCGTACCTGGTTTTTCTAAATCATACCAATAATACATATATTTTATGTTATTTTTAATGTCATAGTGCTAGAAGGTCACAATGTAATTTATCGACTGGATCGCTATTTCATACGAGCTTTTAGTTCAAAAAAACGAAATAAGGTGTAATTTTGAGTGCTTTGCTTTTTTGTAATTTTGTACATAAATATGTTTTTTATGTATATAGTTCAAGTTAAGGCCATGTTAGATAGCATTTTCGTCATTCGTGTAATTGTTCAGTACGGTTTTATCAAGGATATGACAAGTACATCTCCACATTTTTATACTTCTCTTTTATTCACATTATTCTTCCATTTTAACAAATGGCTTGTTTGGAATCGTTTTCAATCAAATTTTACGAATATTCACATTTATTAGGTACCCAATTAAATCAATTATGTAATTAATATAGGATTACCCAATTAAGAAAGTTGTCTTTGTATCAAAAGATTTTGCAGTGGGAGAGTCATCAATAGTTAGATTATTTGGGGGACGAAGTCTGTGAGTGTGCGTGCCTGAGAGTGTTTTGACAGGTAGCAGCCGTTTTCGTTCGTTTTACGAACTATAGTTGTCAATCGTGAAAATGTGAAAATGAAAAAATGAAAATGTGAAAAAAATGTCAAAAAGTGAAAATGAATGATGGATGCCAACTTTGAAAAAAAATATATATAAGAGCCTAAACTTGTGTCAAACACCTTCTTTATTGGGTCTAAGGGTCATTTTTGTTTTATCCCAATTATTACTGACGCGAAATATCTTTTTACTTGCGATTTTGTATACAGGTTTGTGTTTAATAATATTTACATTTTTCAAAAATTTGAACAAAATCGTTAGAATTAATTTTGAGTAATTAAGTATCTCCTTAATGGAAAATATAATATATCCAGGCAATATATCTTTACATACTGTTTGAACCTAACTGTGTTACCCAAAATATTGGTTACCAGAAGATGTTTCAATCAGAAATTTCGAAATAATAATGCATTTTTCTAAAATCGGTTACCTTAATTTCTTTTCTAATTAAAGTAATTTAAGGGTAGTAGAAGAAATAATGGTAACTTAATTTTTTTTAAACAACTCTGTACAGATATACAATCCATAGACAAATGATATGCAGCCAAACAGGATATTCAAGTATTTGTTTGTGAAACACAAAAAACCCTTCCTTTCCAAACAGGACATGCGATACTGTATCTCCCACTGGAATGAAACTTTCATATAAAAATAAAACCCCTCAGTTTTATAGATTGCTTTTATATACACAATAAATAGTATTCAAACTTGCTGATATTGATCTCTCGCTCACACATCCTTCATTGGAGTAACGTAGAGATATTTAAGTGATGAGTCAAAAATATTAGTCTATAGTTATACGAGGAAATCAGTTTCTTTCAGCCTATAAAGAATTTTTGAAATTATGTCTGTCTGCGTGTCATTTTTGTCTGTAATGAAATAATAATATCTACCTGTCTGCTTACCATTTTTCGTCTATAATGAAAGAATACCTGTCTGCCTGTCATTTGTCTTGTATAATGAAAGAATAGTCTACAGCTCAAACAAAAGCTCAAAATGAAATGAAATTAAAGATTACTTATCCAGACGGGTGTGTTAAATCCCAATTAAAAAAAAAATATGGTTCAGTTATAATTGTGAAAAAAAAAAAGAAAGAAAACCTTGACTGGTGTCATTGTAAGCTCCATTTTAATATTTTTTCGAAAACAGCGTTCATGACATATTTTTACTTTTTGACTAGGAACTGACATTTTGGATGACACAGATAAGATGGCTATATATTTGGTTGTAGGAATGGGTGGGTGAAAATATTTGTGAAATGTTTTTGCTCCGCTTATTACTTATCCAGTATACGTGGTATAGAGTAGTTTGGTAATCATCAAACTGGTTAGGTTAGGTTAGGTTATGAAACACTAGAATCTGATAATATAATAATAATGTACCCTATGTTGTTTCCAGTTTGGATAAAAAGAAATATTTGGGCATTGCATTTAGTGATCTGCTTGTATTTACATTGTAAGATGGGGTGAGTACATACCATGATGGGACCAATCAACTAATGTATTTGACTGTATGGATGCGAGAATGTTTGTGCAAGTTTTTATTCTGTTTATTTTTATTTGATTTGATTTTTGTAGTTTGAAATCCATATAGATGACAATATTTATTATTTCAAATACAAACAGTGCTTCATTCTGCCTCAAGAAATATGCAATAAAAAGTCAAACAAGTAGATCATTATTGTACTGTAAAATAAAACAAAGGTAATATAGAGGGGAGGAGGGGAATATAGGGCACCATAATGGGAGAAGCAATCCTACCATCCTACCTACCCGCATTGTGTAGCATGTGTACTGTATGACATACTTTTATCCTTTGTGCAGTATTTTAGAACCTTATTTTGTTACAGGAGTTTTCAGTTTTATTATATATGTTATAAAGAGTCATCCTTTTGTGAAAGATAATGACCAACTAAAAATAGAGTTGAACAATTTGTTTGTGAATATTTACAAGATATAACAATGCTTTACAATTTAAAAAATACAAAATTTATTTTTTTATTCTTTTTTCTCACGTGAAAAAAATAATACATATTGCACAGAGTTAAATTTAGTAATAAGTGTCAATTCGTATTGATTTATATATGAAGAGAGAAACCCTCACGGGCTCACTTATAATGAATATAGGCATGATATTCCCAAAGGAAAGCTGGATCTACATCTTCAGTAGTGTTTTGTTAAATCCTTTAGTTTCATATATCCTATCAGGTCTCTCTTGACCAACTCTTGTTCTTTCCCGATGATATTAAAGTATACATCATAAGGCAATGATGATCGAAAGGTTTCTTTCCTTTAAACAACAAAGGAAAAATTCCAGCAGAATGTTACTCACCAAGTTACTATAGTCCGAGATGAGAATGGCCTCCCTGATAGCATTACACAATTCTTCTCTTCATGCTGCATTACTTCTCCAATGTTTCTCTAAAAAGGTCTTCAGGTCGCTCTTCACATCCTGAAGCCAGCACTTTCTTGGTCGTCCTCATCTTTTGCCAAATATTGCAGAAAGGAACATATTATAGGGCATTCTACAGTATGTCATTCTTGTTATAACGCCAACAACTCTTTTATTCTGGTCTTAATAAACTTCACATTATTACAGCTGTCTTCATTACACATTCTTCTCTTCTTGCTGCATTACTTCTCCAATGTTTCTCTAAAAAGGTCTTCAGGTCGCTCTTCACATCCTAAAGCCAGCACTTTCTGGGTTGTCGTCATCTTCTTTTACCAAATATTGCAGGAAGGAAGATATTTTTGGGCATTTTGCAGTCTGGCATTTTTGTTACAACGTCCAACTCTATTTTTCTTGCCTTAATAAACTGCACACAATATTTCAGCTGACTTAAAACTCATTATTCGTACGTATAAAAAATGGCGAACAAGCACTAAGAGATCTTACAATCGTAATTTAATTTTCGAAGCATGAATAGAATAGATAATTTTGAATTAAACTCTAATTTATGATTAGAAATCAGATTGGTTGTTAAACTTTTCAATTAGTAAATTAATACTATTTTATAACATTGATAAATAAGAATAATTGTATTTCTTCGAACATGTAAGACACTTGCAATTGAAAAGTCAAATCCATCATTCGATAAAATTAACAAAAAAACTAAGCAATAACAAGACAAAAGCAAACTATCTTACATACATATAATTATACAAGAATTTTCTTATCAAGTAAATCATTACAAGATAATTTTATAATTTACTTAAGATAATTATTCAATGCTGCTGCTGCTGGAATTGATTAAAGAAGAAAGTTTAGTCAAAAGTAATTCCTTCACTTATTGAATTTATAGAGTTATTAAAAAGGTTTATACTCAACAAGTATAATTTGACTGACATTTTTTAAACCTAACACAAGATACATAGATTTGATGTTTGTACCTGGTATTGCGACCATGTATGTCACTTCAACAAAATGTTTTCATGTTTACGAAAAAAAACTCCGGTCTATTATGTCACTTTATCTTTAGATTTTGATTTTTTAAAATCTGAAGATTCCAGACGTCTGCATGGATCAATTTTGTTCTGGTATGGGAACTTCTTCTTGACAAATCGTAAGTGGGAGAAATATTGATATGGTCGAAATTTGAATAGATATTGCTGTGATCGCAATTGAGATACGACCCTTTCAATTTATTCTATTCAAACACAAATTAAGTCCGATCTTATATTGAATTTCTTTCAAACATTGAATATTGCAAGTCTATAGTATCTTTTAAAATATTGAATATTGTACGCCTATAATATGTTTTAAAACATAAAATATTGAAAATCAGTAATGTTAAAAAAAAAATTATATATCAGTCTTATAATAAGTTTTAAAATATCAAATGTTGTAGGTCTATAATATGTTTTAAAATATCGAATATTGTAGTTCTGTAATATGTTTTAAAATATTGTATATTGTAGGCCTCTATTATGTTTTTAAATATCGAATATTGTATCCCATAGTAAGATTTTAAAATATCAAATATAATACAGAGTGGGACAAAAAAATCTAACTGAATTGAACCGTTTAACAGCTGTTTTTCTTATTTTTATATAAATAGGTGATTTTCGTTTACATTTGGTAATTTATTGAAACCATTGTTATCGTATTCGGATATGGAACTGTATAGTTACATATTTTTAAATGAAAATGCCGTAATATAGTGAAGAAGAACGTGGTTTTTGTGTGGAACATTACTCCCGTAGTTACGGTGAAGGTCGGAGTGGTGGGCCATCCTTGGAAATTGTATAGTTAAAGACAGGGATCTCCACTCAAAACCATTTTCAGTTGTGTTAGTAAGTTTGGAAACACAAACTCTGTTAAGAATCACAATGCAGGGCGTTCTGAAAGACCACGTAGCACGAGGACAAATGAAAATGTTGGTTCAGTGTTTGATAAGGTGTTACAGTCTCCTAATAAGAATATTCGTCGCATGTCTAAAGAGCTACACATTGATTCAAGAAGTATGAGCTGCATGATTAAAGAAATTGGTGCACATTCTTGTCGACTACAGATCCTTCACGAAATGAAACCTCACGATTTCCCTCAACGTGTACGTTATTGTGGCCGAATGTTAGGTAATCTGTTTGACAATCCAGATTACTTGGACAATTTGTGGTATTCAGATGAATCTAATGTTTTGCTTAGTGGTCATGTTAACAAACAAAATACTCGGTTTTTTGGGTTGGGAGAAACCAGGTGAATATGCCCAAAGACCACTACATTTAGAAAATTTGACAGTGTGGACAACAGTTTCGAAATATGGTGTCATTGTAAACTGCCAATAGGCAGGCAATCACAACTACTGCACCAGTGTACAGAGACCAAGTGATCAATCGTTTTCAAGTTCATTTGCAGTTTTTTGTGACTTTCATGGTCTCGAATGTGAAAAACAGATATTCCAACAAAATGGAGCAACTGCTCATGTGTGTGGTAACAAACAGCTGTTGGAGGAACTTTTTCCTGGTGGGGTTGTGTCTCGAGGAACAGAATTTCCCTATCCATTTCGAAGTCCTGAGCTCACAATTTGTGATGCGTATCTATAGGGACTGTTGAACGAAAAGTGCTTTACACCGGTTCCAAGAGGCTTGCAACAGCTCCGGCGAGACGTAGAATCTGTTCTTATAGATGTTACCACTGACCAATCTAACAACATGGTTACTGCATTGATTAGGCACATGGAATATGTTGTCGATAACAAAGGGAAACATATTGAACATATAATTGTGTAATACAATGCTTAGTTTAATATTGCTGTGTTAATAATAAAACAATTGATTTTTCAGTTACCATTTTTTTACCACACACAGTTTGCTTTTACATCAATTAATATAGGTCTATATTAATTGATGTAAAAACAAACTGTGTGTGGTGAAGTAACTAAGTAAGGAAGAGGTTTTAAAGTATTTAAATGGGCACGATTGGGTGCGGCTTGCAAAATTTTCTCAACAAGCTTGGCAATACAGATTGGCTCTAAATCAAGAATTTAATTTCTAATTCTTATCGGGACGTCTATACATTTTTAAACTTTTGTTTCCACATGTTTTCCAAATTGTAAGATATTTTCCGTTTTGTAATTTAATACCGTAAATATAAATTTTTTTAAGATTTAATTTTGATGCAGATATTGGTAGTCCAGATTTGTTTTTAAATGCATGTTTTCTAAAGTTATTTGTTTCTTATTAAGGTCATCAAATGTGTGTAATGTGTTAATTTCTTTGATGTAATATGTGAATGTGTTTGAAAAATTTCTACCCAACCAAGCAGACAGCCTAATCAGCTATGCTTTTAAAATGCAATTATAAATATTTTAAGTTTATGGTGTAGAACAAGTTTAGTAATATAAAATTTAACAAATATTGTGATGGAATATTTTTGTTGCGAAATAAAGCATTTTTTCATTTCATTTCAATATAGGTCTATAATATATTTTAAAATATATAAGGTTGTAAACCTACGAGTTTCAACATATCAATTAACATGTTTCAAATTGTAAACACATAAATGTTTAAAAACGTATGAAATATATAAACTATGAAGTAATAGGAGGTATTACGTAAATATTTATCACCATTACAAAATTAGTGTGAGATTGCAAGATTGCAAGATTTATTCACTGTGTATAAAATCCAAGTAGCTTGGCGACCCTAAAAGAAAATGATGGATACTCTGAATCAATATTTGGTCTTCACTTTTTGTATAATTCAGTCGCATGAATAATTTAAATTACATCCCTACTTTATGTTTGCATTAAATTCATATCGAGCTATTTGTTCCGAAGCTTCATCTCACTTTCATATAAAATTGACATAATTACCTCGACACGCTTTGAGATCATCAAAACCTAAATTTAGATATTATTATTTACGACAGTTATCCTAACGCTATTACACCCAAGATCTATCAAATCCAAAGCCAAAGAACTGCAGCAAATATCCCTCCGCCGCAGCAGCTGGTGCTTCGATATTACGATTTCTAACTTTATGTATCCTCAGACGCGACACAATTTATGGCCATGAAATGAAGTTATAAAAGTCAGTGATCGAAACTCGTGTCAAATCGGTCGCTTAAATAACTTTTTTCACTTCTACAACTATAAAATTAAAATCGAAGAACAAAAGACTGTCTTTGTCCCGTTTGCACGCTCATTACACACGGCGTCTGGGCTTTAATTCAAACACATTCCTTTTGGGATTTATTATTTACATTCGGGTAGTGCGTTAAATTAAGTTAGACTCTATATGGTTTTCAAATCTTTATTTGAAATTGTGGTTTTGAATTATGTGATATATACTAAATGATGGATTGATTTAAATTTTTTCAAGATAGCTTAATATTTATTGAGAAAATTTCTTTTACTTTTTCACACAAATGCAGTCTAGCGAAAGTAATGTTAGTAGTTAAATAATCGATGTTTAATTTTTCGTGGAAAATTGTGCTAAGGCTAAAAAGAGGTTTTGAATTGATCTGTCTGTCTGGTCAGTTATATAACACAAACAAGTTTATCTGTTATTGAAAATTTGGGGATAGTATCATGAGGCAAAAACTCAAAATTGACACTAAAACATACTAAATTAAGCAATGGATTTTATTATTACTATAAAAAAAATTTAATAATTTGATTTTAGGCTAATTTTGAGTATTGTAGACGATTGGCAAGAAATTATGTTTTAAATTTTTTTGACAATAAATTTGTTATCCATTGAACTACAGTAAAAATTTTGTTTGTCATTCAAAAGGGAAAAATTTGTGTCATGTAAATTTAACGGTTTTCGAGAGATTACAAGTTAAAAATTTTAAACGGCGGCCATTATGAAAATTACAAAAAAGGTCGTGGCTTTTGGTACATTGATAAAAGGTCACATAAAAAATAAATGCCAAACTTGATAAGTAATTTATAAACATAAAATGGCGAAGAGACAGACAACTCAGCTGTTTCAAACAATTGAATGCTCGTTTTGTGTTCACTTCAAACCCAGAAATAATCCCGCCAAGATCCGAAACACCATGTACATATTTAAAATTTGAAAAATGCTTAAACAATAATCTCAATAAAAAATGTTGAAGATAAAATATGTGGATAAAACTAAGTAACACTTTATGTCAAATTTAAGTAGAAACAATTTTGAGTGAGTCCACTCTTTTTACAAAGTTTATTTTAAAATACTGTATGATTTAATATTTTGTAATTTTTAAGTTTAACAAAACTTAAATAAACGTATAACTAACAAAATAAATGTGAAATGAACTAGTTTTAGTACTTTTCAACTGCTATTCAATTTTGATAACTATTCTACGTTATTTAAAAACTGACATAAATTTTCTAAAGAAGTTTACGTCTTCAGAAAATATTCAAAAAACAGAATTTTAAATCCAAATAAATTAAAATTATAACCACCATTAAACCATTATTTATCATTAAATTAAATTAAATAAAACATTCTCCCTAACTACTCAATTTACAACTTATTTTGTTATTCAAATAATTAAATTCTCTGTCCAGTCCTTACCTTTTACTGCTTCAATCCTGAGTTCAGCAGTAAAAGCAGCGCCGATAACGCCCCATTTCCATCAAAGTTTAATTTCCTTACATTTTTGTTTAAGGGCGAAAAACTCTCCTGTCATCATCACCCTATAAAAAGAAAAGAAAAGAAGGAAATAAAATACTGCCCTCGAATACTCTAATAGTGTCATGAAGAGAAAAGAGTTGTTAAAGAGATACCTAATAGGAAAGATGAAAGAGAGGGATCTGACGATGGGTCTCCTAGTTATTGCCAAGCCCGTACTTACTATAGTGAGTCCCTAAGGGTCAAAGTCCATCTTCGCATACGACCAGAGACTTTAGGTTCTGTCCAGCTCATTGGAAGTATAATTTATTTTATTTTTAAAAAATATTTACGCCTTTCCGAACCAATTTCCATTTCTTCCTGTCATGGTAATTTCTCTTCAACGTCATCTTGCCAGCTGAGTCTCGATCGATTTATTTTTTAAAAATCTTTTGCAGCCATCTCAAATCTTTCTCCAACTCTCGTGCAGAAACCACGTGAACTTTGTCGTAATACCTTATACGAAATAATGGTCTCCATTAATTTCTATCCTTCAAGGAAGTAACTCTTTTTCCCGTAGCTTACGTTCTAATCTAGCTTTTCGTCAACTCCTCAGTAAGAAGTCCTTTTCTGTCCTTAAATTTTGATTTATTTCTTACACTCCCATCCCACATCTCAACACCATGCAACTGCACTCTCTTAACAACGCTACCAAAAACTTGTTTAAGTACGCTAAATATTGCTAACTTAAATTAATATTTTATAGAGATGGTAGCGTAACTCATTACTTAATTATTACGAGATAATAAATTAAAACATGTTCAGAACACAAGAAAAAACTTGCTTTTAAACATTTTTACGTAAGGATAAATCGTTACTTATATGGAGCAGATCATTAAAGAAGGGGGGGGGGAAATAAGAATCATAAATTACCACATGCTAAAAGAATAGATTAGTCACCTAAAATGATAAATACAAACTACAGAAAACAATATGTCTTAAGATATTATTTTAAAAGAAACACAACTGCGTTAATAATAATTTATTACGCTTAGTTTACAACAACAACAACAACAAAACAAAAGCATTTAAATGTGAACACAAATTAGATACCTCAATGTCAGTTGTTACCATCTTTTGAAAAGAACAAAGAAAAAAAAACAAACAAATTAATGAGTTCCACTATACACACGTCACCAAAGTAAATTTAATAAAAACTTTTCGTACAAAAATTCTTTAATAACCAACTTTATTTAATTGTACACAATTGCTACAAAGACAAATACAACAAAGAAATATATAGAGTCTTTCAAAAGTAGGTTGAAACTTTAATTGACTATAGTTTACTTGTTTTCTAAAAGAGAACAAAATAAAGTACATAAATTCTTTTGAAAATAAACTGGATTTCATAAAATAACTTAAAATTAAGCTAAATTCTTACTCGTTAGGGTTATTAAGACAGGTGTTCCAAAAGGCCACCATTCTCTTCCTGGAGAAGCAATAGTCTTTCTTTTATGTTATTTGCGGCATTTTGTAACGTGTTGACACTTATTTCAGCTACATTTTGAATAATTGCTACTTTCAATTATTAAGATGGAAAGTCTTCCTTCCCTCTTGATCTCTACGAACCCGGTGGTTTTAAACTTACTAGCAAAGCTTTTTATAAGCGACTTCACTGTACGGTTCGTTCCTCAAAGCGTTGTGAGTACGAAGCTTTCTTAACCCAGTTGTGTCATTATGGAATAAAAAAAAGAACTACTATTAAAATTAGTCAGCAATGAGAAAAATCGTTACTATGACAACAGATAAATAGTGATAAAAATAACAGCTGATGATTTAATAAATTCCAATTATATCTGCATATAAAAAGGACTTTCTGGGCGATGGGACAGCAAATAACGAAACATCAACCATTTAAAGTTTTAATTTACTTTTGACCCGGTACATTACAGCGGTTTAATAGGTAGGAGTTGTATCGTACATCACAAGGAGTTGTGCGAGCAAATATTATCACTCCAATGAGATTGGTATATATTAAAAATATAAAATTCGAATAAACACACACAAAACAACATAAACTACACATAAAACTATAAAACGTTGTTTGTTGTGCCCAGCATTATATCTTACAGTACAATACTTGAAACTACAATCAAGTGTTTGAATTTAGAACATTCAAATTAAAAAATACACTCTCCCATGAATTTTTTCCATGAGAATTATTTAGAGAGTACGTCAACAGTTTTTGAAAATGGTGTTTATCTGAAACGCAGAAATAAAATAATGTTAGGAGAGACAGATTTGAGATGAATGTACTCAAATCGATTAAAAAGTCCTTTAAAGGCAACTTTTTGTATCACCCTGTAGATAACTAAGGTCAAGAGCTTTAAAGTGACATGTCGCACGATTTTCTAACTTATGAAACCAAAGATATCACACAGTTTCCACATTCTTTATTTCACGCTTTTTTGTGTGTGCTATATATAATTAATAACTGAGATGCACTTTATTGAGTTTATCAATGGATACACAACAAAAGATGCCTTTATGATAGAACCTTTAACTTTCCAACCAAAATTGATGTTACTCTCGTTAACTTTTTAAGAATGGTCCTTATAAATTCTTTTGAGCTAATTGAAAAGGGTTGAACCATAATGTGCTTTTGAATACGAAATCCCAAATTCTAACCTATTCTGGAACAGCGAGAAATATACTCTTTCTAAACACCTCAGCATGAGTAATGTTTTTAGAAAATTAAAAAAATTCTTTCATCTGGCTCTTCGAAATTGTATGTAAAAAGTAAACACAAACTTGAAACTAAGAAGTAACTTTTTCAGAAAAGGTTCTATGAGCCAGAAGTACTCGTGTATCGAATACTGTCTACTTTGTACCAACGGTTATACATTTGTATGGTATTGAACAATGTTATGCTAAAACAGAGAATTATTGATCTCCAACTTATTGCTCCCTTAGGAAATCTGCTGTAACATATACGGACACTTTACGGAGGGTGTTTGGGGGTTAAATGAAGTCATCAAAAGTTTCTACATGGGGTAGGACAATGACACGTTTTGTCTGTTCGGGAGGGCGCTACCCCAGAGTCCGTGGCAATTCTCTCTCTGATGCAGTAACAAGATTAAAGGAAGGTTTTTATAATATACTCCTGGTCGAAATGTAATTAATTTTCAGATAGTTACAGTTTAAAAAATATTGTTTTCTTATTGTTGGCATAATTTTTCGGATTCTCTATAAAGTTCTCAAATTTATCAGCCATTATGACAAATTGGTATGAATATCTATAATATGGATGGTATATTATACATTGAAACCTGGCTGTACCTCTTTTTGTATAGGAAGCATTTATTTGAAGCTTTATTTTAAATGGTATGCTGTTCATTTTTTCAATTTCCTTACTGGTTTAATTTCTGACCTCTGATGTTTACATGGCTTTCTACTATCCTGTGTCCCTTTTTCTTTTGGATAACTATAAATCCTGCCATACATATCTATCTTCTATTAGTTTATGTATTAGAGAGGTGACATTCAACAGCGTTCACAGACTAACTGATCTTAAGTCATCGCTGACCCTACACTACTACAGACACAGAAAAGAGAGTATACTTGTCTCTGGTAAGACTGATCTGGTGTATGCTATAGTCAACTGAATCCAGTTCTTCACAGAACGTACATTTTCCATCCTCCATCATCTAGAACCTTTGCAGGTATTGCCCAAACTCTCTATGACTCGTGAGTACCAGAATGAAATCATTCACTTCACCGTGTTTTCAGTTTAGTTCCTTCTTGAGGTTAACTAATTCCTCTTGGTTCAATTTTCCTTACCATAGTTGGTGGAGCAACGCTGTTGCCACATTTTCACGGTTATCTTCAGTTACTTCTGCAAAGATTGCTAAAACTACATTTAAACTAGACTAACCTAAACCTAACCTAAACCTAACCAAACCCAATCTATTCTAATATAACCTATCATAAACTTATTGAATGCAACAACAGATATTTCTTGTTAAAACTCCATATTAAAGGATTAAATAAAGCAATAAAGCTAACGATAAATGTTGCCCGATGATGCTGCAAGGCGAAACAATAGTAGCTCATTTATATTATTAAAAACTTTAGCTTTTTGCTTTGTTTAATCCTTTATCATAAACTTCTTCATTTTAACAATGGAAGTTTCTTCGGATTGTTGATAGGATAGATTTTAACACCAAAACTGACTTTAAGATTTTATTAACACAAAACCTAATTATCAGTATCATACTGATAACTGCTGTATAGATCCAGTACCATACCTGCAGCTGGACAAGTAAGACATATAATGTGGCTACAAACAATTTTTATTATTTATGTACGACGAGTCATACTCCGATTTTATATGTGTTAGTGTTGTGTTGTGTTACGTATCTATGTGTTAGTGCGGGCCTGATGAAGCCGACAGTGTTCGGCGAAACAGCGCTGTAGCTATAACCAATATACGGACTGAGGACAACCTCTAAGGTAATTAACTATTCTAAGGACTAAGGACTTTAAGAGATTATTCTTCTTGATTATAACTATGTGACGGAACAGATCATTTGATTTTTTTTTTACCTATTTTCATTTTCTCTATCTAAGATTTGTTAGATCATTTGTTTGCAATTCCAATAATTACCACCTTACTAGTAAAATGTAAATAATAAAAGAGTCCTGTAAATATGATTAACATTTCTTCCAGAATTTATTATCTTAGTCATGATTGGGGTTTAGTTAAAAGGAACAAGTTATCAATGTTCTGATAGCTAACTGATTTATAAAAGAATATATTTTATAATTTAACAACAACAAAATAACAATATATTCAGAAAATTAATTATTTGGGATTCAGACTTTTGGGGAAAACAAAGTTTTTATAAACTGATGGGAAACAGGACTATCATACATTTTTTTGTTACTGTTTGTTGATGCTTGATGTCTTTATTTTATGACCCCTTTAAACTATTGAGAGTAGGAAACACACAAACAACAGACACACACACACAACTGGATATTTCGTATACCCATTTCTAAATCGTGGCGTTATTCATAACATTGTATAAGTTTGAACATTTATCTAATAGGAAACTAGGCAAAGAGATTTTCACTTAAAAAAAAAACTATTTAAAAATAAAAACAAAAAAAAAAAAATTAATCAAATGCAAAACACAATATCTTTAAATATAATTCAGCAGAACCTAAATATGTTCGCTAAGGAACTCCTTCGCGCCCACTCAACCTACAGAGATGGGGATGGTCTCATTGGAAAGCTTAGAATCTGAGGATCAATATTATAAAGTAAGTAAATGACAGTGCGACTTTAACCATGCTCACAAGGGAACTTTTACGCGGTTTTTAAATGGTTTTGACGACATCGCTCTTACCGCCTATTTCTGGAGTTTTAACTGAGCGATTTTCATGAGGTTTGTTTTAAATGAAAGACAATTTTGCCATTATTTGCAAAACATAGCCTTTGAACTATTTTTATTTCATTTTTATATTAAAAAAACATTTTTGACGTCGGCTAGTTCATAACGGGCCTACTAGATGTTAAATATTCTTCACTCGATTCGCTCGTATTCGTGTCTCTGCTCTGGTGGGCCTCTGTACGTGCCTCCGCTCGCTACGCTTGTGTCGGTGACACGACCTTGGCGGATATCATAACTATATAACATTTTCTTGTGAAGACAAGTTTCTAAATTACATTTTGGACAATAACTTCGTGATTTATTATCGTAGAGAGGTGAGATTGGTGCAATTACATGGAGAATTGAAATTCGCAACAATATCGTGTTATAAGTTGAATAGCACAATATGAACACAAACTGTTTAAAATGGCCGCCATTTTGACATTATCAATTAGTTTTACTGAATTTCAATAGGGTTTAATATGAGCATACTATAGTGAACTGTACTAAATTTCATGTTCCTATCTTAATTTTTTGGCCATTTTAGTGTTACGTACAGACGACAACAAAGGACGGAGAAGCGTCAAGACGGAAATTGCTTTTTCTGTTTCCTCAGTTCATGAAGATCAGTCAAAAAGGGAGATAGAAGTTTTTAACGATTACCAAAATTAGTGTACTGGGTAGATTACGTAATAGCAAATGTTTTAAACCAATAAATCATCCAACAAGAAAATCATTCTACCATAAAGCAATCTATTTTAAAGGAAGACCCTTTAATTTAAAAAGGACAGATAAATTTTCGAGTAGGCCTACGACGGTAACGCATGGTGGTTTCGCCAATTTATCGAACCGAAGAGCGCCTTGTATGAAAGAGTGCATAAAGAAGTCGGTTACACTTGTCGGTCCGTTAGTCCAGTAACCAGAGCGCGGTGCTACTTAAACGGGTTAACTTCTTTCTCCTAACCTAACCTATCCGACACCAAGATTATTAATTTAATTAAGCTATGAATAATTTCAACTAGGTGTTTACCTGTGAATTATAGGTATGTAATAACTTACATGTGGAAATATCTGATATAACGTCTGAAAAATATATTTTCATAGGAAATATCGTAATGTTTCTTTATTTTGGCAATAAACCCTCAAAGAGTTACTTATAGTAAAGACGGGCATGGCAATCCCGAGTAATGTTAACTGTATCTACACATTTTTTCATGTAGTAATCGGTTAGATCCCTCTCTTTCTTCTTGTCTCTATAAGGTAACACTTTTTCTCTTCTGACTCTGTCGCTTTTAAAGTATTCGAGGACTGAGGGGTTTTTTATAAGGCGAAAATGAGTGAGCGTTTTTGCCTTTGAACAACAAGGGGGATAAAGAGTTCTGGGGAACTCGATATCGGTTGAATTCGTTCAACTTTTGTGAATCCAAGAAAAGTGATTTAAAAGAGTAGGTTAGGGTGACCATTGATATAGTGCTTGGTTTCTCACGTATTGTTACTAATCATTAAAGAAATATTTAAGATCTAGGACAGGTTAGGTTAAGTTATGGCGTTTATTAATACAATGCTTGGTTCCTCAGGGAGTCACTTATAGTTACTAAATATATAGGAGAGGTTAGGTTAGGGCATCCATTAGTACAGTGTTCGGCTGCTCAGGGACTCACTTATAGTTACTAAATATAAAACAAACATTTGAAATCTAGGACAGGTTAGGTTAGGTACTCTGATACTACTAAATATAAAACAAAAGTTTGAGATCTGTGACAGGTTAGGTAAAACTAGCATGGTTTTAAATGTATGGATAGAGTTACCACATAGACTGACGGGCCCGGTTGACGGAAAACAGCCGATTCAATTTCGTGTACATTGAATTTAGGGTATTACCAACTTCTAAAGTAAGGATCCTTAAGGGCTCAATTAAAGCGATGTGGATGTGACAATCCCGAGGTAATTTAGCTTGATCTACACCTTTCTTCATGTAGTCTTGGGTTAGATCTGTCTCTTTTATCTTTCTCTAGACTGACTCTTGTTCTCCTCCGACCCTGATTTTAGAACATTCGAAGGCTAGGAGTCTTACTTTTTTCTTATAATGCGATCATTACAATTTTTGATTGGTAATATCCCAGTCGGTATTTTTGCACAGATTTTAACTAATATTTGTTCCCGATATACATTATGGGTTTGTGTGTGGTTCGTGGAAGACTAATTTAAATATAAGTTTAATTTATTCATTTTAAATAATCACGACAAATGATTATCTTAAATTGTCCATCTGAAATCTTCTATTTCTTCAAATGATACTAGTTTCGATAGAGTATTGTCATCATCAGATCTTCAATAACATTTTTTAAGAATAGAAACACGTGTTATATAAGATGATAAAAAGTTCTCAAGAGGACGTTCTTTACACAATGGGATCCACCAACTTTTATGTTTAATTTATAACGATTATTCAGTATTTTGTTATGTCTATGCTTTTTTTTTAACATCATTCATATTTAGAGAAAAATTTAGTGAAAATCTGATGATGAGAGTACTCTGTCGAAACTAGTAATCATAAAAAAAAATAAAATTCAGACTAACAAATTAAGATAATCGTAACGTCATAAGTTGGAAACTTAATCATAAAATTTTACAACATCGGCTTTTAAGTTCATTAAATTAAAAATACGTTTTGCTCAAAGTTAGTTTTGTAGATCCCAAGCGTACAAAATTGGCAATTGACTCCCGAAAACCACCGGTCTGAACCTATCGGTAAAAAGTAACAGTGAACCACAGAGACCAGGATTTAATTCGCGTCTAACGAGTTTAATTCAATTTGACAAAACCGCATTTCCGTTAAAATTACTGTTCTAAAGTATGAGAACAAATCATGAACTCTGTCATTAAAAGCTTTGAATGTAACAAATTCAGCAAATCAATTTGGGTGTGTCAAAAATATGCGCTTTGGTTGCCAATGGTTTCTAACTTACCCAGTATACGAAGTTTAATAAGGTTAGGTTAGGTTAGGTTAAGTCAGGTTAGGTTAGGTTATTTGGTAATTGAAAGAAAATTAGATTTCTATTTTTGAATGATCTCAAGTTTCATAGCCAAGGAAACCGATAAAGTGATTTTCGACATGGAGTCCATCTTTCATTTTTCACAAAAAAAATAAAAAATTATATATATATATATAAAGTTGAAATTTGTTACAGGGAGCTTCATATAGAACCCTATTCAAATTCAGAGAATTGAATTTAAAATGTCAAAATGGCGTTAAATAGTTTTTTGTTCATATCTTGTGTTATTCAAATTATTATCACACTTAATTAGATACAAATTTACAGATTTTAATTCTTCGTGCAATGCTACCAACTCTCTACTATAAAAATAACAAAGTCATAGTAAAAATTTAAACACTAACTCTGACCGCCCAAGATAATGCGATATTTGTATAACTACTAGATACGACAGGACTTAGTTACAGATATGAGCTTAGTGAGTGGATGCTTCTTCACATAAGTAAAGTTTGGAGTCCTACTAGGGCTGAGACACTTACACGGGCGAAGCGAGTTGAATCCTTTTTAATATATACAGTTCTACTTTGCCCGCAACGGCAGAATTTAGAAATGGCAGTCATTATAAACAACGTTTTGACTGTTCGAGTGTGTTATTCAACTTACTGTATAACAAACTAAATTGGATAAAATCTTGTAGATTTCAATTCTGGATGTAATGTTACCAACATGATAAAGAAAACATTTGTATAAGAAAACTAAAGTGTACACAGACCCCTATTGAAATTCAGAAAAATTATAAAGATTGCGATAAATTGGAAAAGGCAAAAATAATATACCAGGAAAAAAATATTTGAACGAAAACTAATTGAAGCCTCATGTAAAAAGCTATCGAACATTTTATCTGCCAAAGCAGTTTAGAAATAAGATCATTACGGGTTTCTTTAATACAAACTGAATTAAAAAGTGAAGATTAAAATTACTGAACTTTAAATAAAGCTGAACATTTTGGCGCTTATTCCAAAAATGGGAATCATGTCGCGATCGAGGACTGATGGTGGTTTGCTCCGATAACAGGACGACTTTCTATTGGCTTCATCACTTACAATCACTTTCTTGCCGACCTGTGTGTAGTGTAGACCTGGGTGTTGGGATTTTATCTACGTTTGTATTTAGTCTTAGATTGACTTTTGGACCTCATTCACATTTGGTCTTTAGTGTGTAGAGTGTAGGTCAAATCTACCGCAGGACGCTTAATCGTGGTGGTATAATTTAAAGAAAGTTATTGCGTTTTGGGGAAACCTGGTTTTTCCATATTATCTTTGATTACTCAGGCTTCATTTCATTTCTTAGACTATAGATTTAGCATTAGTTTCCAACTTGGCCTTAGGTTACTAGGCTATATTGGAGTTTTTCTTTTTTGTTCTAGTTTCACACTTGATAATGAGAGTTGATTTATATTCTCGAAACGTCGTGTATTAATTTTCAATAGACAAACGTCCGATTAAGCCACAATAATAATATATTTGTATGGTTGTGAGATCCGGAAGGGTCGGGTCTACAAGGAGAGAGTAGGAGTGGAGGGTTCTCTAACGTTCGCTGATGGGGGTCTATGAGTCCGCCGGGCTCGAGAAACTAAACGAGCGAAGCGAATGGTGACGGTTTAATAAGTAACATATACGAAGCCCTTTAGGTATATCAAGAAAGAAGTGATACTCAATTAGTATACCAAGTGATACCCTTTAGGTATACTCAATTAAGAGGTTTTAAAACCTGTGTAGCAAATGTTTAAACAAACTTACTCTGCTGTATAAGATTCCTTGATTTACAAGTAGGCTACAATCTACAATGCACACAAAACTACGTTTAGAGGATCTGCTTGTATTGCATTCTATAATTGAGCCGGGTAAGTACCATGGTGGTGACGATCAACTAGTTTCAATGGTTTTCAGTAATTTATGTCAACAAATTTATCGTACTTAATTCGTAATAACTCCTTGGTTGGTGAAAATTAAAGAATAAATAAGGTCTTTAAAAATATAATAAATTCCAGTTTTACTTGTCTGTAGCGTTACAATGTCTTGTTACAATGTCTACAGTGTTATTTAAAATTAAACCAATAGTTGAGTTAACTTTAGTTGAAACTAAAAAAACAAAATGTATTTCGCACTAACGATACAGAAAAACCTGCCCAGAATGACTATAAGCTGTACTTATCCATTCAATACACGATGCTTAAGGTACATTTAGTATTCGTGACGTCACATCCGGTGTTGTAGCCGCCATTATTAGGTCGATATCAGTACGCTCGGGTTGGCTGGCTTTGGCTGGGTAACGGATTTAGTTTCTCTAAAAATGTGAAAAAATCCCCGTGGAAAACGTGACTGAAATTTAAACTCAGAGAAAGCAGGGCGGGTAGCCAACAAAACTTTGGGAATTTTCGCAACAATTACTCACAATTGGCCCTTTGTTTTACACCGAATGAATTTGGTTGCCGAATCTTCGAATCCTCCTGTGTGACCTAGTAGCCAGGAGTTATTCTTTGCTTTCGGTTTTAAAATTACGTGATAGGAACCCTGAATGCCTTCATTTAAAAACAACAGCTGTTGTTAATGACTAAAAACATTTTGAACATGCTAATATACAATAGGTATGTTTTAAGGTGATTCAAATATAATATTTCCCTGAATTATTTTATAAAGTGTAGATTATTAAAAATTATCCCGTCTCAGATATAATGTTCAGTTCGTGGAAAGTCATAAACCACACTTTTCATTTTTACTTCTTAAATGAAACGCCATTACTTATGTAGGACTTTGGTAGTTTGAACGCTCAAAACCCCTTCCAGAATTTATCTGTTTACCAAGGTTTACTAGGACAAACTTCAGCCTCAACAAAACATACATTGTTTGAAACTTTCAATTTTTCTTGTTTTATTTATAGCATTTAATGTGCAAAATTTATCTATACTTTTGTAACACTCGAGAAATTCAACCAGTTTTTATCTGTATTCGATATTTAAAACAATTTTTTAACAAATTATTAAAAAAACCTAACAAATTAAAGCTCCAAGATCATTTGCATTACTTAGAGTATTTATTATATCAGATGGTAAAAAAACGATATTTATTTGTTTTGTGCTTCCAAGTCTCTAAAGTTATTTATAAGATGTGTTGACAAGGGTACTGAAATGTTAGATCGTGTTTTTTTTTTGTTTTTTTTAGTGACGAGGCACCCAAGTGGTTTTACTTGGATGGTGAATATGGAGCGCTGAAAATCCTCACTTGTTTCACGAATGAACACTACACGCACGTAGAATTTGTGTTTGGTGTGCGATCTCCCGGCGTCGTCTTATAGGACCTCTATTTTTTGACAAATCTGTAGATGGTGTGGTTTATCGCAACTTAATTGAACAATTTATAGACTTGTTAGATTTACACGAAAGATATTGCCGGTTCCAGCAGAATAACACAATGTGTCATACTTCTAATGAAACACGGGATATGTTACAGGATTTTTTCGCCCATCGTGTGACATCAAAAGGATTGCGGCCTCCAAGATCCCCAGATCTTACTCCTGCAAAATTTTTCCTTTGGGGGTATTTAAAAAGTACGGTTCTTCAAAACAATCCTCATACATTTGACGAATTGAATGTTAACATTGAAAGTGAGATTTCAAACATTACTGAGCAAACACTGAAAAGTGGCTGCAAATGTTATGAAACGTGTCTGAACCTGCATTGCAAACGGAGGGAGTCATTTTGAACATTTATTATAAAAAATTAAAGGTAATTTGAATATTAATTAAAAATATAAACCTTATATTAATTTTTTAAAGAAATAAATTCACGTCATCGAAAATAGGGTTGCGTCCTTTTTGAAACACCCTGTAGTTAAGCAAGATAACTGCCACAAAAATTAAGTTAGGTATTTCAAATTTGTTTGTATTCGTGCTCATATCTATCAAAATTCATAAAACACCTAACTACAAAAATTTAAAACTATTAGCAATTTAAATAGATTTATTTTTTTACATTTTGATTTAATTTCTAAAATTAAAAATTATATAAACAATTGTAAATTTTAAATTATGCGTTAGAGATGTCTTTAATAGATAGAAAAGCTTCTGTTAATGACTAAAAAACATACGCTAATGTGTCTTAAAAAGAGTAAGGAAGTGGTTTAAAAGCTGTTCAAACTAAACAAGTAAAAGGGTACCATCGTGGGGTACTTGCCCAGTCCGATCATACAATGTAATATAAGCAGATCCTCTAAATGTAAAGCTCAAAATTTGGTGTTTTGGACTTGTAGGGAATGATAAACTGTATGTTATTAGTGGGTAAGTTTGTTCAAAACGGTTGGTGGACAGGTTTTTTGAACTTCTTTAATACTTTATTGACGGACGTTGTTAGGTGATAACGTAACATATTAAATAAGATAATATATATTAAAAAGTCTCCTCTGGTGTCACAGTGTAGGCCTCGATGCTGTATGAAGGAGCCTTTGCTCGCCAATTCGGCTTTGCCAGATCTTGTAACTATAGTAATAACACATTTTTTTTTGGAGATCAGGTTTCGCAATTACATTATTAACAATAATTTTAATATTTTTCATCGTATGAAGGTAAATTTTCTTACCATTATATGTAGAATTTAATAGTGATTTTTTTTTCTAATTTAGTCTGTTATAAGTCAACAAAAGAGATATGAACAAAAAACTTTTTTTTATTGGACATTATTTTGAAATTTTCAATACGATTTTTCTGAATTTCAATAAGGCTCTATATTAACACATTTAATCTTCTAATAAATTGGGTAGAAAATGGTGGTAAAACCTTTGTATAGAAAGTAAGGAGAGACGATTACTGCACAGCTCCTGCCTGTGGTTTCACTAAAAATAAAACATGAGTTCTGAAGTATTAAATATAATCTTGTGAACGAAACGTAACGACCACATGTAAAAAAAAAAAAAAAAAAAAAAAAAAAAATCGTTTGACTACCTGCAGAAAAAAACACACTTTATTCATTTCTGTTTTAACGTTTTATTTTATATGTTAAATCTCTCAAAGGGTCACTATACTGAATACGACTTGACAATCCCAACGGTCCTAGCTGGATCTACACCTTTTTTGTGTAGTCTTGGGTTAGACCCCTCTCTTTCATCTTATCAGGTCTCTCTTGACCAACTCTTTTTCTCTTCCGTCCCTGACGCTATAGAGTATTCGTGGGGTAAGGTTTTTTATTTTATACTATTTTCCAAAAACGATGATGACCAAAAACATATTCTAATCAGTCTCGTGGATTTGTTTCCCCTTTTTGTTCAAAGGCGAAAAACCTTTTGGTCATCATCGATTTATAAAACAACTTGATACTGATAATACTCTAATATTGTCCGAGTAGGAGGAGAATAAAATGAACGTGATAGGAAAAATGAAAAAGAGAGAGATATGACACAAGACTACAAAAAAGAAGTGTAGATCCAGCCATTGAGAGGACAGCCTCATGGAAACACTGATTAGTTGAAACCATTAAATGTTCACCATTCGTATGTATGAACAATTTAACATTATTTTTTACTCGTATAAATACCAGTGTTAAAAAACGCTCTACAAGTAACGGACAAATTCATCAAAAAGAAATTATTTTAAAATGGCGATACATTTTCAAATGAAAAACTTTTTTTTCTGTAGTATCTCTTCGCCTATAATTTCTGTATCTCACAAGATACGTTTTTTATACCTAACCAGTAATACCTAAAACTTTACAAAATAAAACAGTAAAGCAGGCTGCACAGTAGAGTGATACGATTTTTATCGATCGATCATTGCGATATGCAACATTTATCTTAAGATAATTTTTCTGCACACCGAAGAGATACTATGTGTTGGCAGAAGACATTTTTTCGAGTCTGTTCTCACCCTCTGGGCAATGGCAATTCCGAGAGAACTTAGCTGTATCTACACCTGTTTTATGCAGTCTAGATTAGATCCCGCTATCTATTAATCAACTGTTGTCCACTCCCTAACCTGACGTTATCAGATTATTCTAGAGTTAGAAAACTTTATTTTATACTCTTTTCTTCTTTTTTTATAAGGCAATGAAAACGAGAAGTGTTTTGCCTTTAAACAAGAAGAATAAAATCAAGTCAGTTCATATATTATAATTATAAGCCCTTTGAGTGAAAATCAAGTGAGGTATTGGTATTTGAAGAAGGAAGGGCGCATCTCTATAATTTAATAAACGTGCGACACAGTTCTGCATTACTTCCGAGAGAAGCATCTCAAAAGGCAGGAAAATTTAAAGAATGTTTTAGGATGGAACTTTCCATTTACACTTTCAATTCTTGCCTTCCCTTGAAAAATGTAATTCCCACTACAAATGGGCTACTTCTCCCTATGCAAAACTGTTAATTACTCGGAGACAAAGGTATTTAAATGATAAATAACCATACAAGTATTTAAGTGATAACATATTTCATTGCGTACTTTTTATAGGTTTATATATCAAATATTACTACATTACAGTCACATTGTTTTGTTTCCTGAGATTTTAAAACTCTCCTATGGGGACATCTAAACCCGTTTACGAAACTGAAGTTCGAGACATTGAAGATCTTTGGACAAGAATAATAACAAAATAACCCCAAACGTGTTTATGAATCTCAGAAGTTCTTTTATAAATCGCCATCTATTACTGCCAAGATCCCCGGATTTGACACCTCCAGATATCTCCTATGGGGACATCTAAACCCGTTTACGAAACTGAAGTTCGAGATATTGAAGATCTTTGGACGAGAATAGTAACAAAATAACCCCAAACATGTTTATGAATCTCAGAAGTACTTTTATAAATCGCCACCTACTACTACCAAGATCCCCGGATTTGACACCTCCAGATATCTCCTATGGGGACATCTAAACCCGTTTACGAAACTGAAGTTCGAGATATTGAAGATCTTTGGACGAGAATAGTAACAAAATAACCCCAAACATGTTTATGAATCTCAGAAGTACTTTTATAAATCGCCACCTACTACTACCAAGATCCCAGGATTTGACACCTCCAGATATCTCCTATGGGGATATCTAAACCCGTTTACGAAACTGAAGTTCGAGATATTGAAGATCTTTGGACGAGAATAGTAACAAAATAACCCCAAACATGTTTATGAATCTCAGAAGTACTTTTATAAATCGCCACCTACTACTACCAAGATCCCCGGATTTGACACCTATAGATCTCTCCTATGGGGACATCTAAACCCGTTTACGAAACTGAAGTTCGAGATATTGAAGATCTTTGGACGAGAATAGTAACAAAATAACCCAAAACATGTTTATGAATCTCAGAAGTTTTTCTATCATTGGCTGAATGTTTTTTCACTAAATATCTAATAAAATACGTTAGTATAATTGTACAACTATTCATGATCTATCATGAGCATCTTTGTTTATAGTTTAAAACAGTTTTAAAGTTGTTTTATGATATAATATCAGTGTTACAATGTTCTATTGGGGGTGAAAATCAAAATCTACCACAGTCAAATGTATCTCATATAATAAAAACATTAAATGTGCAGTATTCGAAAAAAGTCAAATTTTATATAATTGAAATGGTTTTCCGCGAATAATTGGAGATAGGTGAGAGATATTAAAAAAAAAATTTATACCTTTTAACTCAGGGTTGAAAAACTATGTTAAATCATGTACCATAATGCCATGTTCCAGTTTAAAATAAATGACTTAAATCCAATATGGCGGATGCAAGATGTCGGCTGGAAATCTTAACACATCACAAAACGTTGTATAAGTGTATATATACATAATTTAGTTTTAAATCGATATGATGAAAACTGTAGAAAAAGTAAGAGGGCGGGGGTTTTATGGTCTGTATAGAGTTACATAGTTTATGTTGTTATATGTGCGTCATATCACAAGCTGAGCAGTGGGTTTACAAGAAGGATTTATTGAGTGTAATAAAACATGGAAGGAGTAAGGTTTACTGTTAACGGAACGACTAGTGTAGTTTATTACGAATCAATAAATCCATATTTGTAATAAAACCTAAGGTTTGGAATGACAGAGTATCGCACGTAAAGACAAATTTCACATTAACAAGTTTTAATTACATTTGCAAAGAATGCCCATTACTATCAGTAAGCACTGAGCAAGGTGACATACAGTGTTGGAGTTTTAATGTGTTCCTAGATTGTTATTTAACGTTACCAACGTTCCGTAGCTAATTAAACCTAGAAACACAAACCTTCAGGTCTACATGCGAGTGTTACATGTTTTGTCTTTTATTTACGATCGCATTCATTAATCTTTTCCTTACTTTAAATGAAAACGATTTATTAAAGTTTAAGATTACAAGAAATGAATAGCCTAGGTGTAGATATATGAAGGGGTTGAGGGGTTGTATATTGTCGCGTGACATGTCATTTAATCGCAACCTATCCCTTTGCGCTTTCTTTTAGCGCTATCTTGTGAGATCGTTTAGAATTGTAATCAAGTGAAATAATAGCACCTGGTCAGTTGAGGTCAATTAAACATCCGTATCTTTAACTAATTAATATACGTTAATACATTGCAAGTGCTTGGGTTGGATTTAGCATGGTGAATAATCAACACCACAACAAGCGTAATGCTTCTTCCTTGCTAGTTAATTACAGCTTGGTTTAACTGGTAAGTTCATTGAATAAACCCATATATATTTGAGATTATTAAAAACAATAATTTATTCTAATACACAAACTGTTTCAAGAAACAATAACTTTTAGTGTACGGAGTAATAGTAAAATTGTCGACCTTTGTTTTTTTATTTCAGGAAACTGAAAACGCTACAGTAGCCTCAGACTAGGATTGTGTCTCGTGTAAGGGGCGTGTCCTCCCTTCTACTTGCTTCCCTAGCCTGACTTGACGGTACAACCGTTTCCAAGAAAACTAGGTACACAAATTACTGCTTAGCTGTATTTAATTTCTAACGTTACAACTTGGTGACAGACCGATAAAAGAAACGAAAGTAGGATACACGTTTACACATTTGAGGTCTATATTTTTTTATTGGGGTTGTACCGCTGAAAGTAAACGCAAAAAACAAAGTGTGGGGCCCCTCTTTTCCTCTCCGGCCCAGAAACATTCCTACCTTGAGGATACTGTATTTAAAATATGCCGTACATACAACATCGTTTTCATTGTCTGTACGTAAGGACGATAGCGGCCATATTAAAATAGGATCATGAAATCTGGTACGACAACAGAATGTTTATAAAAAAGTAGAAAATAAAACAGTTTTTTTTTCATATCTCGTGTGTTATTTAACTTAAAACATACCGGTTCTATATTAGATAAAAATGTGCAGTTTTCGACCCCACCTTTCTACGAACAACAAAATTATTGTAAAAACAAGTTTTTTCGAAGCCAGACTTCCCAAGACAATGTGGTATTCGTATAGTTTCGAAATAAGATAGGTGGAAGTTTCTTCACATTTTTAGACTACAGCTTTGAAACCCACTAGCTTCAATGTATTTTCGAACCCAGACCTCCCAAGACAATGTGGTATTCGTATAGTTTCGAAATAAGATAGGTGGAAGTTTCTTCACATTTTTAGACTACAGCTTTGAAACCCACTAGCTTCAATGTATTTTCGAACCCAGACCTCCCAAGACAATGTGGTATTCGTATAGTTTCGAAATAAGATAGGTGGAAGTTTCTTCACATTTTTAGACTACAGCTTTGAAACCCACTAGCTTCAATGTATTTTCGAACCCAGACCTCCCAAGACAATGTGGTATTCGTATAGTTTCGAAATAAGATAGGTGGAAGTTTCTTCACATTTTTAGACTACAGCTTTGAAACCCACTAGCTTCAATGTATTTTCGAAGCCAGACTTCCCAAGACAATGTGGTATTCGTATAGTTTCGAAATAAGATAGGTGGAAGTTTCTTCACATTTTTAGACTACAGCTTTGAAACCCACTAGCTTCAATGTATTTTCGAACCCAGACCTCCCAAGACAATGTGGTATTCGTATAGTTTCGAAATAAGATAGGTGGAAGTTTCTTCACATTTTTAGACTACAGCTTTGAAACCCACTAGCTTCAATGTTTTTTCGAACCCAGACCTCCCAAGACAATGTGGTATTCGTATAGTTTCGAAATAAGATAGGTGGAAGTTTCTTCACATTTTAGACTACAGCTTTGAAACCCACTAGCTTCAATGTATTTTCGAACACAGACCTCCCAAGACAATGTGGTATTCGTATAGTTTCGAAATAAGATAGGTGGAAGTTTCTTCACATTTTTAGACTACAGCTTTGAAACCCACTAGCTTCAATGTATTTTCGAACCCAGACCTCCCAAGACAATGTGGTATTCGTATAGTTTCGAAATAAGATAGCTGGAAGTTTCTTCACATTTTTAGACTACAGCTTTGAAACCCACTAGCTTCAATGTATTTTCGAACCCAGACCTCCCAAGACAATGTGGTATTCGTATAGTTTCGAAATAAGATAGGTGGAGGTTTCTTCACATTTTTAGGCTAGAGCTTTGAAACCCACTAGCTTCAATGCATTTTCGAACCCAGACCTCCCAAGACAATGTGGTATTCGTATAGTTTCGTAATAAGATAGCTGGAAGTTTCTTCACATTTTTAGACTACAGCTTTGAAACCCACTAGCTTCAATGTATTTTCGAACCCAGACCTCCCAAGACAATGTGGTATTCGTATAGTTTCGAAATAAGATAGGTGGAGGTTTCTTCACATTTTTAGGCTAGAGCTTTGAAACCCGCTAGCTTCAATGTATATTCGAACATTGATATCCCAAATAAATGTAATATTTCTACTGTTACAGTTGATATTTCTCAAAATTAAATTCCAAATCCGATTTGAAGGCTCAGTTTAAAATAAAACAAAACAAAATACGATGACAAGTTTCGTGTCTGCACGATTAGTTATATATTTTTCTTTTGTCATATTGTATCAACAATTTTGTTTTCTTTCAGAGACTTACTTTAGTGAGTATGAGCTTGGCAATCTCGAAGTACCTTCCGTCACCTTGTTTTAGCTTGTTTAGGTTAGGTTAGCTCCTCTTTCAATGTGTCTTGACCAACTCTTGTTCTTTTCCGACCATGACGCTATTAGAGTAGTCGATAGCTACTGGTATTTATTTTATGTTATGTTTTAATTTTTTTTATAAGGTAACGATAGTCGGGAGGTGTTTTGCATTTAAACAATCTGACAACTTGGATGAACAGAAGAATAATGAGAAAAATCCACGATACAAAAATAAAGAAAACGGGCTATAAACTGAATTCAAAGAACACAACAAACCGACCGATCCCAAAAAGACGGACGAAGTTCTACGGGCATATGATTCGAATGGATTCCACCAGAATTAACAAACAAATAAAAAAAAAATACGAAGAATTACCAAGGTGTATACACAAAGCAGATGAGAAAAGAACTCCACAAAATAGAAATTACAGACGAAAACGGCTTCAATAGGAAACAATTTAGAGAGGAACGTTAGAAAAAAAGGTTCTTGTGCGATCGAAACAAGGCTGCAGCATCGGAAATTGACAGAAAAAAAGAATAAAACTACAAAGGAGAAATGGAAAAGAGGAACAAAACAGAGAAAGGAGTCGAGTGGAAGTGATATTTGCGTAGTCCTTAGATAACCGTACG